>JBBGZY010001212.1:5085000-5512500 GCA_037952925.1 Lithobates clamitans | reverse complement strand
TTTAGACATTAATGGCTGTGTGTTGAGTTATTTTGAGGGGACAGCAAATTTACACTGTTATACAAGCTGTACACTCACTACTTTACATTGTAGCAAAGTGTCATTTCTTCAGCGTTGTCACATGAAAAGATATAATATAGACAGTGCTGCACTGCAGGTAATCCGTTTGCAGAGAGAAGTCTGAGCATACTAGCACAATATGACTAAAACCTGCAGGGGGACCAATTTTTTTACTTTTTACTGTAGACTTTACTACCACTTAATCACTGGTGAATGTGCAGCTGTTGTACAAGTTTCATATATATGGGATTTAGGCAGGCCATAGACGGTTAGAATCTCGGCTGGTTCAACAGGAACTGGCCGAGATTCAAATCCTGTTGGGGCAGGCTGAATGTAACCAAGTTGATCAACTTGGCTGCCTCAACAACCAGCCTGCCTGATTTTTTTAAATGAGATTATTGCTAGCGGTTGATATAGTTGCTAGCAATAATCACTGTCTTCTTGGGAGAATACAGTGGCTTGGCGGGAGAGATTCCTCTGTCAACGCCTGTGGTTGCAGGAAAGAAATGTGCTCCGTGCATGGCCTGCATTACAGTGCACTGACAGTACATTGCCTTGTGTTAGTAATAAGAGCGGGACCATTGTAAAGTAATGGACATTTGGAAAATAATGAATAGCATAAAGGGTGTGATGATGTAACTGAAATGGAGATAACACATTAAGATAGAAAGGGGTATGACTGGGTGGGGAGCACAGTACCCATTGTGAGAAGTAGCCCGATGCTCCAAGTATCAGGGAATATAGGATACTGTATCTATTGTGAAATATTGCTGTCCTATTCATACCCCTTAAGTGGTTTCATTCCATAACCAATTCCTTCATGGTTGGTGTGCTATGGGATTTCCAGTGTCTTGGTTTTGTCACTCTAGATCAGGGATCTCCAAACTATGGCCCTCCAGCTGTCATGGAACTACAAGTCCCATGATGCATTGTAAAACTCTGACATTCACAGACATGACTAGGCATGATGGGAATTGTAGTTCCTGAACAAGGTTTGGAGACCCTTGCTCTAGCTGAAAAACAAAGGAGATACCCAATACTGAGCTTGGGGGTTAGTGAGTGCCTGTTTTGTCACTTGTCTACCTAGGTCCTATTCCCAATCCGTAATATAATAAGGTTTGTGAGGGAACATCAAGTCTGAGAGTAAAGTGCAGAGCAGGGGTCTCCAGACTCTCTGGTGGAAGGGTCACATCGTATATTTTACAAATATTTGTTGGGCAAAAAAAAAATCAGTTTTATAAATTTGATACCTTTTTTTTTTTTTTTTTTTTTTTTTTTTTAATAATCAGCATGATATGAACGATAGAGAAATACAGTTAAAACAAAGCAAAGAAATTCAAAATAAACTCGATCCATTAATAAAGCTCAAACAAAAATAAATTAAATCTGAATCTTTCTGCTCAGAGTCCTCCTTACATCAGAGGGAAGAAGCGGAGACCTCACATCAGCTGTTGGGGGTGGGGGGGGGGGGCATAGATTGTGTCCATCAACTGGGGGCCCCATTAATTCTTGCAGTGGTTCGGGTTTGGAAGAGTCCAGGTATAGAGCAATGAAATAAAATTAGAAGGTACAGTTTCTTGAAGGCACAGCCATTCAAAAAGATTACAAGTCCTTTAAGTAGCCTTCCCTTCTGTTTAAAACAAGTATAAAACCCCTTTAACTGGGAAGTATTGGAGTCAGCGCTCCAGCTAGGTATCCGTTCCCCCAGTGAGGGTTGAAAGTTTTTGCAGGATCCTATTGAGAACTTCATGAAGTGGAGATGGGGCAATGCTGCTTGAGCTGGTCTATTCAGAGGAGCCACCCTCGGCCTGGCTTTTGGAGTGCTGTGTCCACATTGCATGTTGCGAGACTAGCCTAGAAGTGACCTTTGGGTACTAGGTTCCAGGTAGGTCCCTTTTCAGACTCCATTCTGGTAAAAAGTGGCTGTAGAGTGCTTTCCAGGTCCAAGTACATAGATCACTGGTGGATTGGGGTTAAACCTATGGCACTGAGCACTGACATCATCCCCTGGGTGGAGTGTGGCACCAATGCTCCAAGCTCTTTCCTGCCACCAGAGGAAGCATCTCCCCACTGCCGCTTTTACTTTGCAAAGAGTCTTAAGGAACTTCAATCTTCAATCCTTCCCTACTGCCTTTGGTCACCTCTCGTTATCTGACCCTCATCTGCTACCAGTTGTTTGAGTTTTGTGACACTCATATGCTACTAACCGTTCCAGGGCTGCTTGCAGCACACCTACCCATGCTCAACCTAGAATCATGTTGCCCTCTGCTCCTAGAATCTCTCCCATCTTCTAAACCTTCTCCAGCTTATTTGCGTTTGGGTGGCTCCTCTACGCTCTCGGCTAAGGTTTTTACTAGTCAGGCAAGACTTCATGGCCCAAAACCACTTATTTACTGACTGACAGCATAGGCCATGAGCGTTCTCATGCCTTCCCCTGCAGGTTATCTGACCTGCTTGTACCCTTGAATAGCCACTCAGACACCTTTTCTGAGTCATTTTAGGCCTTATCAGATAGGCCTGCCTCCAAAGCGTTGCAGTCTTCTGCCATTACTCCCAAACTAAGAGAGACCATTTTTTTCTTATTGCTGTGGACCCTATCTTGGGTCTTTTAGAACTTCAAAGAAGGCAAAGACTCTCCCAGTATTCCTGTACAGAGAATGGGAACACCCTGATGGCATGCCCTATTTTTGAAGTCTTATGACTTTGTGAGAGAGCGGGTCAAACTGTGCACCTTTGAGCTACCTCAATTACATAGGTTACTAGGCACCTTTTAAAATTCTTGTTGGTTTCCACCATGGAAGTGATATTAAAGGATATGTAAACGTTTTGTTTTTTTGTTTGTCATACTTGCCTCCTCTATGCAGCTGGTTTTGCACAGAGTGGGCCCGATTCTCCTCTTCTGGGGTCCCTCAGCGGCGCTCCTGGCTCCTCCTCCTCCTTCTCGAGTGCCCAGTTGGAGAAGCACTTTCCCGCAGGGCACCCATGCGGGCGCGCTCCGTGTCCTGCTGCTGCGTCCATTGACCCAGACAACAGGGCTCGGCTCCACCCCTGGCTCCCGCGTCATTGGATTTGATTGACGGCAGCGAGAGCCAATGGCTGCGCTGCTATTAATCTCTCCAATCAGGACCCAAGACACCGGCTGGAGTGGGTGTGCTTGTCCCCGGTGCAGGAACGATTGGGTTCAGGTAAGTAAAATGGGGTATTTGGGGGGCTGGTGCACTACAAGAGGTTTTTCACCTCAATACATAGAATGCATTGAGGTGAAAAACCGCGAGGGTTAACAACCCATTTAAAGCGGAGGTTTCCCCACCGCAGCAAAGATTAAAAGCCAGCAGCTGCTGACTTTTAATAATAGGATACTAACTTGTCCTGGAGTCCAGCGATGTCGGCACCGCAGCTGATGTTTCTATCAGTTGTCGGGTGCATGCCACCTCCATTGCGAGTAAGGGAACCCCACGGCTTCATGCCGGGAACCCTACTGCGCATATGCGAGGCTCCGCTCCTCTCTCTTACTCGCCTGGTGGCCGGGGAAGGAGGAGGGAGCCCCAGCGATGACGCAAATACCTGCAGCTGAGGCTCCCAGAAGTCCGGACAGGTTACCTGTGAAAGACGGTATCCTATACCCCCCCCCGGAAGGTGCCAAATGTGCTGGAGGGGGGAAGGAGTACAACAAGCGGAAGTTCCACTTTTGGGTGGAACTCCGCTTTAAGTGTGTTTTTTTTGTTTTTGTTTTATTAATTTTTTATTTTTTTTTAATACTTGCCTGCTCTGCAATATTTTTGCACAGAGCAGCCTCGATTCTCTTCTGTAGTCCCCCCAACCAGTGCCCCTAAATAGCAAGCCACTTGCTATGGGGGCACTGGTCTGTACTAGCTCCTGATTGCCGCTCTATGTGCCCATAATACACATAGAGCCATGGCTTGGCTTGGCTCACTGGCTGTGATTGACAGCAGTGGAAGCCAATGTCTCCCGCTGCTGTCTCAGCCAATTAGGAGAGAGAGAGACCCGGGAGAGCCGAGGCTCCCGTGCACATCGCTGAATCGAGCGTGGACTCAGATGAGTATTAGGGGGGACTGTGCAGACAGATTTTTTTTTTTTACCTTCATGCGTAGAATGCATGAAGGTAAAAAAAAAAATCCTATTTTGCACAAGACATACAGTATGCAGCTGTTCTATGTGTCATATTCTTATCTTCAAAGAATTTGGCTTCTGTGCCAACTGTCATGAACATTAAGCGTTCTGCCGCTATGATTGGCTGGTTTCAGGGACACAGAACAGCATGCCCTTTACTTGCATATGCCCCTTATCTCAAATTACTGTAACATCTAGTCTAATCTAATATTACATTTTTGGTGATGTCCTTGGAAAAAGACTGAAAGCAAAACAAACTGACGTGCTCTGTACAGCTGCATTCTTGTAATATAGACAGAGTAAAAAGAAAGTAAATAAAGAGACATTGTGAATGGCAATATTTTAAAAAGAACTGCTAACCAATGGTCCACAAATGGTTTCAGTCTTTGCAGATGACTCCAAGCTATGGAGTGGAATAACGTTCGTACAGAATGTCTCCAAATTACAAGCCGACCTCAATGCACTGTTTAATTGGGCTACTATGTGGCAGATGAGGTTAAATGTAAAGTTATGCACTTGGGTGCTAAGAGTATGCATGCATCATACATACTAGGGGGAGTACAACTGGAGGAATCAATGGTGGAGCAGGGTCTGGGTGTTCTGGTAGATCATAAACCTAATGGCATGCAATGCCAAGTAGCGGTTTCGAAAGCAAGTAAAATCCTTTCTTGTGTTAAGGAGCAGTATAGACTTCAGAGAGAGAGAGAGAGAGAGATAATTTTGCCCCTGTACAAATCATTAGTAAGACCTCATCCAGAATATGCATTTCAGTTTTGGGCAGTTCACAAAAAGGATATCGGGGAACTGGAGAGAGTGCAGAGAAGGGCAACCAAACTGTTCAGAGGCATGGAGGAGCTCAGCTATCAGAAAAGATTAGAGGAACTGAATTTATTCTCTCTTGAGAAGAGGAGTGTGATGAGGGTGTTTGAGTTTTTCAATTTAAGGTCATCACAGAGGACAAGGGGGGCAATCTTTGTCTGGAGGAAAAGAAATTTAATCTCCCAATACAGAAAGGTTTCTTCACAGTAAGAGCTGTGAAAATGTGGAATAGACTCCCTCAAGAGCTGGTTCTGGCCAGTTCAGTAGATTACTTTAAAAAGGGAGGCCTGGATTCTTTCCTAAATGTACATAATATAACTGGATACTAATATTTATAGGTAAAGTAATCCAGGGAATATCCGATTGCCTCTCAGGGGGTCAGGGAGGATTTTTTTTCCCCTGCTGGAGCAAATTGGATCATGCTTTGCTTGGGTTTTTCATCTTCCTTTGGATCAACTGTGGGTATATAGGATTGTGTATAAAAGATTGTATGATTTATTTATTGTTTTCGCTTTTATTGGTTGAACTGGGTGGACTTGTGTCTTTTCAATCAGACTAACTATGTAACTATTGCCGTGGCCAAAAGTTTTGAGAATGACACAAATATTATTATTTTTTAAAAAGTCTGCCCAAGAAAGTCCAGCAAGTGCCAGACAGCTGATTCAGCTGCGGGATCGGGGCACCACCAGTGCAGAGCTTGCTCAGGAATGGCAGCAGGTAGGTGTAAGTGCATCTACATGCACAGTGAGGAGAAGACTTTTGGAGGTTGGCCAGGTGTCAAGAATGGCAGCAAAGAAGCCACTTTACTCCAGGAAAAACATCAGGGACAGACTGATATTCTGCAAAAGGTACAGGGATTGGACTGCTGTAGACTGGGGTAGTCATTTTCTCTGATGAATCCCCTTTCTGATTGTTTTTGGGCATCTGGAAAAAACCTTGTCTGGAGAAGAAAAAGTAAGCGCTACCATCGTGTCATGTACAGCAAAGCATCCTGAGACCATTCATGTGTGGGGTTGCTTCTCAGCCAAGGTAGTGGGCTCACTTACAATTGTGCCTAAGAACACAGCCATGAATTAAGAATGGTACAAAAACATCCTCCCAGAGGGACTTCTCCCAACCATCCAAGAACAGTTTGGTGAGGAACAATGCCTTTTCCAGCATGAAGGAGCATCTTGCCATAAGGCAAAAGTGATAACTAAGTGACTTGGGGAACAAAACATCGAAATTTGGGGTCCATGGCCAGGAAACTCCCCAGACTTTAATCCCATTGAGAGCTTGTGGTCAATCCTCAATGTAATTTTCAATAAAAGCCTTTGACATGTATGAAATATTTGTAACTATACTTCAGCATACCATAGTAACATCTGACAAAAAGATCTAAAAACACTGAAGCAGCAGACTTTGTGAAAATAAATAACATTTGTCATTCTCAACTTTTGGCTGTGGCTGTATATGTAACATCCACAGAGTAAAATATTACAGGATCAGCTGTGCAAAGTAGGTAGAGATTTATCCTAATTCACAGCAACAATTGGCGCTAAAGATGGTTCTTCCTGGTGCTGACTTATAAGGAGGGGGAGGAAGATTGAATCCTTGTGTAACCAATTTTAATTTCTTTTTAGACTTTGGAACATTTGGGGCACTGGAGCTATCCCAGAGCCAGGATATAGATAGCCAACCCTCAAGAGCTGATGATGAAAGTAGCGTACCACACCCTAAACCTCAGACACTTGAATGTATCCAAGAAGGTATTTTACTTTTTCTTTTTTCTTTTCTTACTCAGGCTTGCATTTTACCTGGAACATTAGGTGTAAGCCGCAAGAATTTGTAAGCAGCACATAACATCCACATTTTAAAGAGGATCTGTGCTGTAGAGGTATTGCCCAGAAAGGGCAAGCATAGGACAAAGGACTAATCAACAGTTTATGTAGGCTCCCTGCAGTTGAACCTTTTTCTTATTACTAAGGATGAGCTCAGGCGTCTTCACAAGCCACACGTGTAGAGCCCGCCAGGCAGTCTGCACTGCACAGCGCTAATCACAGGCAGTGAGACATTTCCTGATCTCTGCAGCCGCGCATTGGGACAATGTCTCACTGCTTGTGTTTAGCGCTGTGCAGTGCCGACTTCCTGGCGGGCTCTGCACGTGCGGCTTGTGAACACGCCTGAGCTCATCCTTATTACTGACTTTGTCTTGTTCTGAACCATGTCTCTGCGTGAAAGCAAATATCTTGGGAGAGTATCGGATTTGCTTCCCCATGTCAAAGCTGCCAGTCTGCTGACTGGTGAGCCGATAATTGGTGCACTGAATATAGGAATCAGCAGAAGTACAGAAAGTACAAATCCACAGAATGGTCAGTAGCAGGGGAATCCGTGCATCGCAAGTCCCTAGGTACAGCTTTCTCTCCAGCAATTCCTCACATTAGTCAACCACAAAGTAGTAGGATGCCAGTCTGGAGGTACGGAGTGTTACTAGACAGACTGCATTTGCATGCAGACCACCCTAGGCAATGCCCATAGGTTAGGCTGAGCCTAACCTATGGGCATTAAAAGGTTATCCAGAGATAGGCTGGATAAATGCAAGTAAAGACTAGATAATACTGGATGTTCTTCAACCAGGAAATCGGGCATGATCTATCGGACATACAGCTGTTTCTAATGCACACTCGGATAAGCATTTTCATTAAAGATTAGCCGGTACAACTAGGGTTGCACTGATACTGATGTCGGTGCCGATACATAGCATTTGCACGACTGCAAATGCTCCGATACCTAAAACTGATACCTTTGCCGATGCCTTGTCATAGTGACTTCAGCCTGGGTTCACGCAGGAGTGGTGAGGGAAACCCGCATATGATTCGGACAGGAATTGCACCGCATTCCTGTTCTAATCATATGCGCTTCTTTGCAGTGCGATTTGAGCCTGTTCATTTTGTACATAGCAAAGGTATCGGTACTTGGTATCGGGGAATACTTGACCAAAAGTATTGGTGCAACCCTATGTAAACTATACTAGACTGAAAGTGGTGCTGGAGTACAGCTTTTTGCATAGACAGAGAAATCTGGGTAAATTGAAAGAGCCTTTACATTGTTTATCGTTGTTTTGGACTGGCTGTTAATTAAACCCTGATGGGTTTTACTTCCCCCCTTCTTCTTCTTTTTTTTTCCCCCTGCAAAGTAAAAGCATAACGGGCTAGTATGCGTCACATACTAGCCCATTATGTGGCATTTGCCTGCAAACAAAGCCTGCATTGTCCCTGCCGGTGGCCGCATCCATCTTTGCCCCCCCATCCATCTTTGCCCCCCCCCCTTCCTTCTGGGGCCGCGAACTCTGGCTCTGACTGGCCCGAGTGGTGTGATGTCACTACCGCACATGCATGCGGGAGCCGTCAGTCACGGCACTGGCTAGTGAAGAAACGGCACGGAGGGTCGTTTCTGCACAACGCATGCGCCGTTGACGGCGCAAGCGTTTATGGTAGATATCTCCTAAACTGAGCAGGTTTAGGAGATATTTACAGTACCTACAGGTAAACCTTATTATAGGCTTACCTGTAGATACAAGTGGTGTAACAGGGATTACAACCACTTTAAGACCGATGATGTTATGACCATAATTCTGTGTTCCAGAGTAGCACGTTTTTGAACCCTACATACCTTTTTAAATACAACTGGGTCATACATCAATTATTGGGTGTATGCTTTGCTGAGATCCAGTGTTATGTAAAAACCTGTTGCTTGTATGTTAAGTTTTGTGTGACTTGAAAGATTCCATAATATGTTATCTACTACAGAGCCTGATGAAGATGGTGCTGAAACACATGAAAAAGAGAATGTTACAGTTCACATGGAAGAAGACACTAAACGGTAATATTTTTTAACTTCTAGAATATGGCTAGTGTGGTTTTAGGTCAATTGTGAAATAGAAATGAATAGGCCACACACTGATGCCATAACGGATGCAATACTATTTCCTAAATGGAGGATTCACAATATATAGTCTTGCCTGTCCACCTCCCGCTCCAACGCATTTCATCCCATTAAGGGCTTAATCATAATCTTCATAGTGTCCATTTGTGAAGTAAAAAACGAACATCGAACATCGCATCCTAGCACATTTATGAAATTCTTATCTTAGAACAAAGCCTTCCAGATTTATTATATTGCAGCTTACCAATTCTTAGATGTGATGACTGCATTAGTTTTCCTTATTTGGGCATTCTTTCCTTTATTTTCATCTGGTGGTCCAACCAATAAGTCTGTTGCTTTTCAACAGAACAAGCTAGCCTGCAAATGTTTAATTTGCAGGGACGAGACAAACCATTTACCACTGACAGGGATGCTTACAATGATCGGCCTTTATTCATGTAAACCTTTATCCCGAAAGAGAAAAAAGAAACTGTTTGCTGTTACAGTGTGAGCTGGAGTTTTGCTTCAATTTGTTACTCCATTTGAATCTTCTAGTCCAGGGTTTCTCAAACTACGGCCCTCCAGCTGTTGCAGAACTACACATCCAATGAGGCATTGTAAAGCTCTGACATTCACAGACATCACTAGGCATGATGGGAATTGTAGTTCCTGAACAACTGGAGGGCCGTAGTTTGAAGACCCCTGTTCTAGTCCATCTAACACTCCCCTTCCCCTAGATTGACAATGCTGCTGTTTATAGGTGCCCCCTGTGCTCCTTCATCCAGATTGTAGTAGGGATGAGCCGGACACCCCCCTGTTCGGTTCGCACCAGAACATGCGAACAGGCAAAAAATTTGTTCGAACACCGTTAAAGTCTATGGGACACGAACATAATAATCAAAAGTGCTAATTTTAAAGGCTTATATGCAAGTTATTGTCATAAAAATAGTTTGGGGACCCGGATCCTGCCCCAGGGGACATGGATCAATGCAAAAAAAAGTTTTAAAAACGGCCGTTTTTTCGTGAGCAGTGATTTTAATAATGCTTAAAGTGAAACAATGAAAGTGTAATATTCCTTTAAATTTCGTACCTGGGGGGTGTCTATAGTATGCCTGTAAAGGGGCGCATGTTTCCTGTTTTTAGAACAGTCTGATAGCAAAATGACATTTCAAAGGAAAAAAAGTCATTTAAAACTACTTGCGGCTATTAATGAATTGCCGGTCCGACAATACACATAAAAGTTCATTGATAAAAACGGCATGGGAATTCTCCACAGGGGAACCCCGAACCAAAATTTAAAAATGACGTGGGGGGGGTTCCCCTAAATTCCATACCAGGCCCTTCAGGTCTGGTATGGATATTGAGGGGAACCCCGGCCAAAATTAAATTTTAAAAAAAATGGCGTGGGGTCCCCCTCAAAATCTATACCAGACCCTTCAGGTCTGGTATGGGTTTTAAGGGGAACCCCACGCCAAAAAAAATGGCGTGGGGTCCCCCTAAAAATCCATACCAGACCCTTATCCGAGCACGCAACCTGGCAGGCCGCAGGAAAAGAGGGGGGGACGAGAGAGCCGCCCCCCCTCCTGAACCGTACCAGGCCACATGCCCTCAACATTAGGAGGGTGCTTTGGGGTAGCCCCCCAAAACACCTTGTCCCCATGTTGATGAGGACAAGGGCCTCATCCCCACAACCCTTGGCCGGTGGTTTGGGGGTCTGCGGGCAGAGGGGCTTATCGGAATCTGGAAGCCCCCTTTAACAAGGGGACCCCTAGATCCCGGCCCTCCCCCCTGTGTGAAATGGTAAGGGGGTACAAAACTACGCCTACCATTTCACTAAAGTGTCAAAAATGTTAAAAATGATAAGAGACAGTTTTTGACAATTCCTTTATTTAAATTCTTTCTTCTATCTTCCTTCGGTTTCTTCCTCCATCTTCTTCTTCTTCTTCTGGTTCTTCCTCCGGTGTTCTCGTCCGGCATCTTCCTCCGCGGCTTCGGCGTCTTCTTCCCTTCTTCTCCTCGGGCCGCTCCGCATCCATGATGGCATGAAGGGAGGCTCCCGCTGTGTGACGCTTCTCTTCTGACAGTTCTTAAATAACAGGCCCTCTGCCACACGGGGACTTGACGGGACTTCCCTGTGGCATTCCCCGGGACGTCAGAGGGGGCGGGGTCACCCATTACGTAACCCCACCCCCTTCTGACATCACGGGGAAGGCCACAGGGAAGTCACTGTGTTGGGGGCGGGGTCACTGGGTGGCTCCGCCCCCTCCCCCGTTATTTAAGAACCGTTAGAAGAGGAGAAGCATCACACAGCGGGAGCCTCCCTCCATGCCATCATGGATGCGGAGCGGCCCGAGGAGAAGAAGGGAAGAAGACGCCAACGCCGCGGACGAAGATGCCGGACGAGAACACCGGAGGAAGAACCGGAGGAAGAACCGGAGGAAGAACCAGAGGAAGAACCAGAGGAAGAACCAGAGGAAGAACCAGAGGAAGAACCAGAGGAAGAACCAGAGGAAGAACCAGAGGAAGAACCAGAGGAAGAACCAGAGGAAGAACCAGAGGAAGAACCAGAGGAAGAACCAGAGGAAGAACCAGAGGAAGAACCAGAGGAAGAACCAGAGGAAGAACCCGAAGGAAGATAGAAGAAAGAAGAAGCATTTAAATAAAGGAATTGTCTCGTCGTTTTTGACACTTTTTTTTTTTTTTTTTTTTTAGTGAAATGGTAGGGGTACTTTTGTACCCCCTTACCATTTCACACAGGGGGAGGGCCGGGATCTGGGGGTCCCCTTGTTAAAGGGGGCTTCCAGATTCCGATAAGCCCCCACCCGCAGACCCCCAAACCACCGGCCAAGGGTTGTGGGGATGAGGCCCTTGTCCTCATCAACATGGGGACAAGGTGTTTTGGGGGGCTACCCCAAAGCACCCTCCCAATGTTGAGGGCATGTGGCCTGGTACGGTTCGAGGGGGGGGGGCTGTGCTCTCTCGTCCCCCCCCCCCTCTTTTCCTGCGGCCTGCCAGGTTGCGTGCTTGGATAAGGGTCTGGTATAGATTTTGAGGGGGACCCCACGCCTTTTTAAAACTTTTTTTGCATTGATCCATGTCCCCTGGGGCAGGACCCAGGTCCCCAAACACTTGTTATGACAATACCATGAATATAAGCCTTTAAAATTAGCACTTTTGATTTCTCCCATAGACTTTTAAAGGGTGTTCTGCGGCATTCGAATTTGCAGCGAACACCCCAAATTGTTCGGTGAACTGGCGAACAGCCGATGTTCGAGTCGAACAGGAGTTCGACTCTAAGTTCATACCTAGATTGTAGGCACTCTTAAGACAGGAAGTGTGTCACTGGTAAGATCACCAGGTGAACATAAAGGAATAAAAGCCTAAAAAAGAAAGCTAATGCAGCCATCACATCTAATGATTGGCAAGCTGAAATATATTACATTTGTGGTTTTGTGTTTTAATACAGCTTTATCTTCTTGAGCTTTGATTGCGGTATTATTTATTTGAGTTACGACTGAGGTTCTGAGTAAGTGACCTGCATTTGTCAGGTGTTGAAAGTGTATGTGACGTATGGAATAAAAGATGTGCCAGAAGTTTGTTGAATGGTGCTTGAAACCAATAACGAATATGCCGAAATATTACAAGGCAGTTGATTTGAATTCCTTGGCACCTTGTGATCAGAAAACATGGTTTTAGGGGGACTGACCTTTAAAAGGTAGACCTGTTTTTTTTATATCTGTTGATCATATCGGCACTCGCAACTTCTCTGGGTTTGCCCATATCATTCAATCTCTCAGCCTATCTATCTAGTGATATGTTCTTGTTTTAAAGTGGTTGTAAACCTCAGACATGAAATATGAACAAAGCATATCCCTCTTATAGTGTGTACTCGTCTCAATCCAGAGCGTTAAGTGCCATTTTTGTCTGCTGACACATTCCTCTTCTAGCAATACGTGTCACTTCTGACAAGTTTTCCTGACACCAAAAGAAAAAAAGGTGACGGGAGGGATCGCCAGCTGATTGACAGCCTCAGCACTATTTCTGTGTGTGGAAGGGGGGTGTGTCCCTTCCCTCCAATCAGCTCTCAGAGATCTCCTCACTGATGAAACGTCAGCTCCTGAAGGATGGAGGGGAAAGGCGACTACAGGTAAACAGGTACAACTTATGTAGGAGGATTTGTTTCATCTCTGTATCACCTGAGGCCAGGCACTTCACTTCACTGGGTATATGGAAGGGTTTACAACCACTTTAATTTTTTTTTTTGCAGTGATGTCTTTGTTCTTGCTTTACTTCCTGTGACCAGGAGATCTCTGTGTGTCTTATCACAACAGTCTTACTTTTCTTTTAGAAATCAAGAAACCGGAATTGGAAAAACATCTTGTAATGTAGATGAGAAAAACACATACACTGCCTTAGAGGAGCAGCTAAAAGAATCCAATGTAGCAGAGCCATTATGCTCAAAGACCGATGAAGAGATGGAAGCCGCAGATCTCGCCTCCAGTCAAGATCTATTCGGACAAGCTGGTAACACGTCATACTTTTTTGATGCCTGAACAAAACGGTGATGTGTTCATTGTTGAATATAACATTTTATGGCTCTATTATGGCTCTAGTCTGTAAATATCGAATAAGATTGTAGACTATTCCTGCAATGAAAGCATTGTATCACTGTAGTCCGAGTGCCTCCTAATGGAAGCACTGCCACTGACCCAGCCCAAGACCACCAAGACCTTTCTGGTGCACCTAATGTTTTCCATAGTCCTTTACAGAGACTGGAAGAACCCAGTCTAGGTGTTCATTCCTCCTAAGAAGCTCTGCATTCTATACCCCTTTAGTAGACTACTCCTGCTAGGCAGGGGATCAAACTGACATTTAATCTGATCCTTTAATTATCAAGTGATTCAAGCTCATGCTTGCAGCCTTGAGCTACTGTGTGCTGGTTCAACAATCTCTTTTCTCATATCAGTCTCCTGTGTGTGAACATGAGGAGAACACTCATGGCTGCAGAGCTGGTATGTAAAAAGCATCTGCTTTGCTCGTCCTGCTTTGAGTGAAAGCGTATCTAAAGATCAGCCCTGGACAGCCTCATCGATGATGCCAGGGAACAAGAGTACCCATCTGTCTCAACAGAAACGTAGAGGCTGGGAAGCCCCACCCCTGCTTGGAGGCCAGGAAAATTCCTTATGTTACTTCTAGGCCTCAAATCTCCAAACTCAAGCCTGGCAAACAGCCTGCAAACCTTGGATTTTCAAGCCTTTCAGACAAGTCTTCCTCAGCATGAAAGTATGAAAAGGGACCCCCACTTTCCACTTTTGGACAGTTTGATCATCCAGCATATCGGATGCTTGGGTAAGGAATGTGGCTTACGGGGATTACAAGCTAGAGTTCAGCTCTGTCTCCAGTTCTGCCTGTATCGCTGCACAGTTTAGAAGATCTTCATGCTGCCCTCTCAGGGCTTCTGGAGCAAGGAATTATAGCCCAGTACCTGGTACCTGTGGCTAAGAACAATGAGAATGAGGACATTATCAATGTACCCAAACCAGGAAAGGATCTTGGAAAGGTACACCAACTATGCCCCCCCATCAACCAACCATCTCTTCCAATTTCCCAAATACATACTGGCATAAGCTGGGGCACATTTATTTGTCTTTAGCAGTGCCCTGGGCTTGACAAAAAAGTGTCTTATCAAAATAATTAATCCAAAGCTCAGCAACAAATTTACTATGACTTTTTTTTTTTTTGTGAATGGTTCTGGCCTGAAGCGCCCTCAACTACCTGTAGGCCTTTTTGGTGCGGTATAGAAGAGTATAGAGCCTCAATGTCCATAGTGAGTAAGAGTGTTCTCCGGTACTTTTGTATGTCATTTAGCAGCGTCAAATGGTGTCTCTCATATAAGAAAACGAATTACAAAAGTTTGCAAAATATGGTCTATATATGCTATATAATAATGTTATATTTTCACCAATGTGTTCTGTAAGTGACTCTTGTCCACAAGTAATGGGGTGACCAGGAGGGACTTTTACTTTTTTGTGCACTTTTGAGAGCATGTAAAAAATAAAAAAAAATGGTGTCTGGGAAATCTACTTTCAAAAGCTCAGCCATCTTCTTATTAATGACACTGATCTGCTGTGTCAAGTAAACCATATAAGGTTTTTTGTTTGCTTCTAAATTCATGGAAGGAATAGATCTATACCAGGCTCGATTCCACAATAATTGATAATTTTTGGATCTGCAGGTGTTTTAACCCCCAATATTGAAACATAAGGGGTTACTTTGTCTTTTTGTCATATATAGTACTTTATAGCCAATTTTTGTTGATCTAGGCAGGATATCAGTTTGTATGTGTTTTCTTACTTGGCCATGTAAGCAGTTACAGTCTATTTTCTCCCCTGCAAGTGACGCTCAACCTTATCAGCATGGGAGAGGTAGTCTAGAGGAACATAGTTGTTGGTATCTGTTTTATAGCGTGAAAAGAAAAACACTGTGGTGATCAAATACCATAAAAAGAAAGCTCTATTTGTGGAAAAAAAGGACATACATTTTATTTGGGTACAACAACGTACGACCGCGCAATTGTCAGTTAAAGTAAAGCAGTGCCGTATAGCAAAAAATTGCCTGGTCATGAAGGGGGCTAATCTTTCGGAGGTCAAGTGGTTAAAATGAGCTTGGCGCTGACATGAGCAATATGTTACCACCAAACTCTTGGGTGTTTTTCTTGTTACAGAATATGAGCATAATAAATGTTTTTTAATTGTTTTTTGGGCTTGGGTCTGCATTAAGAACTATGTAAATATCTTCTTTTGTAGATGAATCCGTCAGTCCTAATGTATCCAAGATTGTCTCTACACCAGCTGAAAGCTTGCGCCTCCTGCAATTCTCTGGACAGACCAGCCTTGCATCTGTCAGTGTCTCAGAGTAAGTCATTCTAGTTGGCATTTTTATTTTACCACACAATGTATATGGCGGGGTTGATATTTTACACAGTTTAATTTTCACCTTCCCTTCTATTTCTGTATATGGATGATGGCACTGTATCCATTTTAATAAAAAAAAAACAACACAAAAACAAAACATACCTTTCTTTTCTAATCGATATACAGCTGTCCAAATGACCCAGCTCTTTCCCAGCCTGTCTGCAGGGAAACATAAACAGGAGGAGCTTCTAGTCTTCTACTGCTGGTCACATGTTCAAAACCAAAATAAAAAAATAGCCTTTGGCTACAGAGTAAAAATAAACAATATAAAACTGTTATAAATCGTCATACAAATATATATTTTAAATCACATTTTTATAATGTTTGTCAATAAGCTGGTGTTATTGCCAAACAATAACACCATGTTACAGTCACAGGCCATGTCTCGCCCCTCCAGCCTGTGTCTTAGACTAAGAGGGGGGTGAAGCCTCCATCAATCCACATGTAATATCCCGCCCCCATTGTGTTTAGCTGGTTAGTGGGCATAGAGGGGGGGGGAGTGGGCTGTCAATTACCACTGTGTACACATCCACGTGTGTGACTCTATAGTCACATGGGCTGCTCAGTTGTGATGGGGAAGAAATGCTCAGGATAGAAACTCACAGAAAATTGAGCATGTGCAGAGTTGCCAACACTGCTCTGCAAAATCCCTAGCTGAATTAGGGACATGAACAGAAGGGTGGAGATAGAGAACAGCCGGATCAACTGTTTTTTTTTTTTTTTCTTTAATTTGTTTTTTTTTGCAGAATACAGAAAATGAATCTCGTAGTGACTGAGTGGGTCTGAACAGCATGTAATACACTATTTTTATTGACCTCCTCCTTTTTTTTTTTTTTTTTTTTTTTTTTTAACGTTGGTTTAGTGACACTTTAACAGAGTAGAGTATGTTCAAAGTGAATATTTAAAAACCTAGTGTAAAGTATATGTAAACCCTAACAATGAACTTTTTTTTTTCTGTTCTGTTTAAAGCCCAACCCTGGTAAATTTTAAATGATCTTTGCAGTGGGGCTATGTCTGCACTGCAAGAGTTAATTGCTCATTTTATCTAGAGTAGAGGAGAAACACTTCTGATCCTCTGTTCCTCCACAGTCTGGCGGTGGACTGTCCTTTGCATCAGCACATCCAATACAGGATATTTCTTTCATTGCCCATAGTTTGGCTTTAACTATACCGTTGAAATAAAAAAAATAAAATAAACATTTTGATCTTGGCAGAAATACAGAACCGGTTTGCTCTCGGAAAGTGTTCTCTCAAATTGCCTGTTTAGCCCTGTAAGTTCTCAGGACTATGTGTAAATTGTGCCTACACTTTGGAGATGACGAAGTATGCACGGCTGAGTAATTTAGCAAAAGAAAATAGACAGGGCTGACACCAGAAAAGTCCTGTGTGTTGTTTGTTTCAAATTAAAGCCAAGCGCATTTCTGGCACATCAGCGGGTTTTTTCTGTCCTTGCAGGGTCTTTGCAAGAGATACAACTGAAGGAAATGTGCATGTATTGAAGAGATGTACTGCATGCTTTTGTTCTTTTTTTCCTTGCCTTTTAATAAATGAGGTGAAAATAAATTAATTTTGTCATTGACCCCTTGACCCTGACGCACCACTGCACTGGGCTTCTTTTCGTGGGGCTGCACATTTGCGTATCTCCCTTTGTGCTGGGAGCAAGCCGCACAGCATGCTCCCATCACAGAGACCGGGGTCTTGCCAAGAGCCCTGGGCCCCATACTAATGATCAGGACCTGGAACTCCCCATTCCGGGTCACCTGATCGCTATGGTAGCCTCTGATTGGCCCACCCCTGGGTTTCTCTCCCTGTGAATGGAGAGGAAAGATGCACTGTGACTTTGTCTCTCCTTGCAGAGAAAAAAAAAGTGTGCGTCTTTTAAAGAAAAAAATACCTAGGTTTGATCTAGATCCAGTGCCAGGGTTAGTGTTTGGGTCAAGTAAAGGGTCAAAGGTCAGGATCCATATATTGTGGGCAGGATTTTTTAAAAATTTTGTGTCGTTGTCAGTGTGTTTTTAGGTAGAACAAAAAAAAAAAAAATGCGCACTATTGCTTCTGGGCTGCACTTAGGGCTGGGGAAAAAAACGATTTAAATCTTGAATCGAGTTGAGGGGTCAAATAGATTCAAAATTTAAGCAAATCGTTTTTTGTTTTTTGTTTTTTTTTCCACCGCGCCAGTCCTGAGGAGCTGCAGGCAGCAGTTTTTAGGCGAGGCCACAGCTTCGGCCTAGTCCGCGGCTTCGGCCTAGTCCGCGAGGCCGGACGCCACAGATTCGTATCGTGAATCCAGTGTTTTGTTTTTTTTTTGTTTTTTTTTGTTTTTTTTTGTTTTTTTTGGGGTTTTTTTTGGGAAAATCTCCCAGCCCTAGCTGCACTACTGGTACAAACAAACATACACACATGTGATATTGCTGCGTTAGTCGGGAACAGGTGAATTTATTTTGGGTTGTTCTTTTGTGGTGGGTTATGGTAGTAACAAGAAATGTAGCCACATTTAACAATAAATGTTGTTTGTGTTTTTTTCTTTTTCTATTTTGGGACAGTTTTCCTTTCATAATAAAAAATAAATAAATCTGGAGATATCCATAACCATTTACCACCAAATGAAAGCCCAATTTGTCCTGAAAAAAAAACCAGGGTATAATTCACCTTGATGTACACAGTAGTTGTGATGATATGTACAGTTTTACTAACACATGCCAAAGTTGCAAAATTTTGCTTGGGCATTAGGATTTGTTTTACTCTTAGGTGTGAAGAGGTTAATGAATGAGGTGAAACTCGGCGCATGTGATATATTAATTATGTGGATAACTAGTATGCATGTATTTTCCTTTCCTCTTGTAGAGTTCCCACAGACCTTGCTTCTCCCTCCCCAGATGATATCCAACCTACTCCCATCATTGTTCCCAGCTCCCCCACAGAGCAGCCTGAAGGAGAAGGTAATCATCTGTCTGATTCATCTCGTCATCCTTGTCTATTTACACATCAAGTTACAAGGCTTCATTTCTGATCAGTTTTTCCTCCCGACATACTGGAGCGCAGGCTCTTCCTTGCAGCTAATTTTGGTTTGGAAGTATTATAGTGAGGTTTTTCTCCGAAAACAAAAAACCATGTACCATGCAATGTTAGTAATTGAATAAAAATCTTGTAGAGGTCCTTTTTTGGTCTGTGTTGAGTGATGCTTGCACTTTACCACTTGGTTTCCTTGGCCTGCTCATCAGTGGTCACGAGTTACAAGTGGTGACTAAAAGAAGATGGCTCTTAGGACACCGAATACAGCGATAGAAATGAGGATTAGGGGCAGTTGACACGGTTTGAGTATTCGGAGTTGAGGTCCCTTTGGTAAGTTTCTATGGACTGGCTGCAAAAAGAAAGGAAAGTTGATCCCCTGGGCAGAACATTTTGGATAAACTATATTTGTAGTAGTTCTACAGATGCCTCTGTGATCTCTAGGAACGTTAAAAAGGATAAGTCATTTATGGAGTGAGTTTCTTAATATTTTGCAGACTACTTATGCATATTTTATATTACCACTTCTATGCATATTTATTTTCTAGTTGAAGACATGGAAGTCTCAGAGCCCTCAAATAAGACAGAAGTGGCCATGCAGCCCCCGGAAGAAGCTACAGGATCCAAGAGATGCCCCCTTGTCCCTGTGCCTCAAGTATCCACTCCAGTTTGCCAAAGTGCTCCAACATTTGCGCCAGGGTCCCTTGCTGTTCCCTCACAGCCAGAGTTCTCCCATGTAAGTTTCTTGTGCTTCTGTCTTTTCTGTTATATAACATGATGTGGTAGTATTTGAATAGCTGAACACTTCTCTACAATTAAAGCATAACTCCACCTTTGCTAAAATTCTATTTCTTTCACATCTATTGAGGGACAAGGAATTCCAAAGACTGTTGGGTTATACTGTGGCCTATGGGAGGATATTGGGCACTGGCAAACAAACTGTGAGATACCCATTATAAACCCTCCCTACTCCCAGCATGCCTCAATTTTTTGGCCAGCTTAGAAACGTCTAAGAAGTTTTGCTAACTGATACTTCATTCTTTAATCAGGATTCCTGCTACATCACTGCTGAACCGGGCTCTATATGCAGCTGTCAGGATCAGCCTTTCCTCAACCTGACTTTGGAATAAGCTATGGATTGTGGTACTTTTCAAGACCAGAGTGTGCTTGTTGCCGAACACTCTCCAGGTTCAGAACGGTGGCACAGCTCCAGGTGTTATCCTGGCTCAAAATGTAAATAGGCCATGCAGGCTGAGCACCAGGATTAGCCACATTACTAGAACTGTTGACTTGGGTAATATTTTCAGAGGAGGTTGGCCTTGACCAGGAAAGGGTGGGTTTAGCTTGGTGTCCTGTGAATTAGGACATCTTAATTTCTTCTACTGCTTTACCTTTTTTTTTTTTTTGGTCTAACTGTTGCAACATTTTTTATACAGCTTAGAATAGGATCACTCTGGGCTTCCAGAATTGTTGTCTCTGGCTGCTAAGTGCACAGTTGAACCCTATATATTTCTATGGAGCTATTTCTCAAGCTGCTGCTCTAGAGATTGTGTTTGTTTTTTTTTGTTTTTTTTTTTTTCTTTTTCCTTTTGGGATGTTTGTAATTATTCTAGTGTGTGTTCTACCAGTTAATGGCTAACTTTTCTAATCTTGATGCTTTAAAGCAGTTGTAAACCCAATATTTCATATTCCTGATATGTGCCTGCTGTACCATGTTCTTGTATGAAAAAGTATCCTGCTCTCTTTGTATTGCTTCCTTTTGTGGGAAATCCCTGGTGTTCCTGCCAGTCCCTCTGCTTTCCTATTAAAAACTGACCACATTAGCTATGAGAGCACAGCGTGGTCAGTTTTCTGGCTGTGCTGAGAACTCGCGAAGATCAATATTTGGTGCACTCAGAGGAGAGTCCTAAGGGTCACATGGGCTATATTCGATTGCATCAAATGTCCATAATTTAAACAAAGTCTCTGAATGGGAACTCCAAAGGGTGTCAGCACTATGAAGCAGCGAGTTTGATAGAGCTAGAGCTGACTCTGTGGACAACAAGGAAAATAGAGCAGCACTTCTAAGTGAAGTATGTATTGACACTTTAAGTTAAAGGGAGGCAACACATAAGTGAAAAGAATCGTGATTGTAGTGGCATGTAAGCTCAGCTGGTTATGCAGTCCCGGGTGATTCCACTGGGTCTTTGGAACTAGAAAACAAGCTAGCGGCTGCCTTGGTGGCTTCCGGCGCTTCCTACAGTGTTTATAGATGGAGGGGAGGACTTCACTACCCGGTTAGCAGGCAGAAGAGGTGCCCCTTCTGCCTGCTAACCCGAGATGTAGGAAGCGCCGGAAGCAACCAGTGCAGCCACCAGCTTGTTTCCTGGTTCCATAGACACCCAGTGGGATTATCCAGGATTGCATAACCAGTGGAGCTTACATGCCTCTACAAGCACGATTCTTTTCACTTATATGAGTTGTCTACCTTTTCACTATTAAAGTGTCGATATATACTCCATTTAGAAGTGCTGTTTCTTTTGTCCTTGTGCTGAGAACTTGGCTTGCTCTTCTTGATTAGACTTACCCCCTGCACAGCCAGTCACTGGGAAAACCAGTGTACTGCTGTTTGTTCTCCCTTATGCAGCTGAGAACAGAGGGTAGCTGCTAAGTCTTCTAATAAGCACACACTCACCTGTCCAGTGATGCGGCCGCTTGAGCTCTTGGTTCTCTCAGGAGCCAGCATCACAAGTGTGGGCACCCGGCTGTGACAGCTTGCGGCTTCACAGCCGGGTGCGCACTGCGTGAGTCACGCTGTGCTTCCTCAATGGCCCGGAAATTTTCTAGGACCTGTGACGTGTCCCAGAAGATTGCAGGGAGGGACGGGGCGGGGAGAACTTCTGCTCGAGTTGCCTAGATGCCCCCCCCCCAAAAAAATTACATGTCAAATGTGGCATGTAAGGGAGTGAGGAGTCCTTAAAGTGGAAGTTTCACTTTTTTGGGTGGAACTTCGCTTTAAGATATAATTTCTTGGTCTATTTGCCCATTTATTATTTTGTAAGTAAAAAGAGGTGTTTGGTATACAGGTCAACAAATGTTTTGCAACTATTTTACAGGATGTTTTCATACCAACTCCAAGTCTTGAAGATTCTCCTTCCAGAGATCAGCCCCCCCAATTCCCAAAGGGTGAAGAGGATCAAAAAGCTTCAGATCTAAAGCTTGAACTTTCTGAAGACCTGAAACCTACTGAGGGAGATGTAACAGATGAATGTAATTTACTGCTATCCACAAGCGAACCTAGTCAACTCCTAGAGATGGACCATACTTGTGAAGGAGAAGATAGTGGGGCTACTCAAATTGAAGTGGCCGAAGAAACTAGTCGCCCTTCATTAGATCAAGAAAACCAAACTGTTTGTGAACCAGCGCTCCTGGAAAATAAAGGAGAACCACCTACAAACCATAAACTCTCATTTGTATGTGTTGACTTGAGTGATAAAAATGATAATAAAGATGTTGATTGTATCGCCATTCCAAGCGGTTCTGAAAGTCATGCCATCTTAGTGCCATCGTTAAATTCCGATGCTTCTTTAAGCATTTTAGACCAACACACATCAGAACAAAAATCACCTGTAGTTGTTGAAAGTGTGTCCGATGATGTAGAGGAAGTTCCTGAAACTCCATGTCAGAAGGACAGTGAGGATTATATGGGAACCGAAAGTGAGCATGAAAAAGAGGAGGGAAACCTAAATTTAGCACTGTCTGAGACTCAGCATCCTTGCAAAGAGGATGTGGAACCAGTAAACAATGAAGAAGCAATGGAAGTGGACCAAGAAGCACCCTCTCCAGAAAGGTTACCAAAGCCTGTTGAAGGTCAAAAAGAAGTGCTGCAGTCAGAAAATGAAAAGGATGCTGCTATGGACATGGAGACTAGCCCTTGTGTAGTACCCACAGTTGAAAATATTGCTGCACAAACTGAAATGCCTGAATGTAACAAATCTCCAACCACACCTACTAAAGAATTACACATAGATAAATCAAGCGCTGATCAGAATGCTGAAAAAGCGAATGATTCAGATTCTGCCAAAGATGTTTTGGGCAAATCTGAGCACGTTGGTCAAGTAGATGACAGCCCAGATAATGTGAAGTCCGACTGTGTCGTGCCTTTAGCTGTTGATTGTAACATTTCTGTGAACCCTCCACAGCAGAGTTCAAACCTTCCGTCCACAAGCAATGATTTTCTTGCAACTAAAGAAGACAAGTTACCAGACACGAACCAACAGCAATGTGCCCTTCTGAAAGAGCCAGTTGATATGGATATCATGGAGAAAGAAACTCAGCAGTATCCGGTGCCTAGTGAAAAGAAAGAATGTAAAGCGGATACGCTTAAACAAAATGTGATGCCCTCTGGAAAAGACCCAGTGCCAGTATGCCCTAATGCACAAAAACCACAGGGCACAGAAAATGCTGATCAAACGTTTCAAGCAGAACAGAAGCTACCAGTAGTTGTAGCAGCACCAGATGTTAAAGAGGACCTTCATGGAAATAACTTGTGTGGATCTAGTACAAAACAAGCAAATGAAATCTGTAGTGTTATTGTAATAGAAGAGACTCAAGAGTTGGCAGATAGTAATCAAGAGCCTACCCTAGCAAAAGATGTGCCTGACTCTGGACAAAAGAAGAAAGCAGAGCTTTCTGTAACAGAAGTGAAGGAGCCAGCTGTGTGTGCTCTGCAAAATCCATGTGAGGCTCCACAAAACAAAACAAGTATGTCTGAGGATTTGAAAGTGTTAGAACCTCACAGCACAGATAAAGATGTTCCAATTGTTAGTATTAATGTTCAGAAAGACTTGGATAGGAATCCTGAAACTTCTTCCGTCCAGAAAGAGCATCCGCAGGCTGTACAGCTGAGAATGGAGAACAACGCCAACGCTTTTCCTTTGTCATTTAATAAATGTACACCTGATACATCTGTTGCTTCTTGTGAGGATGAGGCACATGGAGGGGATTCCGAGTTCCAGGAGAAAACAGGAGAACAATCGACACGTAGTATATGTGAAAGCTCCAGCGGTAAGTGAAAAAAAAAAATTTAATAAAGAGAGAAGGGGAAAAAAAATTATATATATATATAATTCATTACAGTGGGGGTTGATGCACTAAAAATAGCCCTTAGTGTCATTTTAGTTCGACCCCCTCCTTCCCCTGCAGCTGGCCCATTCACAAAGCGCAGTGTGCTTTGTGCATGTGCCAGTAGGATAGGGCCGGCATTATTTGTAGCTGCTGATTTTTTAAATTTTTTTCTGAAGGAGCCTGGAGCTCCTCTTTTAAAGTATCCTTGTCAGTACAAGGTCACTTGTATGTAACACACATATAAACCGATGGGTATAGTTCACATATAAGTGACCCTTTGGGTCGCATTAAAATACACGAACCTTTAGTTATCCTTTAAACAATGAACATGTCATACTTGCCTCCTCGGTGCAGTTGGTTTTGCACAGAGGGGCCCCAATACTTCTCTTCTGGGGTTCCTTTAGCAGCGCTCCTGGCTCCTCCTCTTCTTGAGTCCCCTGTCGGAGAAGCGCTCTCCCTCGGGGCACCCGTGCGGGCGCACTCCCATGCCCTGCTGCTGCGTCCATTCACACAGACAGCAGGACTCGGCTCTGCCCCTCGGCTCCCACATCATTGGATTTGATTGACTTCAGGGGGAGCCAATGGCTGTGCTGCTATCAATCTATCCAATCAGGACCCAAGACAGCGGCTGAACAGGGTGTGCTCTTCTCCAGCGCAGGAACGATCGGGCTCAGCTAAGTAAAAGGGGGGCTCTGGGGGGCTGGTGCACTACAAGAGGTTTTTCACCTCAATGCATAGAATGCATTGAATTGAAAAACCACAAGGGTTTACAACCCCTTTTAAAGCTGGAGCTCAACCACAATGTATATAACCCGATTTAACCTCCCTGGTGGTATGATTATTTCAGATTTTTGATGCTCAAAGCGGTACATTTCTTTTGCATAGAAATTTGGGGTTTTTATATTGTAGGCCTGTAATTCTTAGAAATAACTCCCTTAAATCTGTCCAAACAAGAGTCTAGTAGACATCCCCGGTATGAAAGTTTGAAACACAAAATCATAAATTATAATATAATGAACTCTAATTATAACAAATAATAATAAAAAACACTGAAATTTGCTCACTTGCAGAATTGTCGCTGTCATTACTTTCCGTGTTTGATGACGAATTTCCCCACAAATCACTATCCCTCAATTCTGCAATTGATTTTAATTTATTATCTGTTTTCTAACTGGTCTAAAACCGCTTTTGATGTAAAGGGATGGTTTGGGTTGCTATGGACAATCTCCAGTTTCCAGGCAGAAAGAACAGTATTTATAATCTAAAACTGCATGCAGGGCACTGGAGAAACCAATAGGGACAAAAGGGATGTGAAATTATTTCATACAGTAATGTAATCTGTAAGATTACAGTGTACTGCATGTATTGTGTGTGTTTCACTTTTTGAATTTGGCACCGTGCTCTGTCCCCGTGCGTAGCAACGTTCGCAATGAACGGAGCCCGGCTCTGTCATGAATCGAGCGGAGACACAGCCGCCGCACACTGCGGGGAGACATCGCAGGATCCTGGAGACAAGGCAAGTAAGCTGTACCTGGATCCTGCAATGCGATCCTGAATGTGGCTCTGGGTTACCGCTTTTGGTACTGAAAATCCACCCCGAGCCACACTCAGGAATACCGTCAGGGAGGTTAATAACTTTGAAAACATAACAGTATAGCTTGGACAGATTGGTTGGTTGGTAATGCATGCTACTCTATCTAAGTAATTTCTTTTTTTTTTTAATGGATTGAGCTTTTGGGCTTTCAAAAATTAGCTTTTTGACACCGGCTTGATCACCTTTTCCATCAAGACCATAATCTCCATCTTTTCGGCTCTAAAAAAACCTCACTGGCATTTAATACACATCAGGACAGGAATTTAGAGCTACCATTGCTTACCTGCTTGTAAAGTGCAAGGCTGTCTTTATCATTCATTCTGTGTTTGGCGATTCACTGCCCCAGAACAAACATGTAAAAAATCTGACGTTCGAATGCCTGATATGAACGTGTGTTTTTGGTAAGTATTTCACCAAATTCATTCATATACCATGTGTCTCTTTGAGCAAGTTCCCTTCAAACTTTTTTGTTCCTAGATGGGACTTTCCAGTGGTACAGTGATAGTCTTTTGAATCTCTTGATTCAACGGTAATTCTTGGGCCATAATATTGTCCAGAAGGGTGTTGGAGATCTATCGTACTTTGTGCATTACCTTATTGCAAAGCCTTTCTTGGTTTCCGTTCTGCATGAAATAAATTGTCATTGAGTTAAATTTTTATTATGGAATCGATTTTTCTAACATCCTATCATTCTCCATCTTCTGAACAAGTTTCTTGGCTCACCTTGGCTATGGTGAGAGTCTTCTCTGCTTACGTAGAGAAAACTAAGGACTTTTGAAAATCAGACCTCCTCCTAAGGGTACCAGAAATGTTCTGCTATAAGCAAAACTATTTCTTTACATAATGTGGAAAACCTATAGCAGGCCTTCTCAATAAGAAAAAGGAGAACCAGTGGGACTTTATATGAAGCGGTGACCTGGTAAGGTCAATTGCCTCCATCCCGATCTATATGTCAAAAAGGAGGGGAAAGGGGATTGGGACTTTGAATAAAGCACGTAGGTATAAAGAATTCAGTTTATTATATAAATTAACATACAAACGCATAATGAATTATTATATATCCACTACAATTAAAATAACAGGTACAATTACAAACTATTAATATTAAAATTTATACATACTGACATATCAATTGAGTCATAGGGACACAGCATATAATAGCTCTATGTATTTCGTGGATTGATCCACTCTTCAGAAGCATGCGCGTGAGTTCAATAAAAAATATAATAGGAGTTGATGTATGGTCTGATCCTACCCAAGGAAAAAAAGAAAAATCATAAAAAATAAAGTTTAAATAAAACCAAGTATAAAAACCCACTCTCTACCATACTTACAAGGTTGACTATATAATAAGTGTGGCACTGTAGATCGGGGACTCCAAAAGGGGGGCATCTCCACCAGAAGCTGAGGTGGTGTGAGTGGCCTGCTATCCAGCACGAAAATCATTCAGGGGAGACAGAGTTCAAGAAATGTAAGTAGTCAGAGTGACCATAAGTGCTATGACCATCAATGAAGGACTTCTGAAAAAAATGTGTGTGTGTGTGTGTGTGTATATATATATATATGTATATGTATATGTATATGTATGTGTGTGTGTGTGTGTGTGTGTGTGTGTATATGTATATGTATATATATATATATATATATATATATATATATATTAGTTCATAGGATCCAAGGTGATTCATGTAGTGAACCGAAGTGAGAGTCTATATGCCAAAGTGAATGGGACATCCCCGGGTGAAGCCTATAAGGGCACGGCCTTCACACGCCCACCAACACTATTGGCACCGACACTGGGCGGCTCTCCACCCAGCCAAGGACGCCTCCCTCCTGCAGTGCACGCCTACGTGACGTTGGTGGGCGTGTGATGGCCGTGCCTTTTTATAGGCTTCACCCAGGGACATCAGATTCACTTTGGAGTGTCTCTCACTTCGGTTCACTACATGAATCCCCTTGGATCCCTGGACCCTATGAACTAATCACTGTCCAATTGGGTGGTGCCATATGCGATGCATACTAGCCCATTATGCTTTTACTTTGCAGGGGAACAAAGAGGAAGTAAAACCCATCAGGTTGCAGCAGTGTGACCCGAGCCTTCATGTAGCTTTTGTCATTTTGGGAAAATTAAACAAAGAATCTGGTTGTAATGGGCAACACAGCTTGTTGCATGTTTTATTGAATGAATATTTCAGTCTGTTATAATTAGATCCTGTCACCAACTTAAAAAAAAATGCAAGAAAAAGCAAGTATTTTAAATGCTCACTTGCAGTGTATTCGTTTTCTTTCCATAAACTTGCTAGAAAACTAACACTACTACAGAAGGTGCAAATTCCCTAGCATAGCTCTGTCATTTCCGTCCATGTTGGCTCTGCATCTCCAACTCCACTCTTTACATAACCTTTAATTTAGCACCTGGGGTTGGCGCAAATGGGAACACCATAGACTCTATGCAGAGTGTCGCTTGAGTGCAGCTTTGAGCCTACTGGGACTGCTGACATCATATCCAAGATGGCGGGACGCAGCAGTCTCGGAGCTTTTAGATGTCTACAGAAGGAAGGTTTTTGCAGGTAAATGTGTTATCTGCATATATATAATCTTATGGGAAGATTGTTTTAGGAATTAATAGTCTGACGATGTGGGTAACTTCCACAAAGACAGATACGTGACATTTCAGAGACATCTTTATTGTCAGCTATGACTGAAATCCCAAACTGTATCTAGTAAAAGCTCGCAGAGTCTTCATTTTTTATGTCTCAACGACCATTTTATACTTCCAGAAACACCATTTCACTTTACCTTGCCAAAGGAAGGGGACCTTATTCAGCCGGTAAGCACTGTTACCCCTCCAATGATTGGTCAGTTGAAACGGGGACCGAGAAGGCATAGTACCCCAATCGGTGAGTTTTCGTTGCAGGTATACAATTTTTTAAATACTATAATATACTATACTATAATACTTTTTGGTGTTTCTGTAAGGCACACAGAATGCAGGTTTTACTTTAAATCCACCACATAAGCTTTTTATTGGTGTGATCAAGGACTGAATGTTTCCATTCTCCAGTGTGATTCTCTCCTTCATAGCACATGAAATAATGATGGCTTCTGTACAGCATACTTGAAATTGTAAATGTAGAGGACAAAAAAATGTTCTTTTATCTCTAAAGGAAAACATACTTGAGGGAGTATGTTTAATGTGCAGGGTCTGGTTTTTATTTAAGCAGGTTAGCTGTTCTGTTTCTAGAGCAGTGGTGGCGATTCTGTCATATGTTATGTCTTTGATCTTCTGTTTCTTAAGCTGGCCATACATTTACTGAAATTCAGCTTGTTCAGCAGGGACCAACCAAATTTTGGTCAGCGTGTGGCAGTTCCTGCTCAACAGAAGTCAACCGTTTGATCGACTTCTGTAAAAGGAACATGTTACTCCAACTCGTTTGCTTGGATGGAGGGATCAGTTTCTTCAAAGGAACAGTGTATAGTCACCTTAACGTGTTACATTTTTAATTGTGGGTGGATAAAATATTTGGGCAGAATAGCAAAATAAAAGTGCACCTGTGTTAATATTTCTTAATATGCTGATGGTAGAATAAATGCGCCATAATAATATAACTCAAAGCACCCAACTCCCTCCTGTTAACCCTCCCCTCTGCCTTTCCCCTTGAGTCTTCCCCAGTAACTTTTACTTATTTTCTGTCTCTTAGCTAGACATATTACCTGTTTAGTCCTCTTTTTCTCTTCGATCCTTTCCTGACAATGGGCTGTCCTGGATGATGTAGAGAGCAGTGCTGCACACATGGCATCAGTGCCACTCTCTCAATACATAGAGTACAGGGCGTTGTAGTGATGCTCCTTTTATGGGGAGGGGCTATGGCACTGGTCTGTCCTTTAGTCTTTGGGAAAAAGTAATGCAGGGGGAAACCTCAGGATTCAAGAGGAATTTTTATCTCTCGGAGAAAGTTTTTAAAAAATAGCCCAGAACTGGGGTTTAAAGGCTAAGTTCACTTTTGAAACATTTCCAAAAGGAAGATGAACTTATCTTTTTAAAGTGATATCAAAGTTTTTTGTTTATTTTTTTTTCATTAAAAATAGTTACCTGCTCTGTGTAGTGATTTTTACACAGAGCAGCCCAGATCCTCCTCTTCTCAGGTCCCTTTTCAGTGCTCCTGGCCCTTTCCTCCTGCCCACACAGCAAGCAAGAACCGAGCCATGGCGCAGCTCCTGGTGTCCATTCAGACACGGAGCCGTGGCCCCACAACTTTTTCTCCTTATTGGCTCACTGACTTTGACAGCAGTGGGAGCCAATGGTGCCACGCTGCTGTCTCAGCCAGTGGGGAGGGGAGTCCTGGACAGCCGAGTCTCTTGTGCAACATCGCTGGATCTAGATGGACGTCGGGTAAGTATTCGGGGGGGGCTGAGTGGGGCTGCTGCACACAGAAGGCTTTTTATCTTGATACATAGATTGCATTAAGATAAAAAAACTTGCCTTTACAACCACCTTGAATAATATATTGGATGTTTTTATAAGCATTTCACATTTTTTGGTAGGGAAAGTTTTTGAGCTATGTCCTTGTCGGCACTCCTAGTGGTTTGCCATACAAGAGGACCTGTTGGGGCCTTGAGCGGCACCTGTTTTTTGTTGTATTTCAAACTTACTGGTAATTTTTATTCCCTTTCTTACTTCCTCTGTTCAATTGCATTCATTTAGGATTATATTCTAAAGCGGTGGTCATCAACCCCGTCCTCAGGGCCCACTAACAGGCCAGGTTTGCAAGATAACTGAAATACATCACAGGTGATCTCATTTGCTGCTCAGTGATTGCAGTATTCTAGTCTGCATCTCCCCTAGGTAATACATAAACCTGGCCTGTTAGTGGGCCCTGAGGACAGGGTTGATGACCACTGCTCTAAAAGAAAATGAGATTTGGGTTTTTACCAAAAAAGTTTTTATTTTTTGTTTTTTACGTGAAAATGTTGAATTTCTGCTGTTTCAGTGGTTGGAGGCTGTCCAGACAGCACCCTGGCAACCAGTGATGTTTCAGCTGAGAGCACGGTGGCAACCAACAATGTCACAGTTGAGAGTGCCATGGTGACCACAGATGTGTCTGAGGAAAGCGAAAGGGGAAGTTCTGGATCTGCCTCTGATGGTGATGGAAAGCTGTGTCTGAGAATGAAACTTATCACACCCGTAAATGAGGAGAGCGATGGGGCTCCGCAGTTTAACTTGGAAAGTAAGAAGCCAAATAAAAGAATGAAATGCACTTCTCAGGACAGCCTGAGGGGCCGAGTCATGAAAACTGGAGATGATGAAAAAAGGGCAGTTACTTGAAGCAACCAGGTTCTGTTTTAGAATGTAGAATAAAGAACACTGATTGAAAGGTACAACTATCGCTAAGGCCCCTTTCGCACTGGGGCGTGGACGATGTCGGCGGTAAAACGCCGCTATTGTTAGCGCCGATCTACCCTGGGTTAAAAGAAAGGGTTAAAAACCACCGCAAAGAGCCTCTGCAGAGGCGCTTTGCCGGCGGTATTGCCGCGGTGTCCCATTGATTTCGATGGGCAGGAGCGGTGAAGGAGCGGTATACACACACGGCTCCTTCACCGCTCCAAAGATGCTGCTAGCAGGACTTTTTTTACCGTCCTGCCAGCGCACCGCTCCAGTGTGAAATCCCTCGGAGCTTTCACATTGGAGACAAAGCAGCGGCACTTTCAGGTCGGTTTGCAGGCGCTATTTTTAGCGCAATAGCGCCTGCAAACCGCCCCAGTGTGAAAGAGGCCTTATAGCAAACAAAAACTAAATGCCCAATCTGGCTGCTAAGGACGACGGCTCTGTTTGCTCCAGTGTTCATTAAACATCCCTGTAGTGTAATGATCTGTACAAGTTTTCATATTTTGCTAGCTTTCGTGCTTAAAGTACGCTGTGCTGTTTGTATAAGACAAATCCGTGCATAACCGCAAGATTAATTTTATTTTGTGTTTTTGGGGGATCTATTGTACATATCTAGCTGCAGTACTACCAGTTAAGTGCAAGTTCAAATTTGATCCATTGTGTCAGAATTGGGCCACATGCTGCCAGTGTTACTCATCTGCCTCCTATTTTTAGGGTTATAGTAGACCTATCACAAACCTGAGCACTTCAAACTGTGCATATGATTAACAAAAAGTCATAAAGAGAGGTTACCATTAACCAAAAGCTAGATCAAAGATCAGTGTTCTAATGAGGAAAGTTGCACTGCCTGTGTCCCTTTAGAAGTGATTGTAAAGCTTTAATTTTTATTTTAAACATGTCATACTTGCCCGCTCTGTGCAATGGTTTTGCACAGAGCAGACTTGATCCTCCTTTTCTGGTGTCCTCCACCGGCACTCCTGGCTCCTCCCCCTCCCTGCTGAGTACCCCCATAGGAAACCACTTCCAATGGAGTGACGCAGCCTTGCTCGGCTCCGCCCCCCCCCCCCAGATCGCTGCTCACAGGTTTTAACTGACAGCAACAGGAGCCAATGGCGCTCACTGCTCTCAGCCAAGCTTGTAAGATGGGGGAGAGGGGAGAAGAGCTACACAGATGTGCACAGTGCTAGATCGAGCTCAGGTGAGTATTTGGGGGGCTGGGGGGGAGGGGGGGTGAGCTACTATTTAAAAGGTAACCTGCATTAGGGTAAAAAACCTCTTACCTTTACTACCACTTTAAAAGGTTAACTCCACTTTCGTTGGGGGGGGAAAAAAAGCAAATAAAAAATATAGCATATACAGTTGCGGCGCAAGTCATATTGTAATTGAATGTTATTAAAAATGACCTTTCCTTTTTAATCTGCAGCGCTGTAATTTTCTGAAAATGCATTGCAATGTGGCTACCTGGAGGTGTTCTGTACACAGAATGTGTACAGAACGCCCCCCAGAAACATAATTTCTTGCTTGTGTGATTGGCTCACCAATTTTTTTTTTCCCTTGAAGTCTGCATTAAGATACAAGTCGGATTTCAGGCATCCCCTGCAACAAAAATGCTACTTTTGGTGAGACGCTCTAATAGGAAATCAGTTCTAAAGGGATGCAGACCCAGCAGCTTTCCTCATTACGCTTTAAAGAGTACCTGCAAAGTAACGTGCTAGTATTTGAATCAGAAAAGGGCTGGCGACTCGGATGCTCTTGAATAAAAGTCCTTTATTGGGTTACATGGGTACATGGGTACACGGGTAAAGGCTACGCTGACGCGTCTTGGCTAAGAAGCCTTCATCAAAGCATACATGTTTGATTTAAAAGCTGATATTTATAACAGAGTAAGCACTCCAAATAGGGCGGGTGCATCCTAATCAGAGCAATCAAAACAATTAAAAACACATAGAGAAAATAAAGAGAGAAGCACAGCAGGCATATGAGAGACATATCATGAACAAAGCAAATTCAACATGGTGCGACAAATGTATCAAACAATGCGACTATGTTGAAAAATGCAATTATGTTAAAAAAAAAAAAGATTTATATCCATCCTATCGTTCAAACCATACGGTTTTCTAGTATTGAGCGTGTATATCCACCATACTTCACGCTTGAGCAAAATACGATGAGTGTCACCACCTCTTGGGGTTTTTTTAACCTGTGCAGCACCAAAAAAGGCAAAAGTGTCAAGATTACCATGATGGAATTCCCGGAAGTGTTTTGAGATATTTTTAGCATTAATATTTGTAGTGTCATTCACAAAGGCATAACATGCTAGTATGCATTGCATACTAGCACATTATGTGAAACTTACCTGCAAATGAAGCCCTTGTCCCTGCTGGAGGCCGCATCCATCTTCACCCAACTTCCTTCCCGGTCCACAGACTCCGGCTGTGTGACTGACAGGAGCCACGTGACGTCACTTCCGCGTATGCGCGTGGTAGCTGCTGGTCACAGCACAGGGCTTTGAAGGTATGGCACAGGTGGCCGTTCCTTCAGATCGCATGTGCCGATGACGTCATCAGCTGCATATACAGTAAAATATCTCCTAAATGGTGCATGTTTTAGGAGCTATTTACAGTACCTATAGGTAAGCCTTATAATAAGCCTTATTATATTATATGGGCGGCACAGTGGTGTAGTGGGTAGCACTCTTGCCTAGCAGTAAGAAGGGTCACTGGTTCGAATCCCAACCACGACACTACCTGCCTGGAGTTTGCATGTTCTCCCTGTGCCTGCGTGGGTTTCCTCCGGGTACTCCGGTTTCCTCCCACACTCCAAAGACATGCTGGTAGGTTAATTGGATCCTGTCTAAATTGTCCCTAGTATGTATGAATGTGAGTTAGGGACCTTAGATTGTAAGCTCCTTGAGGGTAGGGACTGATGTGAATGTACAATGTATATGTAAAGCGCTGCGTAAATTTACAGCGCTATATAAGTACCTGAAATAAAATAATAAATAATAATTATAAGCTTATTTATAGGGACAAACAATCGATGGAAATTTACTTCCACTTTAACCCTTAGGAAGTATCCCAATAAAATGAAACTCCGATTGCAGAGTATGCCTAAAATTTTACTTGAATCTTAGTTCAGAATGGCAAGAAAATCAGTGAGCCAATCACACAATCAGGAAATGACACTTCCAGGGTGCGATCCGTACAGAAACTTAGTACAGAATGCCTCCAGGTTGCCATATTGCATTACATTTTTTTGACATTTTGTAGAAATTACAGTGACTTCAAATTGAAATGGGTAACAATAAATTACATAAGGATTGGTGTGGCAATTTTATATGCTATATAATTTTGTTCTAATGAAAGTAAAATTCCACTTTTAGCTGCCTATGTCTGGATCTACTGGTCTTTTTGTCCTGCAGCTTTCACTGAAAGTATACTTTTTAGGTAGACGAGACCTCAGATTTTTCATGACTGATTTTTCTGTAATGTCGGCATGAATTTTCATAGTAGAAAGTGTTTCCTGTATTTCTTTCGTTTGTCCTGTAACACGTGATTGTACTTCACATGTGACAGTCACTTTTTGAAGTATATTTTATAAGACGATGTGGGTATTAAGTTAATATTAATAATGTCTGAATTTCTTATTAACTTCCTTTATGTGCCTCCTCATATTTGCATGTTCAGAACCTGCTGCTGCTGAGAGGGCAAATGGAACAGCTGCTGCTGCTGGAGAAGTTGCCAGGTAATGTGTTCTTGTTTCTATGTAAAGCAGTTAGACTAAAAGCCTTTTAGAGCAAAAATCTATGTATAAACGAATACATTGGACCTATAGAAAAAGCAAAAATGTGTTGTCTTTGAATTCATGTAATGTAAATTGCATTCTTGAGATAAAAGGGGAGACTAAATGCATGACGTGGGTTAATGCCACAGCTTGGGGGTTTTCAATAAAAAAACCTAAAAACAAATTTATTGAGAATGTTTGTTTATTTTAACCGCTTGCCGACCGCCTGCCATTTGACGGCGGCCGAATGGTTCCCCTGCAGAAATCGCTGTAGCTGTACGGCGGCCGCTTTAAGGGGTATGGGGTGCGCACCCGCCCGCCACGGTACTGAGGAGCTGGTGCCCGGCAGCCGCGATGTCCGCCGGGGCACATACGATCGCTCCTGGCCGAGCCAGAACGAGGATCTATGTGTGTGAACACACAATTCCACGTTCTAACGGGGGAGAGGAGACAGATCGTGTGTTCCTAGTATATAGGAACACCAATCGGTCTCCTCCCTCAGGCAGTCCCGTCCCCCCCCCCCACAGTTAGAACACACTATGGGAACACATTTAACCTTTTGATAGGCCCCTAGTGTTAACCCCATCTTTGCCAGTGACATTTATACCGTAATCAGTGGCTATTTATAGCTCCGATCGCTGTATAAATGTCAATGGTCCCAAAAAGGCGTCAAAAGTGTCCGAGCTGTCCGCCGCAATGTTGCAGTCCAAACAAAAATCTATTCCCTATTTTGTAGACACTATAACTTTTGCGCAAACCAATCAATATACGCTTATTGCAACTTTTTTTTTTTTTTTCAAAAAATATGTAGAAGAATACATATCGGCCTAAAATGAGGAAAAAAAAAAATATTTAATTTTTTTAATTTGGGGATATTTATTATAGCAAAAAGTGAATAAGGGCCCTTTCACTCGGGGGCGGCGTCGGCGGTAAAGCGCCGCTATAGTAAGCGGCCGAGAAAGGGTAAAAAAACCACTGCCTCTGCAGAGGCGCTTTGCCGGCGGTATAGCCGCGCCGTCCCATTGATTTCAATGGGAAGGAGCGGTATACACTCCGCTACTTCACCCCTCCGAAGATGCTGCTAGCAGGACTTTTTTTCCAGTCCTGCTAGCGCACCGCTCCAGTGTGAAAGCCCTCGGGGCTTTCACACTGGAATCAAAGCAGCAGGACTTTCGGGTCGGTTTGCAGGCGCTATTATTAGCGCAATAGCGCCTGCAAACCGCCCCAGTGTGAAAGGACCCCAAATCAAGCTGTTCTACAGTTCAAGTGGGCGGCGCCACCCATTTGTATGTTGCCTTGACCATCCAGACATCAAAGCCTTTTGGGTAGATCATGAACCCTGAGAAATTGTTGCTGGACTCTCCCTCAGGTAAAACTTTAAAGGATCAAGTCCAGGAGTCATCCAACTCTCCACATTTTACATGGGAGTATGGTGTCTAATGGTAGCATCCTTTTTGAGGCAGTTCCATTTGCCCAGTTTCACTCCAGACCTCTGCAACAAGTCAGGCCAGTCCTTCCACAGACCAATTCATTTGGCACAGAGGACCAGGTTGTCCCTGGGTTGGTGGCCTGGAAATCGGGCTCTGTAATCCATGGAAGTCCTTCCTCCCTGTCTTCTGCAAGATTCTAATGACGCATAACTGCCACTCACTGGATATTTTCTCTTTTTTGAACCATTCTCTGTAAACCCTAGAGATTGTGCGTGAAAATCCCAGGTGATCAGTAGTTTTTGAAATACTCAAACCGTCTGGCACAACAACAATGCCACGTTCAAAGTCACTTAAATACTTTCTTCCCCATTCTGATGCTCTGTTTTAACTTCAGTAAGACGTCTTCGCCACATCTAGATGCCTAAACGCATGAGTTGCTGCTGTGTGATTGGCTTATTAGCAATTTGTGTTACCAAGCAATTGAACAGGTGTACCAAATAAATAAATGTATATATGTATGTGTGTATATGCGTGTGTGTATATATATATATATATATATATATATATATATATATATATATATATATATATATATATATATATATATATATAATTATTATTATTTATTTCTTTTTTATTATGGAAACAGTAGCCAGTGACCTTGGAGGGTCTTTGTTACATTTAACTTGATATTAATCACACCATTGACATCATTGAGTATTTCTATTTGTTTTTTTACCTCAGCACAGAGAATTCCCCTTCCGTGTTTGTACGTGTGTGTGAAGTCCATCGAGAAGAGGAGAGCAGAGGTCACAATGTGCCTACAACTCCTGTTAGGTAAGAGTTGATACCTTTTTTTTTTTTTTTTGTTTCACAAAAACAATTTTTCAGCTATTCTAAATTTTCAATTAGGAACATCTGTATTATACGTTGGCTTTAAAACAGTCTTTAAGCCTGTTCTTGCATTAAACAGTTATTTGCCTTAAATTGTGTTGCAGCCCTTGTAACCTTTTCCTTTTTATTATACGTTTTACTAATGCACTTCAATTGCCTTTCTATTGGAGCTGCACGATTCTGGATAAAATGAGCATCATCATTTTCTTGCTTAGAATAACGTTTTACGATCCTCGGCGTAACATCGTTCACATTATAAAAAAAAATTGGTTGACTTTTTTTTTTTCCTTTTCTTTATTCATTAAAGTGTTTTTCTTTTCTCCAAAAAATTGCATTTGGAAGACTGCTGCGCAAATACAGTGTGACATAAAGTATTGCAACGACCGCAATTTTATTCTCTAGGGTCTCTGCTAAAAAAAATATATATAATATAATGTTTGGGGGTTCTAAGTAATTGTCTAGTAAAATATACTGATGCTTAAAGTGGTTGTAAAGTCAGAAGGTTTTTTTATCTTAATGCACGCTATGCATTAAGATAAAAAGCATTCTGTGTGCAGCAGCCCCCTAACACTTACCTTAGGTCCCTCTCTGTTCACGATGTCCACAAGTGTCTCAGCCGTCCAGATTCTCCTACCTGATTGGCTGAGACACAGTAGTGGCACCATTAGCTCCCCCGCTGTCAGTCAGCTAGCCTTTTTGGGGGGGGGGGGGAGGGGGCGGGGCCAAGTCGGGCTTTTGTGTCTGAATGGACACACAGAGCTGTGACTTCAGGAGAGAGGGGAGATGGAGAAGGTATTGAATTTTTTCTTCTCCTCAGTCTTCATGAGGGAATCGGGGGCTTCAGTAACCAAAACTGCAATGGTTTATCCTCATGACACATCACAGAAAGCACCTCCATGGTTAACAGATGACAGAATTAAAGTTTGGGAAACCTAACATTAATAAATCACCGTCACCAGATGGCTTGCACCCAAGCGTACTTGGGGAACTCAGTCAAGTAATTGCCAGACCATTGTGCCTAATTTTTACTGACCGTCTACTGCCTGGAATGGTACCACCTGATTGGAGAAAAGCCAATGTAGCACCAGTATTTAAAAAGGGCCCAAAATACATCCCTGGGAATTACAGACCAGTTAGCCTAACATCAATAGTATGTAAACTCTTGGAGGGGATGATGAGGGACTATATACAAGATTTTAGTAATGAGAACGGTATCATTAGCAGTAATCAGCATGGATTCATGAAGAATCGTTCTTGCCAAACCAATCTATTAACCTTCTATGAGGAGGTGAGTTGCCATCTAGATAAAGGAAGCCTGTAGACCTGGTGTATCTGGATTTTGCAAAAGCATTTGACACAGTTCCCCATAAACATTTACTTTACAAAATAAGGTCAGTTGGCATGGACCATAGGGTGAGTTCATGGATTGAAAACTGGCTACAAGGGCCAGTTCAGAGGGTGGTGATAAATGGGCAGTACTCGGAATGGTCAGGGGTGGGTAGTGGGGTTCCCCAGGGTTCTGTGCTGGGACCAATCCTGTTTAATTTGTTCATGAACGACCTCTGGATTTGTGGATGATTTGCGGACGATACTAAGCTAAGCAGGGCAATAACTTCTCTGCAGGATGTGGAAACCTTGCAAAAAGATCTGAACAAATTAATGGGGTGGGCTACTACATGGCAAATGAGGTTCAATGTAGAAAAATGTCAAATAATGCATTTGGGTGGCAAAAATATGAATGCAATCTATACACTGGGAGGAGAACCTCTGGGGGGAGTCTAGGATGGAAAAGGACCCGGGGGTCCTAGTAGATGATAGGCTCAGCAATGGCATGCAATACCAAGTTGCTGCTTACAAATCAAACCGAATGTTGGCATGCATTAAAAAGGGGATCAACTCCAGAGATAAAACGATAATTCTCCCGCTCTGGTCCGGCCGCACCTGGAGTATGCTGTCCAGTTCTGGGCACCAGTCCTCAGGAAGGATGTACTGGAAATTGAGCGAGTGCAAAGAAGGGCAACAAAGCTAATAAAGGGTCTGGAGGATATCAATTATGAGGAAAGGTTGCGAGCACTGAACTTATTCTCTCTGGAGAAGAGACGCTTGAGAAGGGATATGATTTCAATATACAAATATCGTACTGGTGACCCCACAATAGGGATAAAACTTTTTAGCAGAAGGGAGTTTAACAAGACATGTGGCCTCTCATTAAAATTAGAAGAAAAGAGGTTTAACCTTAAACTACGTAGAGGGTTCTTTACTGTAAGAGCAGCAAGGAAGTGGAATTCCCTTCCAAAGGCGGTGGTCTCAGCGGGGGGGGGGGGCATTGATGGTTTCAAGAAACTCTTAGATAAGCACTTGAACGACCACAACATACAGGGGTATACAATGTAATACTGACATATAATCACACACACATAGGTTGAACTTGTGTGTGTTTTTTTTTTTGTTTTTTTTTTTTTCAACCTCACCTACTATGTAACTATGTAGCTGATCTCTTGCTCATCTGGTGTGACGTCAACACTGCACCTTTTTTTTTTTTTTTTTTTTTTTTTTTTCTTTGACTGCTCTTAGCAGGCTCTGCACTTGTTACATGAATCGTGGAAATGCTGGTTTAAGATAGTGACGGGGGTTAAATCGAGATCACGATTTTTTTCAACGATTAATCGTTCTGCTCTACTTTCTTTTATTATTTTTTATGTGTACAGTAGAGTCCTAATTATAGGCCCTGCTTATAGCTAGTCTGTGCACTTGAAAGTTATCTTCCCTTATGGGATCTAACCTTCTGATAGACACAAAGCAAGCCAATTTAAACTTGGTGTTCTTTGGAGGTGTTGCTGTTTTTTAACACCTAATGTTCATGGTGTGAAAAAGCACTGCAGAAACAAATGAACCAAATTGTATTTCATTGTATTAAGACATTGCAAAATGGATTCCTGTTTAATTTTGCACTATTTCTTATGGATGTAAGTTAATGTAGAGTGTATATATGTGTCTGTGTGTAATTAAAATTATATATATATATATATATATATATATATATATATATATATATATATATATATATATATATATATATATATATATATATATATTGCTCATTGTATTAGATAGAGAGTAGGTTTGTTGGGGGCTTGTCAAAGCTGATGCTGGAAGGTTGGGATATCATATTAGGCTCTTTATGAAACAAAGTACAAACATGCATTGCTTGTATATACTGCATGTATCATGACTTCCTCAGGCTGTACTGCATGTATCATGACTTCCTCAGGCTGTACTTGAATTAAGTTCTCTTTTGTGGTCATTGTAGAGGAAGTCCCTTCCACTTCTCCAACAAGGAAAAAGATGGAGCATCTATGGCTTCGCAACATATAAAAGAAATGCGTGAGCAGGATAGGGATCACCAGACTACCTCGGGGCATTCTATCCAGGACTTATCATGTGATCAGGAGGATGAAGCAATGGAAACTGAGCATAGCTTGGAGGAAGGTGAACAACATATCCAGAAAGAAGTTCCAAGGAACATTCAAAATGTAGCTAATGATTCGCAGGAGTTGAATGTAGAAGAACGACCTTCTTTGGGGCAGACAAACCGAGAAGTCCAAACAGTCAGTACAGTAGATCCTAAAGCATTTGCAGTGTCATCCTTCACCCAGACCGACATGTCTAGTCCACCAATAACGACCGCTGCTGGTATGACACTAGGAAAACATGTAAAACAGACTGAACAGGATGCCAGAAAACCTGAAAATACAAAACAGGGGCTTGGAGATGACACTGAATCTGTACACAGTCAGGTAGGTGAATACATTTAAATTTGTATATTGTACTGTACAGTGTAATAGCCTTTCCATTATGGCTGCTTTTCTTTCAGCCTAATGTTTGTATGTTAATGCACATTATGGCAAACGGCTCAATGCCTAGATCAGGAACTATAGCTGCCGAGTGTTTCTTCATTTAGTAGCCCCTGTCCCTTGATGCAAGCAGGCCTACTGGTATTTAGTTACCCCAGGTGTTGGAACACAATGCTATATTTATTGGCTAGAGGGCACCAGGACTGAACTAATGAGACATGGAAGTGTCCCTGTAGTCTCAAGACTGGCCAGGCAGAAGACCTCACCTGGTAGCAGAATCCTGGGACAGTCCAAGGTCAGAACAGGCAGCTGATGAGCTTAATTCAGTAGACTGTTCTGAGGCCAGGGCAAGTAGTGGGCAAACTTAATCCAGTACAAGATTCTGAGCTCAGAGCAGATAGTGGGCAAGTGTAATCTAGTAAACAATCTGAGGTCAGGAGTTAACCCAAAAAAGTAATGAGTACAAGGCAGGGGTCAGCAATGAGAAACGCAAATGATGGGTAACACAGCAAGTGGGACACGACAAGAAGGGAGCTAGGTAGCAGGCACCATTTATAAACCCAGAGCCCTTGGCTTGTGTCCTATAAATACAGCGCCAGAGCCGTGCAGCCAATCGGAGCAGAGCAGCGAGAAGCAAAGGTGTGAGGACTCCAGCAAATTAGTAGAAGGGGTAGGCTAGGCACACAGAGTGACCCGCTGCCTAGTAGTGAGAACACCGTGCATAAGTCTGCCGCAGGCACATCTGCGTGGAGGAAAGCGCTGCCCTTGTGTGCCCTTTTTTTTTTTTTTTTTTTCAAATATGCATACAACTTGCAAACTTCTGGGATATGACTTCTTTATGTTTGACAATACTCTGCAATGCAATAGAAATCTCAGCTTAACATCCTAGGAATTAATATTTCCTAATTCTTCCCTATGACTAGAACAGGGTTAGGCAACCTTTTAAGCACAGTGTGCCGAAAAATGTTTTCAAAGAAATTGAGCGTGCTGATTTTATAACAAAAAAATGTCAACTTCACACTCTCAATCATGAAAAGGATTTTTTATAAAGTAAATGCTGTAAACTAATTGAGCAGTGAGAAATTAACATCCTGCACTCCCATGCCTCAGATTAGCCACAATTCCTGCACCTCCACACCTCAGATCACTGTCCCCCCTGCAAATCTGTTTCACCACTGTAACCCCTTTCTCATCTGCCCCACCGCTGTACTACCCCGCACATCTGCCCCACCGCTGTACTACCCCGCACATCTGCCCCACCGCTGTACTACCCCGCACATCTGCCCCACCGCTGTACTACCCCGCACATCTGCCCCACCGCTGTACTACCCCGCACATCTGCCCCACCGCTGTACTACCCCGCACATCTGCCCCACCGCTGTACTACCCCGCACATCTGCCCCACCGCTGTACTACCCCGCACATCTGCCCCACCGCTGTACTACCCCGCACATCTGCCCCACCGCTGTACTACCCCGCACATCTGCCCCACCGCTGTACTACCCCGCACATCTGCCCCACCGCTGTACTACCCCGCACATCTGCCCCACCGCTGTACTACCCCGCACATCTGCCCCACCGCTGTACTACCCCGCACATCTGCCCCACCGCTGTACTACCCCGCACATCTGCCCCACCGCTGTACTACCCCGCACATCTGCCCCACCGCTGTACTACCCCGCACATCTGCCCCACCGCTGTACTACCCCGCACATCTGCCCCACCAATATTCCCCCTTTCTCATCTGCCCCACCAATATTCCCCCTTTCTCATCTGCCCCACCAATATTCCCCCTTTCTCATCTGCCCCACCAATATTCCCCCTTTCTCATCTGCCCCACCAATATTCCCCCTTTCTCATCTGCCCCACCAATATTCCCCCTTTCTCATCTGCCCCACCAATATTCCCCCTTTCTCATCTGCCCCACCAATATTCCCCCTTTCTCATCTGCCCCACCAATATTCCCCCTTTCTCATCTGCCCCACCAATATTCCCCCTTTCTCATCTGCCCCACCAATATTCCCCCTTTCTCATCTGCCCCACCAATATTCCCCCTTTCTCATCTGCCCCACCAATATTCCCCCTTTCTCATCTGCCCCACCAATATTCCCCCTTTCTCATCTGCCCCACCAATATTCCCCCTTTCTCATCTGCCCCACCACTGTAGCACCCTTTCTCATCTGTCCCACCTCTGTTCCCCTACTCAATTGTCCCACCTCTGTTCCCCTACTCAATTGTTCCACCTCTGTTCCCCTACTCAATTGTTCCACCTCTGTTCCCCTACTCAATTGTTCCACTATGGTACCTCCCTTCGCTTCTGCCCCACCTCTGTACCCCCCCTGCTCCTCTGTCCCACCAATACGCCTCCTTTCACATCTGCCCCCCGCTGTACCCCCCTGCTCTTCTTTTGTCCCACCGCTGAACCCCCTTCTCATCTGCCTCAACACTGAACCCCCCCCCCCGCTCATCTTTCCCACCAGGGTAACCCCCTTCTCATTTGTCCCACCACTGTAACCCCTGCTTTTCTGAACCCTGTTCTCATCCCTCCCACCACTGTACCTCCTGCACATCTGCCCCACCACTGTAACCCCCCCCCCCCCCCGCTCATATGCCTCAATGTACCTCCCTGCACATCTGCTCCATCGCCATATCTCGGTGCTCGTGTCTCACTAATGAATCACCTTCTCATCTGTCCTAACACTGAACCCATCTGCTCATCTTCCCCACCACTGTAACCGCTTTCTCATCTGCCCCACCAACGTACCTCCTGCACATCTGTCTCACCTCTGTACCCCCCTGCTTTTCTGTCCCACCACTGAACCCCATTCTCATCTGCCCCAACAATGAACCCCCCCCTGCACTTCTGTCCCACTACTGTACCCTCTTATCTATGATATGCAGAGTGGTGAAAGGAAGCAGAGATGAGACACATCTACCTGTCCTGGCACACTCATCCTGCTGATCCAACTCTTGCATCCAACCCACGCGCTTGTATGTGATGTATAGAAGGTATGTGGTGTCACATACAAGCATCTGAAATGGATGCGCAATGATGAGCTCAGATCGCGGGTATTTTCTGAAAGCAGTGGACCTGTGTGCAGGATCATAAGTTGGGCCCCCGCAGCTGAGAAAAAGTGGGGTGCTCTGCGCCCAAGCAAAAGTTGGGTTTGATTTTCATTGCGCTGAATACTGTCTGTGGCTTAAAGGGACAGAGAGTGCAGAGGGGTTCAGTAGTAAGTAACGCAAAGGTTCAGGAAAAATTTCAACCAAGTTCCCATAAGCTCAACAGTAATTCCACAAACTCACCTGATTGTGGTTTTTTCAATCACAGTGAAATCCCTTCTTTCTGAGATTTTCATCTTCCTCCAGATGGTGTTTGGGACTAGCAGAACTGTGATTGGCTTTAGCAATGGCCAATGACAGTTGTTGTCGTCCTGGAAACGAGGACCCCCCCCCCCCCAGCAGAACTGCACCCAATCTCTTCCTCATCACAAAAGCGGGCGATCTTAGCCACATCAAAGTTAGAGAACCAAACAATGTTTCCCATCTTTTACAATGTGTGGGGGGCACGGTGCCTCCCTCCCAGTGCAGGTGTGGTGTGGGGAATTCTGAAATTGGAATGCTTTAGTGTCTCACTGACAATTCCCTGCACTGCTCTGCTGATGGGGAGGGAGTCGAGTGCCGGCAAGAGGCTTTGCGTGCCGGGGGTTGCCTACCCCTGGACTAGAAGTTTTGCTGAACGTTGAACATAATCATGGATGGGAGTATCTATACGTGGCTTAAGGCAGTGTTACACTGGGCATGCAGACTCCGATTCCCAGCCTGCAAGCTCCACTAGCTGCCCTTTACTGTTAAGTGCTATATTGTTGTCTAGTTCTTTAGAGGGGTGAGTGTTTGCCCTGGTTGCATGATCTGCTGTGTACCCCTATGTGCACGCTGCTTTCCTGCTTTTTTTCTGATTGTGTTCCTGCCCACCGTCTTTTTCCCATACCTTACTGCCTGCTCTCTTTTTAAAGCAGAACTATAGGCAAAACTTTTTTTTTAATTTTAAATAGCGTAAGGGAAAGTTATAACCCCTGTCAGGTTGTGTTTTTTTTTTTTTTTTTAATACCATCTGTGCCCCATTGGGGAGATTTACCTTCACTTCCTGTAGCCAAAACCAGAAGTGAGGAAATCCTTGCAAATGAAGGGAATCCCTTGGGGCCCCACAGGTCACCAGAACTAGTGTCCATATTGGAAGATTTATTCCCTATATTACTTTTCTGGGGACAACCCAAAATTTGGGATTTTCCTTTACTTTCAATGATAATGGTAAACAGGAGAGTGGGTGAATCTCCCTAACAAGGGTGCATACAGCAATAAAAACTGACAGGGGTTCTAATCCCTCTCCACTCCCAGGTGGCCGATTTTTAGATAATCGCAAACATACCATGAACTTAGACTATATATTATCCCCCATTGGACAATTAGCCTTGTTTGGTAACGCAAGGATCAGTAACATAGCACACATTTTAGCCCAAAAGTTATAGTTTTTATTGCTCTTACTTTATTTCAATAAAATACTTTGAATAAGAGTTTTTTTTTTATAGCACAACATGTAAACTGAGTGGACCCTTGTGGAGTAGATGCAAGAAAATTGTGACCTGAAGCCTGTTTTTGGCTGAACATTATTTCAATATGACTGGTACAGCCAATCCTTAGATTAGACAGTCCTGGACACATTTTTGCATAGCAGGTATGCTAGATTATGTAAGTTATTTGACCATTTTATGGTCAATTCTATTTTCTCTGAATGAAAGATGTTGAAAGCTTAAAACTAGTTAAGAGAACTGATTTTTTAGAAAAGTATGGAGAAGGGGGTTGCAGATCCTGAATTTCCATTATTAGGGGGTTTCTTGAAATATTTGTTTCTGAAAGCCTGAGACAAAAACCACTGGTCCTACTTATCCTCACTTTAGATGATTGGTTAGCATGTGAAGCGAGAGCAAGGTGAATCCCACAGTGGAATGCCTAAAGCGAGCCTCTTCTCTATGGTACATCATGCTCACTATTGACTGTTACCAGGCTAAAGAGAGAGCAAGATGCTCTACGCCAGTGGTCTCCAAACTGTGGCCCTTTGCTTGCCGTTCTGCCCTTGAGGCAGGATTCCTTTCACTGACACCAACAGTGGGGCTTATTCCTCCCACTGACATCAACGACGGTGCATTGTTCCTGCAATTAGTGCCAATGACAGGATTCTTCCTCCTACTGACCACATTTTTAAAATCCCACTGACCACCAAGACTTAGACATTGTGGACTCCCATTGAGGCTGGGGCATTTTCTACTCCTACTGGCCACAGGTCGGCACTCCTAAAGTCTGATGGGTACTGTCACGGACCCCCCCCGTCCTCAACAGGATTATGTCCGCCGTATACGCTTTCTTTGTCTGGTACCGATCCAAGACCCCTTTAGCCCACCCAGTCACTAGCCGTAACTCCGTGTAGGGTGAAAAAACATAACACTGTTTATTCAAACACGTGTACCAACAGATCAGGGACAATCCCCCCCCTTTTTGCATAATGACACAGGGTAGGGTAAACTACATTCAGTAATAAGAGTAAAAATTCGATCTTCAAACCAAAACCTCATCCTTATTCCAAAAACCCGCTACAAAACAAAAGGAGAACGAAGATTCGCAGTCCAAGGACCACGGTTATGGAACGCTCTACCTACTCACATCCGCATGGAAGAAAACCATCAGGCCTTCAGGAAGAAAGTCAAGGCCTACCTTTTTCTAAGGAGCTGGACAACACAGGAGAGATCTAGCACCTTGAGGCGATTCAGTTAGTATGTGCAGCACTATACAAATCAATCAATCATTCATTCATTTATTCATTCATTCATTCATTCAGAGACACACACAGGTGTATTCAAACTCTGCTAAGTAGACTGTCTTATCAGCAGAGGAGGGCTGTTGGAGGAATTCCCCCCTCCCTCCTCCCTGCCCCCGGTCTACATGCTAGGAACACAAATACATCCCATAACAGGTTGCTCCCAAGGCAGACAGAAACAATTGAACAATGGGATACACTTAGCAAACACATACTAACCCCCACCCCACCTCAAACGATGTAGTAGTCTGAAAGGTGAAACCATCCATCTTCATACATTTCTTGAAGGATATTGCTCACAAACATTATTTTGTTTGAATGAACCCATTCCTTCTTTCAACCCAAACCACACATATAGAATCCTGGATAACAAGGTTAAAGCGAAATGCTGAGTCCGGTGTAGTTGTACGGTGAGTCTGGTTAGGACAGACTCAACTGGGGTTCCCGGCCACCCTGCGCCCCTGATAGACACAGGGTAACTAACACAAAGGAGGATCCGGGGAATCTGGACAAGGAGTTTACAGAGCTTTCCAAGGTAAGCTGGGTTCCACAAGCCCCCCCCCTCGCCCAAAGTGACTCCTGTCACACATTTTCCCTTTTGGCAGAAGACTAACACAGGAGGAGACCCCAAACGGCTTGACTTTGAAGTTAGTCCGTAGTTCCAGTCCCCCAATGCCAGTATCCACACAGTATCCCAAACAGAGCATTACTCACCCAGTCAACCTCTGCCTTTCTCGTAGAACATACCTGCCGCTGGGGATAAGCGTGGACTAGCCCTTCTCCCAGGAGTCCTTTCAGCCACTGGAGAGAAGACAGATCACCGTTCCCGATCACTGGGCTCAATCCGTCATTCTGTGGGGGATCTGGGCCAACTGCCCAGCATCCCTGAGGTATACAGGTTGAGACTGAAAATCCCCCAGTGCTTGCAAAAGCATAGCTGACATCCTCCTGTCTCAGTGCTGGACCATTTTCTGGGGTTGTGTCAGTGGAGACCGAAGTCCCATCCACTTTCACAGGAGCTCCATCTTCTGTTAGTTGAGGGCAGAGGCCAGCAGCACTCTGCCTTGTCGCCAGCCCTTCTGCTGGGTTGCTGGCATCATTCTGGGATGCCATCTGCTGGGAAGGGAAGCCAGCTGCTTCATCTGCCTTAACATTGTCTGGTTGCTGGGATGACATATCTCTGGTACTGTCTCCCAAGTGCACGGATCCTTGCGGGGGAGGAAATACCGCTTCCTCCACCCTGGCGGACTGTTGGGGAGGGAGGACGAACACCTCCTCTCCCTTCTCCCCCTGGATCTTTATCTACTGCTGGGGAGTGACTGCCACCTTCTCACCCTGGGACTCAGAGACTGCCGTAAGATGTAGGGCAGAGGCCTTGGCGCCTCTGCCCAGGTGTCAGCGCTTCAGCTGGAGAAGTTTCTGGTAACTCCATAGATGTTTCATAGATGTCTCTGTCGGTGTTGTGGGAGAAAGGCCGACTGCCTCTTCTCTCAGGGAGGCTGAAGCTGCTGTTGGTGCTGAGCAGAGCTCAGTGATGTTTGGCCCTGATGCCAGCTCTTCTGCTGGAGGCTCACCAGGTTGTTCTTCCTCAGCAGAGAAGTCTATTAAATCCCCAGTCTCTGGAACTGGTGTCTGGGGATAGATGTTCACCATCTCCTGTCCGTAGAACCCAGAAGATGTTATCAGTGTTGGGCAGAGGTTAACAGAGCTTTGCCCTGTTGTCAACACTTCAGCTTTGGGGATGGCCATCTCCAGAGTTTCTGGTGCTAATTCTAGGGCATGCTGCTGAATGTTTTCTAGTAGTTCCTGGGTATACCCTTTCCAGATGCTGTTCCTTCCTTGGAAAATATTCCAGGTCCGGTTTAAGCTGAGACCCCTTCAAGACTTGGCATAGCCTCTCTGTATTCTCTCAGGTCCTCAAGGGTAGGTTCCCCTTCATAGCCAAACACAAAACCATCTGTAAGCCTCTCCTACAGAAATCCAGGGCCGCCAAAGTCCTATCCCTCCGGAGAGCATTCTGTTGTCTCCCCTATCCCTATTCTGCGTGCCATTTCAGAGCCCAATATCTATTATCCAGCTCTATCTCCTGCTGCACCAGCCTGTCCAACTCTGACACCCATTGGTCCTGGGGCCGCTCTCCCAGTAATGGCATCTGTAACTCTTGTTGGTCACTGACTTGTTGCTCTGGGTTTGGAAAGCACTTTTCCTGGTGTCTTCCAGCGATCTGGAGGGCTCCAATCCAGATCTGCACCCACATCTGCTGCCTCATCTCCAGGTACTGATCCGCAGACACAGACCTGGGGATTGCTGAAAGGGGGCTCCGCAGCAGCCCTTGCAAATCTGATGCCAGATGCATATCTCCGCTGGTACGACCAAAGTCTGCTATCCTGACTTTGGCTCCCGGTGGTGGTTTGGACGTGTTCACAACCAGGAAGCGCGATCCCACCGCTGCCACCAATGTCACAGAACCCCATCGCACTCTGACTGCCTCCGGTCTGGATCTTCAGATATTAGTCCATATATTGTAACCAAGAACCAGGCGATACTAGCTCAGTTACAAAACTGCAACATGAAATGATTTATTGGACAAGTATACAGCCTTTTTATACACTTGAAAAGTATGTCAGTCCCCACATACACAATTACCCAAATATTTACCAAAAACATCACACAATGGTTTAGCTAACTAGATAGGGCTGACCCATGGCTAATCCCATCCACCTGGATGACTCGGATGTCACATTGCAGACTTCAAGCTAACTGCAGACAATACACATTATCATAAGCATAAACACAGCAAACCTTCAAACTATAGCAGAAGACCCAATTACAATTCACAATACAAACAGTGATCTCCCCCTCCTTGGCCTAGTGGGCAACAGACTATAGCAGGAGTTCCCAGTAGCAGACTGTCTGGCTCTAGAGGCCAAGGTGACCAGCTCTTTCAATTAACATGTATAGTTCAGAATCAAACAAACCAGGAATAGTCTTTGTATATTTCCTGGGAGATATTGTGGATAAATATTACTGTTCCATTTTAAGTAATCCAAGCCACATTCTTAACTGCTTTAAAACTGGCTGCTGTCGTTTTGGCACAATGGCTCTCCTGCGCAAAACGCCGTAGCTGTACAGTGGCTTGCGCAGGCTCAGTTGCAGGTGGACGCGCGCCGGTGCGTGTTCGCTCCCACTGCGGGAGCGTGCCTATGTGTTTTTGGCGGCCCACAAATGCCTTGTACACAGGCAGAACAGGGAAAAGCCTATGTAAACAGTATGTAAACAATGTCGTTCTGACAGGTGTCATGAGAGGGATCTACTGTTCACAGTGGTTGGTAACGGTGATCTGTCATATCCCAGTAAGCCCATCCCACTACAGTTAGAAACACTCATAGGGAACACAGTTAACCCCTTGATTGCCACCCTAGTGTTAACCCCTTCCCTGCCAGTGACATTCACACAGTAATCAGTGGATATTTTTTAGCTCTGATCGCTGTATAAATGTCAATGGCCCCAAAAAAGTGGCCGATTGCAATGTCCGCTACAATGTCGCAGTCCCAATAAAAATCGAACATCACCGCCATTATTATTTTTAAAAAAATAATAAAAATGGCATAAATCTATTCCCTATTTTGTAGACGCTGTAATTTTTACGCAAACCAATCAATATACGCTTATTGCGATTTTTTTTTTTTTTTTAAATTTTTTTATAAATTTCTTTATTTTTTTTACCGAAAATATGTAGACGAATGCATATCGGCCTAAACTGATAAATTAGTTTTTTTTAAAAAAATGTGGGATATTTATTATAGCAAAATGTTAAAAAAAAAAATATATATATTTTTTTTTTCCAAAATTGTCGCTCTTTTTTTGTTTATAGCGCAAAAAGTAAAAACCGCAGAGGTGATCAAATACCACCAAAAGACAGCTCTATTTTTGGGGGGAAAAAAACGTCAATTTTGTTTAAGTACAGCGTCGCACGACCACGCAATTATCAGTTAAAGCGAATCGCAAAAAAAGCTCTGGTCATTAAGGGGGTGAATCCTTCCAAGGCTGAAGTGGTTAATGTCTATTATTTTCTTGGTCACCCTGTGCCCCTAATAGATACAGGGTGACTTAGACATAGGAGGTGCATTGGGAGCTGAAGCAAGGGTCTCCAAGGAATTCTGGGTTCCACCAGACCCCCGCCCATAGTGACTCCTGTCACAGGCCCTTAACTGGCTTTTTTTGTTTAGGAAGTTTGGAGACCCCTGCTCTAAACTATGGGTGTTAAGGGTCCACTTCTGTGGGCTGCAGTAGCCATTTTAGAGTGAGAAGTGCTTTATGCTAAATGTCTCATGGGCTGAAGGCAACAGGCAGAAGGATCTATCCAAATGTCAAGTGGTGGTGGAAAAGTACAGATAAATTATAGCTGCAGAAGCTTTTGATGGTACTGTTATCCTGAAAACTTCAAATGTACTTAATGTCTTGACGAGAGTACTCCTCAAATCAGAGTTTAGGTAATGCTTTTCAAAGGTGTTTTTCATTCATGCTTCTGGAACCAATAAGACTGTAGGCACTAGGAAAATCCAAACTTGTCTGTTTGTGATAAATGAGAGTCAAATGAAGTGCTAAAAGTACATTGTTATGTGACAAATCTGGAGACAGCCATTGTTGACCTTTCCTGAAAATGCAAGTTTCCTGCCTGTCAATTCTATGCTTTGACTTCAGTACATCCAGAGTAATTAATTCAGTAAACCTAGGAATGAGGAATTCTGACACAGCCAAGCCACTAGAAGTTTCAGAAGGGAAGCAATTGCAGTTTAAATATTCCATATTTCTCCCATAAAAGGGCTGCTTTCAAAAACTGTGAGATTAACATAGAAAAGTGTACTTTTTTGTAATTTTAAGGGTGAGGAAGACTTTGAATTGCCTCGGCCTCCTCCTGGACGTAGCCTTCATCGCCATGTGCGTACAATTCGTGAAGTTCGCACCGTGATCACCCGCATCATCACAGATGTCTATTACATGGATGGAACAGAGGTGGAACGCAAAGTTGTAGAGGTAATTTTTGTAAAAATGTTACTTGTTTTAAAACGGGGAAAAAAAAAAATTCTGCTGAAAATAGAGATTCTATTAGAACTTTTTCCCAGTTTTTAAGAGGAAGGTTCAAGCCCTTGTGTACAGTCAACATAAAACTTGTATAAACTTTGGCTTTTGTTGCTGATGTTATAAGCATTTTTACACTTTGTCTTTTAATTCTACATTGCAGAACAAAAAGGGCTTCATATTCATGACTGCTTGGGTTATGCTGCTACCTACAGGTGAATGGACGCTGGCCCCAAAAAAAAACAGAATAAAAACGTTCAGGAATCCCCACCTATGCATAACTCCGCTCAGCCTCAGTTTGGGCTGTACCTACATATCTTTCCCTAAAGAGATCCTTTCCTATATCTTTGCCTGTCCTGAACACCCCTGCTGTTGTAGGGAAAGGTCTTATTCAGATTGGTCGCCTATGGCCAGAAGGCCAAGAGGGATTGACTGTACCAGAACCCCATATGAAATGTTGCCAGTTGACGCTGGATCTTGTGTGCATCACTCACCATAGTAAAATTTATCCAGTGACCTCGCTGGCAGGGTGCCTAAAGGGTCCAGGGCAGTGATGCCGCTGGAGGGAAGTTGAGTCCCTGATGACCCCTGGAGGGTGTGCCTGCCATGAGGGAACTGGGGAGTGCCTCTGAAATGGTGTTGTATGTTGTAATCTTTCCCTGATTCTGTTCCATGGGTGTGTGCACAATGTCGGCTTTTTTTTACTTCTGGAGCAATACACAGCTGGAGTGGTGTTCAGTAGGGGCATGCAAGTGTGTAATGACATCATTGCGCATGTCTGCACATGCACGGGTGCCATTTTACTGGTTCGATGGTGCAGCGACAAATTCAATTGCAGGCTCTTGGTTAAACAGCCCTGCACTGCTACAGAGCAGAATGATTTATCTTCACTTAGCCCTGAACAACTGCAGGTGGCAGGCCCTACATGTAATGGGACACCTGCCTATCTTGAGGTGACTTGCCACATAGGTGTTCTGGCTTAGGCCAACACTCCTATCAGCTGGATGGCCGCTTCCTTACTGGGTTTCCCAGGCTTTTTTTACCTTCAGCAAGCCATGGCCTTGCACAGGCAGAGAGGTGGTGGGGAGTGTGGGCTGTGGAGTGGGCTCTCATATCCCTCAATCAGGTAGGGATGACCATCCTACACAGTTTGGCCTGCAATGGCTCCTCGAAGGGTCAGATTAGTTCTTAATACCTGCCCTTATCAGTTTCAAGGGCACAACCTTCCACTTCCTTTGTGTCAAGGGAGGAATTTTCTGCAGCCCTTTCTTGGTTGCATGATCAGCTCTCAAAGGTTCTCATTGGTATGGAATGCCTGTGACGCAAAACTGGGCACCTTCCTTCCCCTACTCCCCTGCAGGAGATTTACATTTGAGGAAGACTCCGGATTAAGAGGAGGAAGCTGCTGGATTCTAATGAGCAGGGCTCTCTGATTCCTCCTGTATCGAATTGTATTCTAACTGTACTGTCTCCCCTTATGTTGTAAAGCGCTGTGAAAACTGTTGGAGCTATAATAATAATATTCAGTCCTTCCTGTGGGGCTCCGCCCTCATGGCCGCATCATTCATTTACAGTTTCCAGTGAATGGATAGACTACAAGTATTGTCAGCCAATGCAGTTGATGGCTTGTAGTTCTCAATGAACGAGGGTGCTGGTGAACGCTCTCGTAGTCCATTAATCTTTCTGTTCCCAAGTAATTACCTGCCTGCCCTTAACAGGTATGGGCAGAGACCTATCCTGAGTTTGCTAGAGCCTGAGATTGTACCCACGATCAGCAGCAATGCTCTGCAGGCTTCTTAGAAAAAAATAAATGCACATTTTTTATTTATTTTTTTTACCTGCAACAAATGTGCAGTTATATTTTTTCAAAAGGGTGAACTTAGTCTTTAAGGTCACTAGTTTTGGGTCCTGGTAGCTGCTAAAAAATCCCAAGTTGTTTCTAGTGCACCCTAACTTGCAGGAAATGAAGTATGCCAATTGGACACACCCGAAGCAGATGTATTCACCTCCGAAACGATTTTGCTTAGAAGACTTTTTATGTATGAGAAATTCTACAAAAAATGGGATTCTCTAGCGGTTGTATACTTACATAAAATGCTTGTAGTCCCATTGAATAAGGTCCCAGTCCTTGGACACCACGGATAAGAGTTTAGAGGCCTTCTTTAAGGCATCCTCTGGTGAGAGTGGTTCTGCACCCATGGGATCCTTCAGTTCCTGAAGGATTTTCCAAGAGCCCCAAGTTTCTTGATGGATGCCTTGGAAGATTCCATACCATACAGCCACTTTCACGAGTGTGCATGAAATGAAGTCTGTCCACTTGAGAAGGATCCTATGGCTTGAGTGTTGATCGGTGGAAGTTCTCAGCAAGAAGCAAACCAGGAGGCTTCCCTTATAGGGGGCAAATGTTTGTTTCAGCAATCTTATGGTTTCTTCATCTACAATGCAACTGCGAGTAAAAGCGCTCTTACTCCTAAAGAAGAAGGTGCAGGTGACAAGTCAGAAACCAGTGACACCTTTGGATTCCAAAGGGAGTTCCTTTTCCCAAGCAACAAGCTTACGCCCCAGTTTCTTAGGAATAACTGGATGCCCAAGTTTTTTGGAGGGAAGTCCTCTTCACAGTGAACGCGTGCCCCATTCCACCAGGGAGATGTTCATCAGCTTTTGCAGCTGCCTGGATTCAAGAAGTCACGTCAGAGAACTAGGTCTGCAGCATGTCCAGAGGCTACAGGGTGAGTTTTGCCATTTCCTCCTATCACCTTATCTGCTCTAGGGTATCTTTAGAGCCACAAAAAGGAGCAGTTTTGTTTGCAGCCTCTGTAAAGCCTGCTGTTCCAGGGGGGGGGGGGGGGGGTCATTGCACCCATACTAGAGAGGTCTTAAGGCTTTTATTCCAACCTCTTTACAGTCTCTTTGCATAACTGAGATGTCTGACCTATTCTGTACCTCAAGGGTCTTGGCAAGCTCTTGAACGTACAAATGTTATCGTTGATTGCTTCACTTTATCAAGGGGATTTCCTGGTATCAGTGGATATCAAGGATGCCTACCTACACACCTTGACTTCCCAGCCTCACCAAAACCTTCTGCAGTTCACAGTAGAGAAATGCTATGAGTTTGGGGTGGTACCCTTCAGCATGTCCACTGCCCCTAGAGTGTTTACCAACATGTTTGCTCAAGTTCTGGGGCTGTTGCAGACCCTGGTCGTCCCCAAGTATCTAGGATAAAAGGCTGATTTCAAATGTCCAGCAGAGATGGTACATGTCCTGGAAACGTTTGGTTAGGCGTTTGGCCTTCAGAAGTGAGCCATGGTTCTGACAAATGGTCTGGAGTACTTAGACTTCATCCTCGCACAGCACAGGCAAAGGTTCCGCATAAGAAATGCCAGTCACTGCGATCCCAAGCAGAATCCCTGGGGTCATCAGTAGGTTCCTCAGTTCAGTTTGCATGAGGGTTGCTGGAGAAAATGGTAACCAACTTCCATTGTATATTTTTTACTCCAGAGCTCAATATCCTGCCGGTATTTCTTGAATTTTGCAGTGCACCCCACTCCCAAGACCAGGTCTGCTCTGGGACAGTGGATATTGATGCAGATCCTGGATACCAGGAAATCCTTCCAATAAATTGATGACAAATGTCAGTCTGGACTATTGGTGTGTTTTGGAGAACATCTGGGTTGAAGGAATGTGGAGTTTTCTACTCTTTCCAGCAGGGAACCTTTCACAGTACTTCACCAGGACAAGGTGGTGTTGAGGCCTCGACCCTCTTGCCTCTCTCTACCTCCTCACAAGGCACACTGATAGCCATTGGCTCCCGCTGCTGTCAATCAAATTATGTGGTGGGGCTGAATAACGCTGTATGTCAATAAATGCAGACAGGGTGGCTTGGGTGCAAGCCTGCACGAGTGCTCACATAGAAAGCGTATATGGGGCACTCGGTAGGTGGGAGGAGCCAGGAGTGCCAGCAGGAAACCCTAGAAGAGGAGGACTGGGGTTGCTCTGGGCAAAACTATTGATCAAAGCAGGCAAGTATAACATTTGTTCTATTTAGAAAAAAAAAAAAGCTTTAAATCACGTTTAACTTGTTTTAAACTGCAGATTGCGGGAAAAAAGGTTCCCTGGAGTTCTTCAAGGCTTTGGAGAGGCTAAACTTAGTTCAAACTTTTTGTTCTGGATAATGCATATATACAGTGGGGAAAATGTTTATTTGATCCCCTGCAGATTTTATAAGTTTGCCCACTTACAAAAAAATGAAGGGTCTATAATTTTTATCGTATGTGTATTTTAAATGATGGAGACAGAATATCAACCAAAAATCCAGGAAAAACACATAAAATAAATACTATGATTTAAGTTGCAGTTCAGTGAGTAAAATAAGTATTTGATCCCCAAGCAAAACATGACTTAGTACTTGGTGGAGAAACCCTTGTTGGCAAGCACAGAGGTAAGACGTTTCTTGTAGTTGGTAACCAGGTTTGCACACATCTCAGGACGGATTTTGGTCCACTCTTCTTTACAGATCTCAAAATCCTTAAAGCGGTTGTATACCCGCTGGATTTTTTTTTTTTTTTGCTACACCTGCAAGGGAAAAAGCATAATGAGCTAGTATGCACCGCATACTAGTTCATTATGAGATACTTACCTTAGAACGAGGTGCCAGCATCTCATCCTGTCCACGCCGAGGGAGCTGACATTTCCCCTCGGCGTGTCTTCCGGGTATCGCGGCTCCGGCGCTGTGAGTGGCCGAAGCCGTGATGTCGTCACTCCCGCGCATGTGCGCGGGAGACTTCTGTCCGTCAAGCTCCGGAGTTTGCCAGGCTGTTAGCCGAGCATCCCCTGTGCGCATGCGCCGCTGCAGTCAGTGGCTCATTGCGAGGGGAATATCTCCTAAACCATACAGGTTTAGGAGATATTTTTTTTTACCTACAGGTAAGCCTTATTATAGGCTTACCTGTAGGTAAAAGTTAAAAAAAAGGTATACAACCACTTTAAGGTTTCTTGGCTATTTCTTGGCAACTGGAATTTTCCATTACCTCCATACATTTTCTATAGGATTAAGGTCTGGCGACTTACTAGGCCACTCTATGACCCTAATGTGCTTCTTGAGCCACTCTTTTGTTGCCTTGGCGGTATGTTTTTGGCCATTGTCATGCTGGAAGACCCATCTTCAATGTTTTGGCTCTCATCCAAGATTTTACAAGTCATGACTCCGTCCATTTGCCCCTCAATGCGGCAAAGTCGGCCTGTACCTTTTAGCAGAGAAACAGCCCCAAGCATCATGTTTCCACCTCCGTGCTTGAATGTAAGGATGGTGCTCTTGGGGTCATAGTTAGCATTTTTCTGCCTCCAAACATGGCGAGTCAAGTTGAGTTAATGCCAAAGAGCTACATTTTCGTCTCATCTGATCACAGCACTTTCTCCCAATCCTTCTCTGAATCATTTAGATGTTCATTGGCATGACTGTACATGTGCATTCTTGAGGATAGGGACTCTGACCTAAGCACACCATCCCTACAGTCAACCATGGAGGTGGAAACATTATGGGCTGTTTCTCTGCTAAAGCTACAAACTGACTTTGCCACATTGAGGGGCCCATGGGTGGGGCCATGTATTGTAAAATCTTGGATGAGAACCTTCTTCCCTCAGCCAGAACACTGAAGATGGGCCATGGATGGGTCTTTCAGCATAACAATGACTCAAAACGCATTAAGGTCATGAAGTGGCCTTGCCAGTCTTCAGACCTTAATCCTATAGAAAATGTATGGAAGGAGTTTAAAATTTAGATCTCTAAAGAAGCGTAGACCAAAATCCCTCCTGAGATGTGTGCAAATCTGGTCACCAACTACTAGAAACGTCTTAACTCTGTGCTTGCCAACAAGAGTTTCTCCACCAAGTATGAAGTCATGTTTTGCTTGGAGATGAAATACTTATTTTACTAACTGGACTGCAACTCATTTTATAACATTTGTATCATGTGTTTTTTTCTGGATTTTTAGTTGATATCCTGTCTCTATCATTTAAAATACACCTATGATAAAATATAGACCCTTCATTTCGTTATAAGTGGGCAAACTTCCAAAATCTGCAGTGGATCAATTGTATTTTTCCCACTATGTGTGTATATCTATAGAGATAGCTATCTCAAATTTCTGTAATTATTGTGTGTGTTTTTTTTTTTTTGTTTTTTTTGTTAAATCTGCTTTTTAGGTTAATTAGTACTTTTTAGCACAAATGTAGAGAACTGTGGAGGTGGTACTTGGCACAAAACATTTATTCATTTGTTCTCCTTTCTAGGAAGCTGAGGAGCCCATAGTTGAATGCCATGAATATGAAAATGAGGTGTCCCCTTCAAGGACTGTGGTCTCATCTCTGACTTCTGGAGATCTTGCAGATATTAGTTCCTTTTCCTCAAAAGCATCAAGCCTTCAGCGCACATCTAGTGGAGCAAGCAGTGGCCTCTCTGCCGGGCAAAGCACTAGTGGTGGCAGTTCTGATAGAGGAAAGGGGACACTGAGAGGAAAAGCTGGCCATTTGGAGTCTGCAGAATTTGCCATGCCATCTGGACGTGGTAACCTTGGGAAATCGAGGTACTTTAATAGGCGAATTCTAGTCCAGGTTGTAAGCAAACATCTGTAAGGTGATATAGCATGCATTACACACCAAGGGCCAGGTTTATTTAAGTGCAGCACACTGAGTCTGACATCCCCCACCCCTCTGAGCCATTTCACAACTATGCAAGTCACCCACAGGCCACTGATATCATTTTATTGGTGGTGTGTGAGAGATCATGTTTGATCAGTCAGGTTTTCTGCTGCTAAGCTCTCTGGAACCAAGGCAGGAGTAGCCTGCTGTGCCTATCTTCCATGGTGCAAGAAAATCTGTATCCTGTAGAATATGACACTTTTTTTATTTATTTATCTTTCCATGATCAAGAAGATTAGATAAATCTGAGGGGTAAATAGAAACTTTCAATGGCCTTCTAGGCAAACATTTGAAAAAAATTCTGAAATTAAAGCCCCAGGAAGATTGTAGATTAGATAGTGTTTGGGAACTAGCAATAACATAGTTCAAGCTGGCCATAGACTGTTTGAATCTCGACCGGTTTAGCAGGAAATGGCCAAGATTAAAACCATGTATGGGCAGACTGAGTGTACCCAAGTTGATCGCTCGATGTGGGTAAAACCAGCCTGCCAGAGTTTACATGCAGCCATTGCTAGTGGCTGGTATAGCCACTAACCATAATCGCTGTCCCTGCAGGGAGAACACAATGGCTACATGGGAGGGGATTCCCCTGTCATCACTGTCTGTGTTGATGGGGGAGTTGAGCGAATTTCGCCAAGTCTAGGGCTGGCCTCAGTTTGGATCTTCTGTAGAAAAATGAATGTATAGTATAAATAGGGAAATGTAGTTGCTAAAGCCCTAAATTATTTCAGTACGGTAAAGATAAACTGTCTTCATTTTTTCCAGTCCTAGGAAAGTGTCCAGCCAGCCAGGGTCTTCACGCCAAACTGGAAGACAAACAGGGGTGCAAGTGAGTGAAGATGATGCAGATGCATCGCTTGGAAACAGACCAGGGGCCAAAGCGCCCCTTACACCCCGTGGAAGAGGGAGGAGGGGACGTCCTCCTTTTCGAGGAGCTGGATCAAGGTATCCATAGACAGACAGTGTGGGTCAGTCAGGTGTCTTGTGTGTTAGGAAGAAAGTGTTTTTTGTTTTTTTTTGTTTTTTTTGTTTTTTTGCTTTTTTTTTATTTTCCTAAGTCATATCTAAACCCACACACACAAAAAAATGATATATATTGCAGCTTACCAAGCCTTAAGGTGGCCATAGATTGGATAGAAAATCAACCAAAAATTTATACCTGCCTGAACGATGTTTGATGTTCTTTTGGGTAATTTGCTTGTTTCGATTACAAAATTCCATTTCATGGTTGAAAACAAAACAAAATGGTGAGGTTGGAAAAAAATTTTTTTAATTAGTTTCTAATTGTGAGCAGTTCAATAGTTTGATAAAAAGGTTATAAGTATAATGCTCATTAGACGTGACAGCTGTGTTGGTTTTCTGTTTTTAGGCTTTTTTCCACGCTTATTTTCACCTGGTGATCTGGCCAGTAACACATTTCCTGTCTAAGGGTGACTCCACTGTCTATGGAGGGGTAAAGAAGACCCCTTGGATGGTCACAGAGAGGGTAGTGTTAAAGTGATTGAAAGCCGCATTATTATTATTATTATTTTTTTAAATAACCAATTTATGCTCTGCAATTCCATTGCACTACATAGCAGCCCCGAACCTCCTCTTCTATGGTCCCTCACCGGAACACCTGGCTGCTCCTCCTTCTGCGAGTGCACTCATAGCAAGTGGCTTGTCATGGGAACACTTGTGGGGACTCGCTCCCAAGCCAGGCTGTGTGCATCCATAGACACTTATCACAGGATTTGACTGACAGCAGTGGGAGCCAATGGCTTCCGCTGCCAATGGCTTCCGCTGCCCCAGCAAAGCCTGTGAGACCAGGAAGTGGGGAGATAGCTGCTACATGTGGGCACAGTGCTGGATCGAATGAGCGGGTGATACTACTAACTAAACATGCTTAACCTTAATGCAGGGAATGAATTAAGGTAAAAAAATGTTTAGGCTTTGGAAACGCTTTAAGCTGGGTGTACACGCTTTCGTTTTTTATTTGTATTTGGCCGGTGGGCTGAGCGAATAAACAAAGATTCCCCTATCCACACAATCAAGATGGATGGAGTAACCCTGTGCAACTGTATTCTGACAGCAGGGACTCCTCTGCTATCAGACTACACCAATCAGCACTGCAGCCACTGATTGAATGAAAGTTGCATTTTTGTTTTTGTTTTTTTGTTTTTTAACAGTCCTGATCGACAGTCTGTCTATTGATTGACTTCTGTTAAACAGGGAGGAGCCACACACAGATCGAAATTTAAATGGTCCCTCCTGAACCAGCCGAATTTCGATCTGCGTGTACCCACCTTTTGATGTATAGTAGATTTTAGATGGACTATACATAAACAAAGTAAGCACCCTTGTCGATTGTAAATGGCTTGCCTCCTGCACACTGGGCGTTTTTACAGCTGCTATTTTGGGCAACAGACTTTTTTTTTTTTAACTGTCTCTAAACTTCTAAACTCCCCTGCATATTATCCTATGTGTTCATAGACACACACATAGGCTTTTAGAAGCGTTTGGTGGCAGGAGAGTATAGTGGCAGAAAAAAACACCACTGTCGGTGCATTCTGGAGCAGCAGCTTTTGGCAGAAAAAACGCTCCTAAATGCCAGTGCCGAGTGTTTCTAGTTTCTAAGCGGAGGTCGCTGGCGTCCTTATGGATTTTAAGGGTGACTTCAAAGGGGGGGGGGACACAGAGTGAGGTCCCCCCCCCCCCAAAATCCATACCAGACCCCTACCCGAGCATGCAGCCTGGCAGGTCAGGAAGGGGGGGGGGGCTGCTGTCAGCGAGCGGCCTCCCCCTCCTGCACCATACCAGGCCACATGCCCTCAACATATTGGGGGAGGGGGGTTGGGTGCTTTGCAAGGCACCTTGTCCCCAGGTTGATGAGGACAAAGGGCCTCTTCCCCCAAAACCCTGGCCCGGTGGTTGTGTAGAGTGCGGACAGTGACTTATTGCAATCTGGAAGCTCCCCTTATCAAGGGGGCCTCCCAGATCCTATGTGAATAAGCATGGGGTGCATTGTACCCCTACTCATTCACCCAAAAAGTAAATAGATGCACACAAGTCCTTTATTAATATAAAACAAAAAAAAGTGTTCCCTGGTGTAGATCCATTGTCATCCTTACTAATTCCAAAGTCACCCCTCGAACCCCCACAACCACGGGCCAGTCCCCAGGTTGTGGGGAAGAGGCTCTTGTGCCCCCCCCCCCCCAATATGTTGAGGGGGTGTGTGTCCCCTTTCCTGCATGCTTTTTCACCATTTTTTTTAATGCCGGCAACTGTCTTTTTTTTTTTTTTTTTTTTTTTTTACGTGCAGCTGATGATCCGCTCATCCGTTGGTAAGAACACAGTGGCCAGCTTGCCGGACCGCTCTTTAACAACCATCTATTCACTGGTCATTAGTGACGCCTGCGGCCCCGCTCCTTAACGCGACTAAACGTAGCCTTCACACTGTGCTAAACACCGGCAAAAAAACTAAAATATAATAATAATATTATTCTAGTGTACATGAAGCCTACTGTTACATTTCCTGGACAGTGGGTCTGTTGAATTTGAAAAATAACGGACTTGCTGGCAGAATCGCCAGGCGAAAATAAGGGAATCAAAGCCTAAAAAAAGGAAACAAATGCAGCCACCACATCTAAGAATTGGTAAGCTGCATTATAATTTTTGCTTTTGGGTTTAGTGACACTAAGGGGTTGATTTACTAAAACCGGAGAGTACAAAATCTGGTGCAGCTGTGCATGGTAGACAATCAGCTTCTAACTTCAGCTTGTTCAATTAAGCTTTTAAGAAAAAATGTAAATGCTGATTGGTTTCTATGTAGAGCTGCACCAGATTTTGCTCTCAGCAGTTTTAGTAAATCAAGTCTTGTATAAATCTGTGTTGGGTTGTGTTGGTTCAGTCTCGAACCAACTTCTTCTTTTTTTTTTTTTTTTTTTTGAAGAGAGAAAGAAAGTGTGTCTTTTCTGATGTTATGCTGAGTTCAGAAGGGAATTTCAGTTTTGTTTGATATGAGGGTGATAATATCAGGGACTATAAAATCTGCAGGCTGGAGGATAGGCTAAGAGTGTAAGAAAAGATTAGAATGTGTCTGTTCATCAACCCTGACATCTACCATTCAAAAGTAACCTCCAGCTTTTTCAGTAGGGTATCTCCTTGTTTTCCTGTAATATCTGCATGTCACTCTCTGTGCGTAAACTGCTGCAAATGAGACTGAAATTGTATCAATGTCATCTGAGAAAGGGGGCTCTCTAAATTTTATTTTGAATAACCATGAACCTAAATGTTCCTTAAGGTGTTTTTACAGCCAGAAACATGGTTTTTAGTTTTTGGATAGTGTGAGGGAAAATTAGAACTGTCAGGTTTTATTGAGGTCTCTGGCTTTTGTTGGAGAGATTTCCCCTTACTCGATGTCCTAGGCCTAGGGGACAACCTTAGAAGTGAGAGAAACCTTCCAACAGCAACACTGTTCCATAAATTCTGAGCAGTTGAAACGTACAAATCTTGCCGGTTTCTGGTAGAGTTGTGAGCCATCCTGTTGCTTTTGGCCGGTAAAGCCAACCATCATTGTGATGGGCCAGGTATGGCAGCTACAGGCTGACTTTATGGATAGCTATACTTTCAAGGCATAAAGCTCCCTGTGACCCCATCGCCCTGCAGTGTAATGTGCCCGGCTTTATACTTTGAGGAGAGCCATGCTTATGCAGTAGCCATTTTATTTATCCTTTTACAGGGCATGCTACTTGAAATTTTTTTTTTGGGAAGGCATGGGGGGACATATGGGTCTTTATGCTCCCAAAGCATTGCTATTATTTTACTTTACTGCTCCCGTTTAGCTGAGATGAACAGCTGTGAAGGTGAGCAGTCCATTGGATACTGTAAGTATTTTCGACCCGTCTGTATGTTTTGTGCATACTACTTAAATGCATGAGTTTGATAAGTGACAATTTATAGACTGTTGGACATCTTTAGCACACCTGAAGGGTTAAACCGTCACATTTTGTTTGAATTCCTAAAAAGTGAATTTTATGATGCTGCAGTTAGTGTCTTGAAAAAGTATTCATACCCCTTGACATTTTCCACATGTTGTTATGTTGCAACCAAAAACGTAAATGTATTTTATTGGGATTTTATGTGATAGACCAACACAAAGTGGCACATAATTGTGAAATGGAAGGAAAATGATAAATGGTTTTCAAAATATTTTTGCAAATATATATGTGAAAAATGTGGCATGCATTTGTATTCAGCCCCCCCCGAGTCAATACTTTATAGAACCACCTTTCACTGCAATTACAGCTGCAAGTCTTTTTGGGGATGTCTCTACCAGCTTTGCACATCTAGAGAGACATTTTTGCCCATTCTTCTTTGCAAGATCATTTAAGCTCTGTCAGATTGGATGGAGAGCTTCTGTGAACAGCAGTTTTCAAGTCTTTCCACAGATTCTCAATTGGGTTTAGGTCTGAACTTTGACTGGGCCATTCTAACACATGAATATGCTTTGATCTAAACCATTCCATTGTAGCTCTGGCTGTATGTTTAGTCCTGTATGTTCCTTAGGTCGTTGTCCTGCTAGAAGGTGAATCTCCGCCCCAGTTACAAGTCTTTTGCAGACTCTAACAAGTTTTCTTTTTAAAATTGATTTGTATTTGGTTCCATCCAACTTCCCATCAACTCTGACCAGCTTCCATGTCCCTGCTGAAGAAAAGCATCCACACAACATGATGCTGCCACCGCCATGTTTTACAGTGGTGTGTTCAGGGTGATGTGCAATGTTAGTTTTCCACCACACATAGTGTTTTGCTTTTAGGCCAAAAAGTTCAACTTTGGTCTCATCTGACCAGAGCACCTTCTTCCACATGTTTGCTGTGTCCCCCACATGGCTTCTCGCAAACTAGAAACGGGACTTCTTATTGCTTTCTTTCAACAATGGATTTCTTCTTGACACTCTTCCATAAAGGTCAGATTTGTGGACTGCACGACTAATAGTTGTCCTGTGGACAGATTCTCCCACCTGAGCTGTGGATCTCTGCAGCTCCTCCAGAGTTACGATGGGCCTCTTGACTGCTTCTCTGATTAATGTTCTCCTTGCCCGGCCTGTCAGTTTAGGTGGACGGCCATGTCTTGGTAGGTTTGCAGTTGTGCTATATGCTTTCCATTTTCAGATGATGGATTGAACATTGCTCCATGAGATGTTCAAAGCTTGGGATATTTTTTATAACCTGACCCTGCTTTAAACTTTTCCATAACTTTTATCTCTGACCTGTCTGGCGTGTTCCTTGGTCTTCATGATGCTGTTTGTTCACAAGGTTCTCTAACAAACCTCTGAGGGCTTCACAGAACAGCTGCATTTAGACTGAGATTACATTACACACAGGTGGACTCTATTTACTAATTAGATGACTTCTGAAGGCAATTGGTTCCACTAGATGTTAGTTAGGAGTATCGGAGTAAAGGGGACCGAATACAAATGCACACCACACTTTTCACATATTTATTTGTAAAAAAAAAAAATGAAAACCATTTATCATTTTCCTTCCACTTCACAATTATGTGTCACAATGTGTTGGTCTATCACATAAAATCCCAATAAAATACATGTAACTTTTTGGTTGTAATGTGGAAAATTTCAAGGGGTATGAGTACTTTTTCAAGGCACCGTAGGCTGGGTTCACACTTGTTAATTGAATGCGGGTTTCCCCACATCCAGGACATGAGAATGCGACCGGCTCTCAATGGAGCCGGTTCACATTGGTCCGGGGCTGCCGTGGTCAACATTCAAAAAGGGTCCCGTGCGTCTTTAGGTCCGCTTCAGGTGCGAATTCAGGCAAAATTCAGACCTGATTTGCACCTAAACTGGTGAACAGGGACACATTGGACCCCAGGCATGAACCTGCAGCCGCACATATGTGAGCCCGGCCTAAACTTTTGTAAAATGAGGAATCTAATATACAGAGTCTTATTTTAATAAACAAGGCAGGGCAGGAAATATGGTGGACATACTGTAATGATGTGGTTAAAGTAGAACTATAGGCAAAACTATTTTTTTATTTTATTTTTTAAAAATTTGTGGATGGAGTAAGGGAGCGTTCTGACCCCTGTCAGTTTATTTTTCACCACCTGTGTTCCTTTGGGGAGATTTCCCTTTTGCTTCCTGTCCCATAGCCAAAACAAGAAGTGAGAGATAATCTCTGCAAATTAGGGGAATTCCTTGGGGACTCATTGGAAAATTTATCCTCCTATTACTTTCCTGGGACAACCCAAAATTTTGTGTTTTCTTCACTTTCGATGATCATGGTAAACAGGACAAATATAGAGGGTGACTCTACCTAACTGGGGAGACAGACAGCAATAAAAAGCTAAAATGGGTTCTAATCCCTATCCCACTGTATCCAAAACAAAACCAAAAAAAAAGTTTTGCCTTTAGTTATACTTTAACTTGTTTGGTAAGAAGTTTTTGGTGTTAAGTCGGCCATAGATGGTTTGAATCTCGTCCAGTTCAGCAGGAACCAGCCAAGATTCGAACCATTTATGGACAGGCTGATTGTACCAGAGTTGATCAATCAACTCGGGTACAAGTAGCCTTTTAGATTTTTCAAGCCATTATTGCAAGCGACTCTAGCCGCTAACAATAATCACTGTGTGTTCTCCTGGCTGGGATGGCTCCTCCCCACCTCCCCACCAGAAGAACACAAAAGCTCCGCGGGAGGGATTCCCCCATCAACACTGACTGACTGTGTTGATGGGGGAATCAAGTGATGCAGGAAAGAAAATTTCTCCATTTATGGCCAGCTTTACATAAGTTCATTCCATCCCGCACTTTGAAATTCACTGAGTCAAGCAAAGAATGTTGGCCATGGCCACCCAAATGTATTCTTTCAGTCTGGCTTGCTGCAATCACCCAAGAATCACTTAAAGTGAACATTGCAGTTTCATCATCTCATGATCGTTGTTTCTTCCTAATTGAATGCACTGACAGATTTATGCTGTGGGAAGCCTTGCATATTTCTTCTCGGGCTTAATTTAACCAGTGTCGTTTTTGTGTTGCAAGGGGAAATAGATGGGAATTCTATTTGTGGAATGTGTTGTACATGGTAATCTCCTTTCCAGGGAAGTGGGCTCTTCAAATGCACAAGCTGAGGATTCCACTGCAGCTGCTGTTCCTGATGAAGAACCGTTCACGCGCATTACTGCTTGTCATCCAGAAGCCCGGGACAGAGCAAGCCCAGGAACCCCTACCACACGCCGCAGCGACTCCCCTGAAATCCCCTATCAGACGGCGTCAAAGAATATTAGCATGGACTCCTCCTCATCAAGTAGTAGTTTTGTTGGACTTAAAGTTGTGGCCAAGTGGTCCTCCAATGGTTATTTTTACTCTGGCACCATTACTCAGGATGCTGGAGGTGGTAAATACAAGCTACTGTTTGATGATGGCTATGAATGTGACGTTCTAGGAAAAGATATTTTATTATGTGACCCTATTCCTTTGGATACGGAGGTGACAGCCCTCTCAGAAGATGAATATTTTAGTGCAGGTATGTACTTTTTTTTTTTTTTTTTTTTTTTTTTTTATATTTCAACAAACTTTTGACTTTTTTTTTGCAACTGGGATTTTTACTACAGATGTAATTTTCTACAATGTTTGAACAGTGTCCACTGACCCCCCCCCCCCCCCGAAATTCTAACTCCCCTATGTACCAATATAACATAATTGACCTCTTTTGCAGAAAAATAAAAGCTTTCTTTGATTTTTAGAACAAGTGCCTTACCTTAGCCCCTGCTGTGTTCATAGAAAACCTTTACTTCTTGGTATGTAGATTTGGGACGTGAGAGCCAGTAAGGCAAAGCAAGCCGATCACCAGCTGACCTCCTTAGCACACACCCTGCACCAATCTACTAGGTATCCCTGGCATACCTCCAAGCATGCATTTGCCTTGTTTGTCAATGTGTGCTGCCACAGCTGCTATGTTTACACAGCTTCCCCAGTTGGGGAATTGACCCATAGTTTATGGGTGCAGGGTGTGTTTGTGTTAATAAGGTCAGCTGGTGATCTACTTGCTTTGTCCTACTGGCTCTCACGTCCCAAATGTATATACCAGGAATTCATGACATTTTCTATGAATGCAGCAGCTACGGTAAGGAAAAAAAAAAAAAAAAAAAGTTTTATTTTTCTTCAACAGAGGTACATTAATTGTATATTGGTACCTAGGGGAGCTGGAATTTAGAGAAAAAGGAAAAAAGGTGAACTTAGCCATTAAGCTGACCATAGTAGAATTTTAAAATTTCAGTCTAACAATCCACTTTTGTGAAACAGGACTGTTTTTGAAAACTTTTGTTGATCAGTGTATTCTGATAGTAGAGAAGTCCTGCAGTCTGAATACAATGACACAGTGGGGAGGATTCCTCTATCCAACCTGCATTTATAGATGGCGGGGAATCCGAGCAATTTTTTTTTTTTTTTCTCTCTTCGATCCACCCTTTTGGCTGATTGAAAAAAAAAAAAAACTAGGCCATTATGGCCAGTCTTGGTTGACCTGCTATTTCGGAGAGGATTCACTGATTTAATTTCCATGCTGTATCATTCTAATAAATTACAGCTGCCTCTGCCCACCCCCTCAGTGCAACCTTGTCTTTGTGATAATTCCCTATGGTTGCTTAGATGATATGATTTGATATGCTGCTACAGGCTTGGAAATCTTGTCTATCGCCTGCCCTGGTGGTAGGGTGGGTGGGTGCAGTCCTGCTTGACCCCTCCACTGGGCCTACAATGTTGGCCTGAAGTAGGGCCCATTGGTCTCTTCTTAACATATGGCCAAATATGCGTTGCTCTACGAGACTCTTCATTGCTGACCACATTGGCGCAGTTCCTTACATCTACTGATGAGCTTTTCACAGGCTCCTGGCTGAGTCCCTCATCCTTTAACTGTGGTGTTGTCGCCATCTTCTTGTTTACTGAATGTGATGACTGTGGCATTCTGCACTCGCTTTTTTTACATTATAAAGTGTTTTAATTGTTATTCAAAAACTGAATATACAGATTGAAACGGAAATATTGTCTTGTTTTATATTTTATAGGAGTTGTAAAAGCTCACAAGAGAGATTCTGGAGAACTGTGGTACTGCATTGAAAAGGAAGGACAAAAGAAATGGTACAAAAGGATGGCGGTAATCCTATCCCTAGAACAGGGGAATAAGCTCAGAGAGCAGTTTGGCCTCGGCCCCTATGAGCCATCAATGCCGTTGACCAAGGGATCAGACATAAGTCTTGGTAATGTTTTTTTCTGTAGCTTGTCATGTTATGCTTGTCCTGTTGGTTGATCATTTTATATATGACTTTTTGTAAAACAAAATATTAATGCTTGCTATCTCTATGTGCAGCTTAGATTTCCCACACCTAACCTGAGTGTTGTGTTTCTGCAATTTTATTTCTAACCATAGCATATGTGACATGCACACACACATCTATACCGATTAGCCATAAGGTTATGACCACCCACCTAATATTGAGCAGGTCCCCTTTTTGCCACCAAAACAGCCCTGCCCCATCAAGGCATGGACTCCACTAGACAAAGCATTACACTGCCTCTGCCAGCTTTCCTTTTTCCTACTGTGCATCATGTTACCGTCTCTTCCCCAGGTAATTGATGCACACACACCTGGCCAACTGCATGATGTAAAAACGTGATTTATCAGACCAGGCCGCTTCCATTGATTCTTCCATTGCTCTGTGGTCCAGTTCTGATGCGAGCGCATTGTAGGTGCTTTTGGGTGTGGACACAGGTCAGCATGGGCACCCTGACTGGTCTGTGGCTACGCAGTCCCATGCACGAAAAACTGCAATGCCCTATATTTTCTGAAACCTTTCTCTCAGAACCAGCATGAACATTTTTTTCTTCTTTTAATAAATCAACTTCAAGGACAACATCTTCACTTGCTGCCGAATATCTGACCTAATTTCAGATCCCATTTTCATGAGATCTTCTAGGTTATTCGCTTTACCTGTTAGTGGCCATTAGGGTTGCACCGTTACCACTTTTTTAAAACGGAGTACAGGTACTGATACTTTTTTTCAAGTATTTGCCGATACGGATTATCAATACTTTTTTTTTAATGTCATTTGAGAGTGGACTGTGTCAGTTTATTTTTTTTTATTTTTTTTTTACAATGCTTTATTTTTTGGGAGGAGTGGATGGTGTCAGTGTGGTAAAATATTCAATTTTTTTTTGTTATTATTTTTATCAGCCCTGTTAGGGGGGTGGATTTGGTGAGATATCAGGGGTCTAAATAGACCCCTGTCATTTCCACTTTGGGACAGAGAAAGAGGACACAGATTCCCCAGTCCCTTTCTCTACAGCCTCACCTACACTAAAGATGAATGGACAGGAGACAGAGACTCCTCTCCATTCATAAACTGAGACATCGTAAACACAGTTTATGATGCTCAGTCATGAATGGACAGTCAGTGATCACTGACTCTGTGCCTTCAGAAAAGAAAAGAGCTGATAAATGACAGATTTACTGGCTCCTTCCTCCGCTCTCCATCCTGACACATCCAGGACAAGGGGGGGACCGGAGGAGGACATGGAGGGGAGAACCTGGAGGCGCACGGAGGACATGGAGGGGGATTGGAGGAGCATGGAGGAGGACACGGGACAGTGGGGGGTAGTTGCAATCACCGCTCTCCCTGTATAGATTTCAATAAAGCATCTGAAAGCCGGGGGGGGGGGGGGGGGGAGAGCGGCTGTCAGCTTTATTGAAATCTATACAGGGAGACCGTGATTGTAACTCCCGCACCGATCACCCCTGACTGCCCAGGTATCGGGTCGAGCATTTGCACGAGTACAAGTATTTGTCGTTACCGTGCAAATGCTTGGTAATGGCACCAGTACTAGTATCTGTATCGGTGCAACCCTAGTGGCCATTATGTTATGGCTGATCGGTGTGTGTACCCTCATTTGATTTATTTTTTTAAACCTAGAAGTCTTTTACTTATATTACTCCTTTTTACTTTCAGATAATCTAGTAGAAGGAAAGCGGAAACGAAGAAGTAATATAAATGTGATCGGCACACCAACCACTCCTAGTACTTCCAATACAAGCACCCCAACCAGAAAAGGAACGGAGGTGTCCCGCAGTTCTCTAGCTCCGCTGTCTGGAAAAAGGAAGTTGATTAGTTCAGATGATGACAAGTCTCCTGCAAAGCGTGGTCGCAAATCTGTTCTGGCGAAGTCTGGTAAGCTTTTTTTGATTATTTTCTGTAAGGCTGATGGAACCTGATTTAAGGCTACGAAACAGCAGGAGTATACGAATAAGGATTACTGTAGGTTTTTACAAGAGAAAAGGCAAACTTTAACAGTATGTTCAATATAATAGTGTGCACAGCTATAGCAGGCTAAAGATTTAGTCGTTTAATTACTTTCAGTATGAGCATTACAGTGTGTGTGTATATGTGTAATAAATATATATGTGTATATATGAATAATAAATGTGTGTGTGTGTGTGTGTGTGTGTATATATATATATATATATATATATATATATATATATATATATATATATATATATATATTTATTATTATTATAATAATTATTATTATTATTGAAACTCCCCTGCAGATTTTGTAAGTTTGCCCACTTACAAAGGAATGAAGGGTCTATAGTTTTTTTTTATCATAGGTGTATTTTAAATGATAGAGACAGAATATAAACCAAAAATCTAGAAATAACACATGATACAAATGCTATATATTGAGTTGCAGTTCGGTGAGTAAAATAAGTATTTGATCCCCAAGCAAAACAGGACTTGGTACTTGGTGGAGAAACCCTTGTTGGCAAGCACAGAGGTAGGACATTTCTTAGTTGTTTACAAGGTTTTCACACATCTCAGGAGGGATTTTGGCCCGTTCTTCCCTACAGATCTTCTCTAAATCCTTAAGGTTTCTTGTCAACTCAAAGTTTCAGCTCCCTCCATAAATTTTCTATAGGCTTAAAGTCTGGAGACCAGGCCACTCCATGACCCTAATGTGCTTCTTATTGAGCAACTTCTTGGCGGGCAATAAATTGTGCTGCAATTGCGGCAAAATCGCAATATGTTACGCTGTCGCTCCAAAAGAAGCCCGTGATTCCAAACGCCTAGGTGTGAATGGAGTCTTAATAAAATGGCAGGACGAACACCCCCTGAAATTGCCTTTTTGGGATAGTAGACACCCCAAGGTGATCTAATATATTTGGAGAGGGAAACCAAAAATGGTTGCACACCACTGCAGGACATGATCCAATTTGCCACATTTATTGTAGTGTCAATGTCAAAGTGATCATATCTTTAACGTTTCCCACAGACAAGTGCTTATTCATAACCATGTGGGAAACATGTTAACGGTACTGCTTATCCTGGCTCTGTCACTTTGATATTGACACTAGAATAAATGTGGCAAATTGGATCATGTCCTGCAGTGGTGTGCAGCCATTTGGTTTCCTTCTCCCGGTCTTCTGCGGTAGCGAGCCGGAGTGAGCACCTACACATGAGACCAGATAGATCATACTCACCTGGAGTGGTGCTTTTCATTTTTGGACATCCCCCCTCCCCCCCCACCCCTCCGTCCTTCGGTGCTTCTACTGACTCACCCCTGCCATCGGTGAGTCTGAGAAGGGAACCCCTGGATGCTGACGATAGAGATTTCCAGCAGACCAGATGGTCCCCAGAGTCTCTATGATCGTTCGGAGGCTTGGCGCGATGTTATAACGTCATGCCCGGCCTCTGCAAAGTCCGCCTCGACTGGGAAGCCACGATTTTTTTTAATGAATTTTTTTACGTTAGGCTTCTCAGCCTAGAGGTGAGATGTATCACAGGTGAGGACCTGTCGTGCTTATTCAAATTTTTTTTTTTTTTTTTTAAAGTGTCAAACTAGAAAACGAAAGTAAAATTAACAGTAAAAAAAAAAGTCACGCCCCCCCCATATGTAAACTGTGTTCAAACCACACATGTGAGGTATTGCCACAAACGTTGGATCAAAAGCAATAATTCTAGCCCAAGACCTTCTCTGTGACTCTAACCTGGTAACGTTTAATTTTATTTAAAGCGTCGCCGTAGTTTGTCACCATTCCACGAGTGTGCACAATTTCAAAGCATGACATGTTGACTATTTACTCGTAACCTCATCTTTCACGTTATGAAAAAAAATTGGGTTAACTTTACTGTTTGTTTTTAATGCATGAAACTGCTTTTTTCCCCAAAAAAACACGCTTGAAAAATTGCTACGCAAATACTGTGCGAGATAAAAAGTTGTACCAACCATCATTTTATTCTCTAGGGTCTCTGCTAAAAATACATATATAATGTTTCGGGGTTCTATGTAATTTCCTAGCAAAAAAAAAAAAATATGGTTTTTACATGTAGGAGAGAAGTGTCAGAATTGGCCTGGTAGGCAAATAGTTAAAGGTGATTTTCATGCCACTATGTGCAACACCCAGTGTGATCCTGCACCACCCACACTAAATTAATTCGCCAACTACGCCTCTTAGTAATCCCTTAACAGATAATGGCTCCACGATACTGGCTTCAGATGCAGTTCATCCCAATAAACCCTCTTACGCAGGTCCCAATTATGCATAAAAGTAGGATAGAAGAAGGAAGGCTTCCATAGCACAATACAGGTTTAAAACCAGGCTTTATTAAAATAGTAAAACAGGCACTTATTCATAGTGTCATGCCCGACACTAGGGAAACAACGCTTGTTCGTATCGCCTCTGGCCACAAGTACGATCCTGGCATGCATGGTGACGTCAGCGTCCTTGCCTTGCCTACGCGTTTCATCCTCTGATCTAATTGTTTGCTACAATTTTTTGGAACTTAAGGAACATGCTGGTATTGAGGTGGTTAGAGAATGCAGCTTGGTAATTGTGCAGTAGATACAGAAGCATCATAGGTCATACGCAAGGGGAGGAGAAGATTGAGGGGTTAATGTACAGGTCACAAGCACTGCCAGGATGGAGATGAGGAGTTAGTCACATAGAGACAGTATGGAGGGGAGGTGAAAGCATTAAAAAAAAACACAATCAACCCCCCTTAAACCCTGAATCTGAAAATGCTGCTTTTGCTCTGGAACTAATGAATAATCCTTCATTCGTTAGTTCTTTCCCCTTCCTCCATTGTAAGAATAAGAGGTGGGTTCTTGGATGTAAACCACGGGTGTCCAACCTGCAGCCCAAGGGTCACATGCAGCCCAAGACCCCTATAAATGCGGCCCAACACAAAATTGAAAACTTACTTTGATCCCCTGACCAGGCCATTTTTTTACGATGCGGCACTGCGTTACATTAACTGACAATTGCGCATTTGTGCGACGCTGTACCCAAATAAAATTGGTGTACTTTTTTCCCCACAAATGGCGCTTTCTTTTGGTGGTATTTGATCACATCAGCGATTTATATATTTATTTTTGCACTAGAAACAGAAAAAAGCAACTTTTTTTTTGAAAAAAAAAATTATTTTTTACTTTCTGCTATAAAACACATCCAAAAAAAAAATGTAAAAAAATCACATTTCTTCATCAATTTAGGCCAATATGTATTCTGCTACATATTTTGGGTAAAAAAAAAAATCCCAGAAAGCTTATATTGATTGGTTTGCACAAAAGTTATCCTGTCTACAAACTATGGGATGTTTTTATGGCATTTATTTTTTTTACTGGTAATGGTGGCAATCAGTGATTTTTAGCAGGACTGAGACATTGCGACGGACAAATCTGACATCTAACTGGCACTTTTGACACTTTTTTGGGAACCAATGACATTATTGCACTCATCAGTGCTAAAAAATATGCAGTGTTACTGTACTAATGACACTGGCAGGCAAGGGGTTCACACCAGGGGCGATCAAATGGTTAAGTGTGTCCCTAGTTGGTGCTTGCTAACTGTGTGGGGGATGGACTGACTGGGGAACACAGAGATCCGTGTTCCTGCCTAGCAGGAACACAAGATTTCTGTGTTCTCTGGTCAGAACAGCGATCTGCCGTGTTTACATTGCCATTCTGCCTCTCTGGGGAATGATCGGCTGGTCCCGGCGGACACCAATTGGCTCCCCCTCTGGCCAATCGGCGCGCACGCGCCCCCCGCTGTCTATTGCACGAAATTACGTACAGGTATGTCGTTTCGTGTAATGGAGCTAACCTGCTGCAGTAGATCTGTGATGGGCAAACTTTACGTAAATGTTTATTTATTTATTTTTATCTTTACAATTTGGGGAAAAATAAGTTTACACTTAGTGAACCCATGCAGCCAAAGAAAAATCCGACAGTGTCTCTTTATTTAACTTTTTTTGTAAGTTTTATCTTCCCAAAGAAAAATCTCCCACTCTTCACAATCGCTCTTATTCATGTCATCAGTTTTCAGCCCTACCTAATATGTGTGACCAACCGTTTTCAAGAATGAGGGGCGAAATTAGAACTTAACTATCTAATTAGCACCCTGAGAATTAATTGAGAATTGCTACTACATCCCTTCACCCAACCAGGCATTGATGCGTTAGTTTATCAAAAACAGTGTCAAATGTCGCACTAGTTTTATGTTGCCCTCTTTTACTTTTATAGTAAAAAACATTACAAAAAAATTAAGTTTTATTACAACAATAGGTATATTATCTATATCATTAATCGTCACCTTGTGATCTGCCTGACTTTTTCTGCTTATCAGCTATCCTTATTAGTGTATTTTAATGTGTGGCCCAAGAAAGTCAAAAGGTTGGACACCCCTGATGTAAACAGTAGTACTGTATTCATTTTGTGATCACTCTGATTTGTCACATGGTGCAGAGCCACATGGATCTGCTCTATACACCTCTCCCCTGTTACAGTACAGCAGCAAGGAGGTGGTTAAGAGGGTTTCAGCTTTGCTCATATCCTGTGAAACATCACAAATGATCCCTATGAATTGCTTTCAAGTGCACACTGACTGGTGAGGACCCCTCAACATTAAGCAATCTAATCTGAATCAAGGGTCCATTTCATGGACTTTTTGGCCTTAAACCCCCCCCATGATTTGGACTCTCACATATAGTAAACAGTTATTCATCAAAATAATAGGCATTCTCTTTGAAAAATATAGTCCTGCTGTTCTGGACCTGAAATTGCAGCCAGATTTATGTTTTGCCTTGCATATAACTAGCCTTCTTTTATCTAGAAGGTCCAGCAAAAGGAGGTGACTTCATGAGCCCCAATGAAAGTGGAGACAATGCAGGTGACCAGACTACGCTGGAGGAGACCCATGGGCCTCTACCTCAAAATAAGTTGCTATTCGCAGGATACGCCTTTCTTCTAACTACAGCCACATCCAGTGACAAAGCCAACAATCTCCTGAAGTCACAAGAGATATCCTCCTTCAGCAGTGAAGACGATGAAGGTGACTTTTGTGTGTCATGTTTGAGATGCTTTTTTTTTTTTTTTTCTAGTAGCCCTTCTTGTGGGGTTTGATTTTTCAAACTTAAAAAAAGGAGGTGGTATACACTGTGAAACGGACATAGTCATGAAGCTATTATAAAGGTGGTTTTTATTTTTTTTAGAAACATTTCAAGATCATGCTATGAAATCTTGTGTATATTCATTTTTGTTTTATAAGTTGGGTTCATTATCTTCCTAATATCACTTCTCTATGTGGTTGAATTACTTGTGCGCATATTTATCTTCACTCACATTACACAGCGTCCCATAAAATCCAGTCCCTGTTTTCAATGACCTAACCAGAACGGTATAACTGTCTTTTACCCCTGAGGAACCCTTGAAATAATTTTTTGGTTCTCGTGGGATTTCTGCTAAAGACAATTTTCCCTACAGCTCTTGGTACACTAGTGTGATCCAAAAGGGTCACACTACTAAATGATGAACACATTCATAAACCATAAATGCACAAATATATAATTTCCTCCAATCTGGGGGATTAGATCCTAAGTCCAAAATAACAAAAAAGTCCACTTGCAAAAAAAGGAAAAAGAGAAAAGAAAGCACAATTCTCTTAAGTGTTCATATAAACTTGTGGATATATTGAGGATCTGTCACCCTTGGAGAGGAATGAACAATGAGACCACAACCTCTTATTGAAGGAATACAAGCTTACCAGCAATATATGACCCTCTAATTAAAGAAAATGTGGAAATCTTGCAAAAAGACCTGGACAAATTAATGGGGTGGGCGACTACATGGCAAATGAGGTTCAATGTAGAAAAATGTAAAATAATGCATTTGGGTGGCAAAAATATGAATGCAATCTATACACTGGGGGGAGAACCTCTGGGGGAATCTAGGATGGAAAAGGACCTGGGGGTCCTAGTGGATGATAGGCTCAGCAATGGCATGCAATGCCAAGCTGCTGCTAATAAAGCGAACAGAATATTGGCATGCATTAAAAGGGGGATCAACTCCAGAGATAAAACGATAATTCTCTTGCTCTACAAGACTCTGGTCCGGCCGCACCTAGAGTATGCTGTCCAGTTCTGGGCACCAGTCCTCAGGAGGGATGTACTGGAAATGGAGCGAGTACAAAGAAGGGCAACAAAGCTAATAAAGGGTCTGGAGGATCTTGGTTATGAGGAAAGGTTGCGAGCTCTGAACGTATTCTCTCTGGAGAAGAGACGCTTGAGAGGGGGTATGATTTAAATTTACAAATACTGTACTGGTGACCCCACAATAGGGATAAAACTTTTTCGCAGAAGAGAGTTTAATAAGACTCGTGGCCACTCATTACAATTAGAAGAAAAGAGGTTAAAGAACAGTAAAGAACCTTAAACTACGTAGAGGGTTCTTTACTGTAAGAGCGGCAAGGATGTGGAATTCCCTTCCACAGGCGGTGGTCTCAGCGGGGGGCATTGATAGCTTCAAGAAACTATTAGATAATCACCTGAATGACCGCAACATACAGGGATATGTAATGAAATACTGACACATCACACACATAGGTTGGACTTGATGGACTTGTGTCTTTGTTCAACCTCACCTACTATGTAACTATGTAACTATGTAAGAAAGGTCAGCAAAGCTTATGACCGAACAGCCTGGCCTAGATCATCCCGGAGCAGAGTGGCAACACTTCAATTTCTAGCTGTTGTTTACTATTGCAACTTAGGCCCCTTTCACACTGCTGCGATTTCAGTGAATGCCTGTGTAAACTTTAGGTCTATGGACCTCAACTCACATTAGTAGTCGGACCAAAGTAGTACAGGGACTTTGAAGTTGTTGCCACCTGAATTCGCACAGAAATGAATGGTACTCATTGGAAATCATGGGGTACGACTTGTCACGCGACTTTGGAGTCCCAAGTCGCAAACACATTTGATAAATGAAAACTATTATATAATGGGTGGCACAGTGGTGTAGTGGGTAGCACTTTTGCCTAGCAGTAAAAAGGGTCGCTGGTTCGAATCCCACCAACTACGACACTACCTGCCTGGAGTTTGCATGTTCTCCCTGTGCCTGCGTGGGTTTCCTCTGGGTACTCCGGTTTCCTCTCACACTCCAGAGACATGTTGGTAGGTTAATTGTCTTCTGTCTAAATTGGCCCTAGTATATAAATGTGAGTTAGGGACCTTAGATTGTAAGCTCCTTAAGGGTAGGGACCGATGTGAATGTACAATGTATATGTAAAGCGCTGCCTAAATTGACGACACTATATAAGTACCTTAAATAATAATATAATCAGCACATGCAGATTAACAGTATTGCTTCTTATTGCAGAATACATTGAAAGCACACCGTATAGCCGACGGTACACAGAGGATCAACTCCGGGCTGGTGGGGGCTGCATTATCGACAATTTCAGTGAAGCACTGGTGAGACTTTCATTAAATATATTGCTTTGTGTTTTTTTTTTTTTTTTTTTTTTTATATTCTGCCACACGTGTATGGCTTTTGGAGCAAACAAGGCTTTTTTTTTCTTTGGCTGTTATGTCTTTTAAATTTACTTTAATTTCTGTGTATTCAAGGCAAGTTTCTGTACAAACTGTTAAAAATGGTCAAAAACCCTGTTTAAGGATAAAAGCTAGGAATGGGTTATTTATGGATTATTAGGATTAAAAGTAAATTCAGTTTAGAAAAAATATCCTGCTAGACCCCCACTTTACATTTGGATGTTGATAAAAGAATAATGTATCAAGCATAACACTTTTCCATTCACAGCCAACGACAGTGGGAGCTGCTCTCCGAATACAATGTCCTGGCAGGGAAGATTCCTCCATCCATATTGCTTATGTGGATGGAGAGTCTGTTCCCTTTTTTCTTTTGTTCATCACTCTGAATGAAAACAAAAACAAAAAAACAATCATCTATGCCCAGCTTTAGACATTTAAAACTGATACAAGGGCTGGTTCACTTACATTCATTTGCATGCACTACTTTTCAAAAACTCAATGCATTGGATCACATGGTACTGTGGTACCATGCAATCTAGGGAAGGGCAATGCACTGTGTTTTCTTTTTTGTAAATTCTTTTTATTGAGTTTGCATATAAAAAAACAAAAAACAAAAAAACAAAGTTACATAATACAGCCTCTGGGCATACCCCGGCTGAGGTAACAACCAATAAAAAAATCCTATACCTTTATAATTATCTATAGAACTTCTATAACTTAAACCACTCGTGTCATTAAGATTGAGAGGATGGGGAGGATAGTGTCATGAATTTCAGGTGACCACATCGGGAAGAGCTGCTGAGGATGAGGATTACGCCTTTAGGAGATCCTTCAGATAATGGCAAAATTAGGTCTTCATTACTACAAGACTTTTAGCTGAGGTAGAAAGTCATTGGGAACAATGTCTATTGTGTTGCGATCGTGGTGTCTGATTCTAACCATACGCGCCATATTTTGTCAAACTTGGCTGGGCAGCATCTGGCAAGATAGGCCATCAGCCTATCAGCGATTTCCATGTATTCAAAGTAGGTACCTCCGTTTGTTTCCATTTAATGAGAAGAGCCTTTCTAGCGTAAAATAAGAGAAGTCCTATTAGTGTTCTGGTTGCTCGGCGGTGGGCCAAGGAGCCCACCAGACCAAGCAAACAGATCGATACATTAGGGGAACATGAATCATGGTCAAGGTTTCAATGAAGGTCATGACCTCCGCCCAAAAGGACTGAATTCCAGGACATGACCACAACATATGGTTGAAGTCTGCATTTGCCATATCACACTTCCAGCAGTCGGAGGAGGAATTCGGGTTCAATTTGGACAGTCTCTGGGGTGACAAACTCTATGAATCAGTTTAAATTGTATCAACCGATCTCTGACAGAGATGAGCTGTAAGAAAGGATATTCCCAGGCATTCTCCCAGTCTTCCGAATCCAGATCCGGGATCTTGCCCTGCCACCTTGAGAGCAAGTCCTCCAGACCAAAGTGGACTGAAGGCAATACAGCTTTTTAAATGGTAGAGGTGGGTTTGACCAGAGGAGTATCCCTTAATGTGGACTCAAGGTTGGACCGGAGGAGAAGTACCGGGGTGGGACCAAATTGGGTAGCGAAGGCATGGCGAATTTGAAGAAATCTAAAGAATTGTCGATTGGTGAGCCCGAATTTCTCCTTGAAGAAGTCAAAGGTCAGGAGGGAGCCACTAATACAGATGTGCTCCGGGTTTTTGATACCTCTAATAGCCCAGAACCCTGGGTCTGGGATAGTCAGAAACTCTGGTAAATGTGGGTTAAGCCACAGGGGGGTGTCTGGAGATCTAGTGTGAGGGTCCCCTTGTAGTTTACAGATAAACAATTCATCACCGCCTTCATGGAGGGTGTGAGAGGATAGGGGGCTCTGACTCCCCTATATAAAGCATTACTCAGCGCCTCGTAAGAACCGAGGTGGGCGGCCTCAAGGACTACAGCAGCATTGGTTACATCCGAGGCTAGCCAGTTATGGGTGTGTGACAGTAGTGCAGCAAAGAAATATTTCTGAAGATCCGGAAAGGCTAGGCCACCCTCTGTCCAGGGCCTTTTGAGTATAGATTTGTTTATTCTGGGGGGGTGAGATTTCCACAGAAAGGGGGTTATAATTGAGTCCAATTTTTGGAAGAAGGCTTTGGGGATCCAGATTGGGGAGTGCCTCAGAGCATATAGAAAAACTGGAAGGAATTTCATTTTAAGTAAGTTTATCCTGCCAATGAGGGATAATGGCAGGTTATTCCAAGCCTGAAGCTTCAGTTTGAGTTGGGTTAGTAAGTGGTAGAGATTTAACTTGGCAAAGTCAGAGACTCTAGGGGTAATGGTAATGCCCAAATAACGGATAGCGGAGGTCCAGGCTAGTGTGACAGAGGGGTCTGCATGAAGCACTGCGTTTTCAATGTGTGTTTGGGGTGTCGTTAGGATTATATTGACACCCGCAGCAGAATGTACACCCGGTGTGTTTTGAATGTGGTGCAGGTATGAACTTTAGACCTATTTCTCACAATCATTTACAACATGAAATTTCTGTGTCTGTAACTTTAAAATGTAAAAGCAAGTCAACTAATCTATTTAGTCAACTATCTATCCTATTGAGCTGAATTGCTAATGCCAGCCAAGGATCGCTATGGTGGTTCCAAAGACAGAACGTCTGTTCAAATTTTCTTTATTCTGAGTTTTTTTTTTTAATTATATATAATATTTTATATATATATATCTCTTGTAGCCAGAGTTATTTGAGTTGTCTCAGCTGTTCAGCCTCGGTCATGCTCCAGTGTGTATATATGAGGCTGAAATGGGCACAGATAGAAGTACAGTTCTTCAACTACATTCAGATTAGAGCTGCACAATTCTGGATAAAATGAGAATCACATTTTTTTTTTTTTTTTTGCTTAGAATAAAGATCACGATTCTCTCCCGATTCTGAAGAAATTTTTTGTTTTTAAAGATTTACAACCCCTGAACATAAGGTTATCAAACAAGATGGCAATAAAATAAGACATAATACTCTGCTTCAATCAAATTTAAAGAAATGTAATGAAAAATAATGTATGTAATGTGTAAAAAAATTTAAAAAAATACCATTAAGTTAAATTGGGGTCTTTTTTTTTTTTTTTTTTTAAGTACTTGCCAATACCAATTACCTATACCTACCACAACTTTTTTGTTTACACTTCAGCTGTCCGCAATGGTGCAAAGCATTGAAAAGTTACTTTACAAATGAAATACATTTAATTATGTGCTTTTTTTCAACGTGAAACGTGTAACGTGTAAATATGTTAACGGTGTAAAAATATTAATAAAGCAAAAAAAAAAGTTTTAATTATTAATAGTTTATAAAATAGAAGTAAAAAAAAAAAATCAGCAGGAAAATAATTAAATGGAGAAGAATAAAGAGTTAATAAGTTTGGTTAGAGTAAATTACGGGTTACTAAGGTGTTAAACAGGAACAATTTAATTAAAACAAAAAATAAATAAAACGTTTTTTTTACTTGACAAGGTTGCTTTTAACTGACTTCATTTACAGACTGAAGGTCATCCCTTTTGTATCTTTCTGTTCATTAACAGATCAATGTTTCTTGTTATCCCTCTTTCAGCTCTGAGCAGTATTGTTGATAAACATTGCTGGCTGCTTTTTTTTTTTTTGGACAGCTGTGAGCAGGGAACTGCTATGCACTTTTTACATGAATCGTGGAAATGCTGGATTAAGATCATGGGGGAGGGTTGAATCGAGATCACGATCTTTTAACGATTAATTGTGCAGCTTTAATGCAGAGCCATTAAAGCTGAACGCCAGGAATGTGACAAAAATCCACCCTTTCCCTCCCTCAGTCTGGCAGGCTCCAGCATTGTCCCCAAGCTATGGACGGTCCCTCAGCCTCATCACGCATATTGCAGGACTATTAACACTGCATTGTATGTGAGAAGGCGAACACGGGGGGGGGGGGGGGGGGGACCAGACTTGAAGCCTACAAGAGCTAGGAATATGGTAGTTAATGCACCTTCTCTCCCCTAGACAACATTAGCATTTAACCCTTGCTGTTCCCTGCGGGGGGGTGATCACTGCAAGGGTAGCTTTTGCCTCCCAGTGATCAGATTTAGGAAACTAAGTCTACTAGCAGCTATGGTGATTTAGCTAGTGGGGCAGAGAGTTATATGATGGCGGCAAGGGTGAAAAATGTTCTCAGCAGGTGATCTTTGCCTTCTGATTCAACATTTATATTTGGAATGCAGCTTGTGTTTCTGAGCTATAACTGCACACGTGTATGTAGAATGACAGTGTCTTTTCTTTTCATCCCTTAGTGCAAGCCAGATTCAAAATGTTTTCTGATCGCTGACCAGCACTGCCGAACCCGGAAATATTTTCTGTGCCTTGCCAGTGGAATCCCTTGTGTGTCTCATGTCTGGGTACATGACAGTTGTCACTCTAATGAGCTGCAAGGTATCAACAATTACCTCCTCCCGGCTGGGTACAGCTTTCAAGAAGATAAAATTTTGGAATGGTAAGATAAAGTTCTGTTTTATAGAGGGGGAGGAGGGGCTGATTCCTTCTATCAGTATTACATTAGTATTCTATGGCATTGATTTTTGTAGGCATGGCTCTAGACATCCTTTCAAAGGTTTGCGCTTTCTTGTGGTATCTGACCAGCAAGAGAATTTCCTGGAAATATGGACTGAAGTATTAATGGTCGGAGGCGCAGCATCTACAAAGCAGCACAGTTCTGCAGATACAAACAAAGGTATTTAATAAATTAATGTGGCACTAATACACACATTGTAAGGATATCTTCTTGTAGAAGTAACATTGTATTGGAACAGTCTATATTACCTAGCATGTTTTTCTTTATTGAGTTCTTTTAACATATGAAATCCCTTTCTTTTAGGTGTAAAGAGGTGAGAGATGTTTAGAATTGTTGCATGCTATGAGTAAAGTGTAGACCCATGCTGGGGAATTCTTAAAGAGCATCTATAACACTCATTAGAGGTCCTTTGCGCCTCAACATGACAGGTGCTTGCCCCAAATTACACAGATATGTGGTCACTGCCCTAAGTGCTGCTGAGTTCCCTCCCCACCATTGTAGATGTCGGACAATGCAGTGCCTGCTGAGTTTTTTAGCTAGGTGGGTGGGTGGGGATTCAGAGACACAAGTCCTCCAACAGGTCTGCTCCTTTCTGGTGATTGGCTGTGGGTGGATTCCATAGCCAGTAGACAGCCTGCTATTGGCTATGGAATCTACTTATTGCTTCCTGTCAATTACAAGCAGAGAGCATCACTTATGGGGAAGTAGTCCCTCAGCTTCCCAATCAAGCTCCTTCAACTGTCAGCTTGGAGCCTGCAGGCTGTGAAGCAAACAGCATTCTTGACAACCAGTGACTAGGAGGGAGTAGCAGTGGCAAACATCCTGCTAACATATAAACGCACAGAGACAGGCACTCATTATTCATAATAGAATAATATCATCTATGTACCTCTTGTAGTACAGTAATTATTTATTGCATGTATGGTAAATGGTTTCCCTTTCCCACTTGTTGACCACACTGGGGGCATATCTAGCCCCCATCGCAACTCCCTTAATTTAGTTGAAGTAAGTGTCTTGAGCCCAGAAGTAGTTGTTGCCCATCGCTTTTTATTTAGTCACATATACCAAATTTTTTTTCGCGCGAGGTTACACATATTTCTATTACCATTTTCTACCATTTTCTAGTGATTAGTGGTGGTAGCCTACTTTTCCTTTTAACATGATAAATTTACAATTGAATTAAATTTTTTGTTCTATTACCAAATGTGAAAAGGGTAGACCTGAGCCACTTTTTTTTTTTTTTTTAAACAATTCTTTTTAACATTAAAAAAAAGTGATTTATACCTCAATTTTCTTGATATTTGTTTTTATTTCTGTTGTAGATATTGCTTTGGGTGTTTATGATGTAGTCATCACAGATCGTTCATGTCCAGAATCCATTTTAATATGTGCTCAAGCTCTAAACCTTCCAGTGGTTTCATCAGAATGGGCGATCCAGTGTCTCATTAATGGAGTGCAAGTCGGTTACAATAAGCACCCGAAATACAAACATGACTATGTTGTGAGCTAAGAAGACTCCATGCCCATTCCCATACCCTTTTTATCGATCCTCCTCTTTTTGCTGCTTATTTCATTGTGCATATATTGTGTTTTATGGAAGTTTTAGATTAGTTTTAATTGTTTGTGTTTATTCTACATTTGCATGTATCCACTTGTACATAGTTTTAACTGCTGGACTTTTATGATAAAAAAATAAATGTTAAATCTTTGTTTTAAATAAGGTTTTGTTTAGTTTCAACCTTATGTATAGTTGTGGTGTTTTTCACTTTTTACAACCATTCTTTCTCTTTTTTTTTTTTTTTTCACCCTACCTGCCTGTAACTTAAGCCGGCCATAGACATCACTGTGTTCTCCTGGCGGCCACTTGGGCATTCATTTCATTGGCCAGAATACTCATTTATTCTAGCCATTGAAATGAAGTAAAGCTCGAGCACGAAACCTGTTTATGTGCATCAAGCGTTTTATTTGCCAAAACCCCACTGCTTTTGAATGCACTGGCAGTGGGCTTTTTTTTCTGCCTCCTGAACACCTATGTGTGCATGGACACATAGGCTAATGTACAGGGGTGTCTAGAGGCAAGAAAAAAAAACATGCCAAACACCCCTAAGGGCAGCTTCAAAAACATCCAGTGGCCTTTAAAATGAGCATATAGCTCATAAAGTCAGAGCTTCTGATCTCCATCCTTGTTCCAGGTAAGTGATTCAAAGTATTGCAGCCAAGGAAATACTCAGCCAATTAGCATTTTCTTTAGTTTGCCCAATTTCACTCCAGAACACTGCAATGCAACATTCAGTTGTGTGACAAGTCAGTGCAGTCCCTGATCAGACCAATTCAATTGGCAAAAAGGACTAATCGAATCTAGCTCTGCAATCAAGGAAGTCCTTCCTTTTCGTTTTTGGAAGAGCCTCACAACAAATACCAGCCTATTGGGCTGGGAAGAGTTCCTGGGGATCCTGTCAGTGTAGTGGACTTGGACGTTGTTGGAAACTCTTCTCAACATCCGTGAGTTTTGGACAATCTGGCTGTCTCTGCAGTGTTGGACTATCCCCAAAAATAGCTGGAAATGTACCAAAAGGAAGAAATTTGGAAAATGACACCAGCTTATAATACAAAAATACAAGATAGAAAATCGAATAAAGTGTACAAGCGTTGACTACAGATCGAGGGGACAACCTTGAACAAAAACAAGCTACAACAAAGTGATTTGGTCAAAAAAGAAAAAATTGGTGTGGTGACTACTTGTGGTACTCACTGGACCAAGCTCAGATCACTTTTGGATATGCACTGCACTGTCGCATCCTCATGTTGGACAAAATTGAATGTATTCTAGGTCAAAGGCTTCATGTACACGGGATGTTTTTACAACTTCTCCTGAACGATTTAACTTTACAGATAGTAACCCAACGTCCGTTTTGCGCGTTATCATGCCGCGTTTAGAAGCGTTGAAAAAAAATAAATGTGTGTGTGTATATATATATATATATATATTTTTTTTCTTTTCTTTTTTTAAATAGCCAACCGCCTGTAAACGAAACGCGGCTAAATGCGAGTTGCTGCATTTAGCGCTTGAAATGCCTGTAAACTCAGCTTCTGAACGCATTTTGCGTTCCAAAAAATGCCTCTAAACTCAACTGCCTAGAAATTACTGTAAATGACCCTGTGTACATCTACTGATAAGATAACATAGAGGAGAGTTCAGGAGCAGCTGAAAAAAAAACTCCCAACTGCTCCTAAACGTCTGTTTACCAGCAGCAGTGTACATGAGGCCTAAAGCTTGTATGATTGCCAAAAAAGCTCCAACTCTTGGAGATGTGCTAGTGCATAGCAAAAAAACAGAGGTTTTGCCCGGATCAACCAATAAGTATTATCAGTGGTGGCCAATTTCAGCGGGTAAGTATAGACCTATCAAACAGACAGAAGCCTGGATGCAGTTCAAGTTGCCCTTTTATGCATATTGGGAAAAACAGGAGAAAAAGAGGATTTCTCTAAAGAGGGTCAACAGAGAACACTAATGTGAATACAAAACCAGCTTTATTAATTACCAAAAAATAAACCAATTAATAGTACAAAAAGTGAAAAATTAGCAATATGGACAGACGGTTACCACAAACCAATTAAAAATTGGACAACGTTGTCACAGGGGATATTAAGAACAAATGGGAGCCGCGGCTACACACCCACTCATACGCATCATGCACACTGTGTAATGGGGTATAGTAAAATAAAGACAGTCCTGCACAGTAGGAATGGCAATTATTGGTGGAGAGTATTCTTAATACAGAGTATCCAGTTAGACAGGAACAGTCCTATACCATTAATTTTGAGGTGATGTAAATGGGTGGGTGATCTGACTATCCGATAAATTATAGAGTATAGACCATAGATGGAGCGATCTCTCAAGGGATCATTGCACTCAGTGATTGTTTAAACCACAGCTGATAAGTAGATTGCAAGCGCTTTCCTGGTTGCAGCAAGGAAAATTGTAGAATCATCTACATAGGCAGCAAAATAAATGTCCATGGAGACAACATTAAGGAGACACAGAAGAAAACTGACATACGTTTTTTGAAGTGCTGAGTGGAATGGGAGGATCTCACTAACCGCACTGTGTCCGTCGTCAGACTGTAATGGTCCTTGGTGTTAAAGTCTCTCTGTGGGCACATGCTTCTTTATGGCTCACTAGGAGTGTAGGTTGCTAAGGAGCCGTCCCTCACTGTGGAGCCGCTGAAGCGCCGTTGCTGCTGTATGGTGCGTGGCTGCAGGGGAAAGCTGACATCAGCTGTTGAATCCATTCGAGGATAAGTCAGATCAAATTACGCGCAGCTCCCGAGGACGTGCTGACGTCACACCGCTGACGCGTTTCACCAGCCAATGGACGCTGGTTTCCTCAGAGCTAGGAGAGGTCAAGTGTGGTGAGCTTAAATAGATAGTAGAGACTGCAAATACTGCTTGTATCCACTAGATGTCAACCTTAGCCCCTCAGTGTAAATCCATTCAGCAAGCAAAGCATACACTCTAATTACATAATTAGAATAGTGATATTAACTATTTACGAGATAAAAACGGGGACATGAAAGAGAGGAATAGGAAGGAAAGGGGGGAAAGAAAAAGGAGGAAGGGGGATAAAAAAGGGGGGGGGGGGGGGAAGAAGGAAAAGTAAAGGGTGAAAAGGGGGGGAGGGGAAATGTGGGAAAACAATAAGGGAAAAGGGTGCTTTGATTTAAAAAAACAGCCATGGAAAGAGTGAATTATTCAAGATAGTATTTATAATAGGGATTTTACCCCCAAATTTAAGAAAAATTGGTTATGTTTCTAGGAAGGGTTGTAAACTACATTCAGTGTTTAACCCCTTAGGGGTTAAAGAATCTAGGTAATACGTCCACATTTTCTCCTTTTGCAGGAGTATAGTGTCAAAATCGCCCCTTCTAGGGGGCAGATTAAGCACATAGATCCCTTTAACTGTAAGACCTGCAATTAATGGTAATTAATAAAGCTGGTTTTGTTTTCACATTAGTGTTCTCTGTTGACCCTCTTTAGAGAAATCCTCTTTTTCTCCTGTTTTTCCCTAGTGCATAGCAAGTGCATCTCTAAGTCCCCTTCCCCTGCTACCTACAGACCATGCTATGGCAAGTTCCATGTGAACACTTCCCTTTGTAAATCTGTAATGAAAACGGACGTGTTTTGGGATTCAGAGAAGAAACGATCGTTTGATATTCGATCTTTCCTGAACTGCTCCCCACAATGGATAGTTTATCAAATAATTTGCCCATGCTGTAGGAGTTATGTATGTAAAACTAGAAAGGAGCATTTAGAAAAAGAATGGGGGGAACATTCAACTACCATACAAAAGATAAATCTCCTTTAGCTAAACACTTTAAAGCTTTCCATGACTCTTCACGTAAGGGTCTGGGGTTTAGTGGTATTTTTCAATTGCAAATGTCAAAGGGGGGGGGGGGGGGGGAGCGAAACGGGACAGGATATTATTGCAGAAAGAGGTAAGATGGATCTTTATGTTAAACACCACGTCGCCTATGCGGTTAAACATTAACCTATTTTACAGTATTTCCTTTAACCTCCCTGGCGGTATGCTTATTTCATATTTTTGATGCTGAACGCGGTACCATTATTTTGCATGGAAATTTGGCGTTTTATATTGTAGGCCTGTAATTCTTAGGAATAACTCCCCTAAATCTGTCCAAACCAGAGTCTAGTAGACATCTCTGGTATGATAAAGTTTGAAACACGAAATCATAAATTATAATATAATAAATAACTATAAATATATCAAATAATATAATAATAAAAATTATTCAATAATGTAATCAAATCAAAAACACTGAAATTTGCTCAGTTGCAGAATTGTCGCTGTCGTTACTTTTCAGTGTTTGATGACGGATTTCCCCACAAATCACTATCGCTCAATTCTGCGAGTGATTCTAATTTATTAACGCTGTTTTCTAGCTGGTCTAAAACCACTTTTGATGTAAATGGATGGTTTTGGTTGCTATGGACAATCTCCAGTTTCCAGGCAGAAAGAACAGTTTTTATAATATAAAACTGCATGCGGGCCACTGGAGAAACCACTAGGGACAAAAGGGATGTGAAATAATATCATACAATAATGTAATCCATGAGATTACAGTATACTGTATGTATTGTGTGTGTTTCACTTTTTGAATTTGGCGCTGTTCTCCGTCCCCGTGCGTTGCAACGCTCGCAGGGAACAGAGCTCAGCTCCGTGATGAATCGAGCGGAGGACGAGCCGATCACACTTCGGTGAGAAATCGCAGGATCCTGGGGACAAGGTAAGTAAGCTCTTCCTGGATCCTGCGATGCGATCCCGAGTCTGGCTCAGGGGTTACCGCTTTTGGTTCTGAAATTCCACCTCGAGCCAGACGGAATACCGCCAGGGAGGTTAAGTAGATGTGGATTAGTTCCTTTAGGTAAAGGTGCCGTGAAGTGGGGTATGATGAAATTTGGTGCATACTCTTGGGTCCATCTTGTCCTCTTGTGTTCCTTGCTTTCCCTTCCCTCTCCCCCTACTCTTATCGGTAATCTTTTTTGTTTTTTCCTTCCTTAGTATTCTTCCCCACTTTTGGTGAGGGTATTGAGCCAAGTGTGGTGTTTATTTGTGGCTTGGTTTGGACCAGTGGAGTACATATAGGTGAATTTTGGTGGTATGGGCCACTTTAAATGGGTAGATATACTGTTGGGCTCAGGATAGTACATATTGTAGTGAGCAGTTCCCTCCTATCTATGTCCTGAGAAAGCCCCAGTCTGGGCTGGGCAAAACACATAGACATTATAGGCCATGCCCTTTTGGACTTGGACTGCCTCCTGATCTGTTTAGCTGGAGTGCATACCAGCCGGACCTGGTCATGGCATCACTCGACCCTACTATGCACCTCATCTCAAGTAGTGGTAAATAGTGCTATCATTCACGACTCCAGATACAGAGGCATTAGTACCTGAGAACAGGGGATAATGGTCCAACTATCAAATGTATTATCTGTGGCATGCAGGCATAGCATCAGGACATAGGCAACAGCAGCCAAGAATGAGTGGATGAGAGCCCCCCTTCTTTCACCTATATTTAACACAGCAGTGATACTCCGCAGCATTGCACATTTAAATGGCTAGTTTCAGGTGAGCTTCGCTAACCCATACATAATATGGTCATACCAGCTGTGCCACCAAGCCCCTTGGCTGAACTCGGGGGCTGTGTGACTTTTAGGCACAAGCAGACTGTACTTGTCACATATCGGTGAATTCAGTGTTATTTGGGACCTCGCATGCCATGTCTACTGTGACTGGAGGGGGGGAGGACTCAATCCACATTCTACTTATGCCACTTAGCGTCAGCATTTGTGATTTTATTATCTTTACTTGCATACACCCAGCTCTGTTTGTACAGACTGTTTTCATCATATGGACTGTCCTATCTCAAGCTATGTATCACCATCAGCATAGGCTATGATCACTCCTTGCATGTATGCACACAGCTGGGCTCCATCAGATTGTCACTATCACGTGGATTGTCTCTGGTTACGTGGTCCCTTATACATTGTGGGTAATCAGGTCACCTCTTCTGTTCATGGGTAGATGAGTGCAGCAGTCAACAGAACTGGTACTGCACTAAGACCCAGAGGTGTAATACATGGTATGCCCATTGTGGCATACACTGTTATTAAAAAAAAGAACCTTTAGTGTTACTTTAAAATAACATGTTATACTTACTTGCGCTGTGCAGTGGTTTTGCACAAATTAGCCCCGGTGGTCATCTTCTCAGGGCTCCTTCATCCTGTCAAGTGCCCCCATAGAAAGCAGTTTTCTTCTATTGACACAGACAGTGGGGCTCAGCCCCGTCCCCCCCACTCCCTCATCATAGGATTTGATTGACAGGAGGGGGAGAAAATCTGCCCAGTGAGGAGGGGGAGAGACGCTGCTCTCGTGCAGGATAGAGATTGGGCTCAGGTATAAGGGGGGTGGGGATATCCTCTCCCACAGAAGTTTGTTGTTTTTTTTTTTTTCTTTTTTTTTTTTCTTTTTTACCTTAATGCACAGAATGCATTAAGGTAAAAACCTTAAAGCTTTAAAACCACTTCCCGCCCGCCAACCGAAATATGACGTCCTGGGCTTTGAGCGGGTGTAGCTGAATGATGCCTGTAGTTACAGACATCATTCAGATATTGCCGGTCTCAGCCGGCGAATCTCTACACCATAGGAATGATCATAGCGGCCGTTCCACCGCTTGATCGTTCCTATGGGAGGCGAGAGGTGACGTCCCCCCCCCCCTCCTGCTGTCCTCCGGTGCTTGTTCCGACTCACCGTTACGATCGGTGAGGCGGAGAGCGGATCCGCCGGTGCCGGATGTAGATCATAGAGATTTCCGGCGGACCAGATAGTCGCCGGAGTCTCTATGATCATCGGAGGCCGGGCATGATGTTATGACGTTACGCCCAGCCTCTCCATTCAAAAAAACGGCGCCGCTTCGGCTGGGAAGCGGTGATCGTTTTATTTTTATTTTTTTATTTCAGGCTTCCCAGCCTAGTGGTGAGATATGGGGTATTATTGACCCCACATCTCACTATTAAGAGGACCTGTCATGTCATATTCCTATTACAAGGGATGTGTACATTCCTTGTAATAGGAATAAAAGTGATCAATTTTTATTTTTTTTTCAAAAAAAGTGTCAAAATAAAAAAAAGAAAATATAATTAACAATAAAAAAAGAAAAAAATTTTTAAAGCGCCGCTGTCCCCGTGTGCTCGCACGCAGAAGGGAACGCATACGTAAGTCCCGCCCACATATGAAAACTGTGTTCAAACCACACATGTGAGGTATCGCCGCAAACGTTGGAGTGAGAGCAATAATTTTGTCCCTAGACCTCCTCTGAAACTCAAAACATGTAACCAGTAAAAAAATTTCAAGCGTCGCCTATGGGGATTTTTAGGTACCGAACATTGGCGCCATTCCAAAAGCGTGTGCAATTTTGAAGCGTGGCATGTTAGGTATCTATTTACTCGGCATAACTTCATCTTTCACAGTATGCAAAAACATTGGGCTAACTTTACTGTTTTGTTTTTTTTAAAAACACAAAACAGTTTTTTTCCCCAAAAAAAGCGTTAGAAAAATTCCTGTGCAAATACTGTGTAAGATAAAAAGTTGCAACAACCGCCATTGTATTCTCTAGGGTCTTTGCTAAAAAAAAACATATATAATGTTTGCGGGTTCTATGTAATTTTCTAGCAAAAAAATTATGATTTTTACATGTAGGAGAGAAATGTCAGAATTGGCCTGGTAGGGAAGTGGTTAAGGAGTGTAATCCCAGCGTCTTCAGTAGCAAACAGGCCTCATTGGTCTTTTAGGGGGTGGGGTACTATAGAGCAGTGTTTCTCAACCTTTTTATAGTCAAGGCACCCTTTACAATTCTGCACAATCTTAACGCATTCCACCCTAAGCTTTAAAAAACAAAATTAAAAGTTTTACATAATGCAGTAACACCCATATGCCTAGGACACCCAACATTAGTGGTGATTTACTCTTCCAAAGCAAATATCTTTTGCACATGTGCACTGACTAGTATTCCAATGTTTCTCTCCCTCACTTAGCTAATGTGACCCCAGCTGATGGAGAGGGGCAAACCAGGGTGCTATGCAGGTGCCCAACGTCCTCCTTATCAACCAATGATGTCATTGGTTGTTAGGACACTGGCGGCTAGACAGTTGTAATGTGCACAGTGAAACCTGTGACCATAACAAATAGGCAGGCTTCACCCACCTGCTGGCTTGTTTTTTGAGCAGTTTCTAGGAATTTTGTCAAAGCACCCCAGGTGAAAAAGGCTGCTATAGGGCACTGTCCAGGGGGGGGGGGTGGGGAGGTTGGGTTCATTGCAGGTTTGGGGGAGGGCTGTAACTGGGGGGTTATACTGGGCTGTCCATTTATATTTTGTATCTTGTATTTTTTTAATAACATTTGCGGTAGCCACAAGTTGATGTCATTTTCCAAATTTCTTCCTTTTGGTACATAATGGAAAGCTCCAGGACCTATGTCACAAGTTAAATACACAGGATATGGACCTCTGGGTTCAACAACAAACTGCACAGGTTTGTCCAGGTATTTATTTATTTTTTGATCAATGCCTTACTGAAATGTTTTCCTTTATCTGCTTTATAGGATGATGGAGGGCATTCAGGTAATTCTTATTGCTCCAACCTGGTAAGACTTCTGGTGGGCCTATCCATGGGCTCTTCCAGATTGTCCAGATATTCTCTAGCCAAGGACTGGTTTACAACCATTTCATATTCATGGGAATCCGTTTTAATAGCATGACTGGTAAAGCCCAGGTTCTGAGGGACAGGAACATCCCTGAATAGGCGATTCCCAAAATGCTAAAAGCTTGAAAGTGTACTTCTCAGAGACCATTGGCCTCTCATGACTTAATTTAGACTGTTTTACAGGAAGTCTGCCATGTAGCATATCACAGATCTGGTGGACAGATTACTGGGAGGGGCTGGAGAAGACCTGGCTGTCGTGGTGCACGTTGGCACCAATGACAAAGTCAGAGGCAGATGGAGTGTCCTAAAGAACACCCAATAAAAGGACAGTATGCGACCGGTCTAAACTACGTGGCATGTTCACCAATGCCAGGAGCCTGGCGGACAAGATGGGTTAACTAGAACTACTGTTGAACGAGATTTAGATTGTGTTGGAATTTCCGAGACCTGCTTCAACAGCTCACATGATTGGTTGGCAACCATTCAAGGGTATTCCCTTTATCGCAGGGACAAAGAGGGTAAAAAAAGGGAGAGGGGTATGCCTATATATCAAGAATAATGTACAAGTGAATGTGAGAGATGACATCAATAAAGCGAGCTAGGGAGGAGGTGGAATCCTTATAGGTAGAGCCACAAAGGGATGAAGCTAAGGGGAAAATAATACTGGGAGTATGCTATAGGCCCCCTAACCTGAGGGAGTAGGGGGAGACGGACCTCCTATCACAATCTGGATTAGCAGCAAGGATGGGGAGTGTTATCATAATGGGGAATTTTAATTATCCAGACATGGACTGGGTGGAGGGAACCACACATTTGTCTAATCTCGCCACTTTGTAAATGTCTCGCAGGACAATTTCATGGGTAACAAGGCGTTACTAGATCTACTGATTACCAACAATACAGACCTGATCACAGATGTGGAAATACAGGGACATTTAGGAAACAGCGATCACAGGTCAATTGGCTTCAGTATAAATCACACAAATAGGAAACACAAGGAGAACACAAAGACACTGAATTTCAAAAGAGCCATCTTCCCTAAACTACAAACCTTGCTAGAAGGTATAAATTGGGAAATAAATTTAAAAGAGCCAACAAAAGTCCTGGATGGCTTAACTCTAATGTAAAAATGCATATAAAAGCAAAGGAGAAGGCCTTCAAAAAATACAAGGCTGAGGGATCATCAGCATTCAGACTTTACAAAGAATGCAAGACATGTAAGGCTGCAATTAGGGCTGCTAAGATAGAACACGAAAGACACATAGCGGAGGAGAGCAAGAAAAAAATCCCAAGAAATTCTTTAAGTATATAAACAGTAAAAAAAGGGAGGACGGACCATATTGGCCCCATAAAGAATGAGGAAGGACATCTGGTTACAAAGGATGGGGAGATGGTGAAGGTATTGAATTTATTTTTCTCCTCAGTCTTCACAAGGGAATTGGGAGGCTGCCGTGTTTGTCCTCATGACACACCACAGGAAGCACCTCCATGGTTAAGAGGACAGAATTAGAAATAGACTTGGGAAACTTAACATTAATAAATTGCCGGGACCAGATGGCTTGCACCCGAAGGTTTTTTAAGGAACTCGGTCAAGTAATTGTCAGACCATTGTTCCTAATTTTTTACTGATGGTCTACTGACAGGAATGGTACCAGATGATTGGAGAAAAGCCAATGTAGCACCACTATTTAAAAAGGGACCAAAGTACATCCCTGTGAAGTACAGACCAGTTAGCCTAACATCAATAGTATGCAAGCTCTTGGAGGGGATAAGGGACTATATACAAGATTTTAGAAATGAAAACGGTATCATTAGCAGTAATCAGCATGGATTTATGAAGCATCGTTCTTGCCAAACCAAACTATTAACCTTCTATGAGGAGGTGAGCTGCCATCTAGATAAAGGAAGGCCCGTAGACGTGGTGTATCTGGACTTTACAAAAGCGCTTGACACAGTTCCCCATAAATGTTTACTGTACAAAGTAAGGTCCGTGGCATGGACCATAGGGTGAGTACATGGATTGAAAACTGGCTACGAGGACGAGTTCAGACGATGGTGATAAATGGGGAATACTGGGAATGGTCAGGGGTGGGAAGTGGGGTCCCCCAGGGTTCTGTGCTGGGACCAATCCTGTTTAATTTGTTCATAAACAACTTGGGGGATGGAGTAAACAGCTCAATCTCTGTATTTGTGGACGACACTAAGCTAAACAGGGCAATAACTTCTCCGCAGGATGTGGAAACCTTGCAAGAAGATCTGAACAAATTAATGGGGTGGGCAACTACATGGCAAATGAGGTTTAATGTTGAAAAATGTAAAATAATGCCGTTGGGTGGCAAAAATATGAATCCAATCTACTCACTAGGGGGTGAACCTCTGGGGGGAATCTAGGAAGGAAAAGGACCTAGTAGATGATAGGCTCAGCAATAGCATGCAATGCCAAGCTGCTGCTAACAAAGGAAACAAAATATTGGCATGCATTAAAAAGGGGATTAACTCCAGGGATAAATCGATAATTCTCCCACTCTACAAGACTCTGGTATGCTGTACAGTTCTAGGCACTATTCCTCAGAAAGGATGTACTGGAAATGGAGTGAGTGCAAAGAAGGGCAACAAAGCCAATAAAGGGTCAATAAAGCCAATAAAGGGTCCGGAGCTTATAAGTTATGAAGAAAGGATGCAAGCACTGAACTTCTCTCGAGAGAGAGGAGACGCTTTAGAGGGGATATGATTTCAATTTACAAATACCATACTGGTGGGCCCACAATAGGGATAAAACTTTTTTAGGGAACGGAGTTTATTAAGACAGGTGGTCACTCACTAAAATTAGAAGAAAAGAGGTTTAACCTTAAACTGCGTAGAGCATGGTTCTTAAACTGGCGGCCCTCTAGCTGTTGCAAAACTACAAGTCCCATCATGCCTTTGCCTATGGGAGTCATGCTTGTAACTGTCAGCCTTGCAATGCCTCATGGGACTTGTAGTTTTGCAACAGCTGGAGGGCCGCCAGTTTGAGACCCCTGGCATAGAGGGTTCTTTACTGTAAGAGTGGCAAGGATGTGGAATTTCCTTCCACAGGCAGTGGTTTCAGAAAACCATTAGATAAGCAGCTGAACAACCGCAACATACAGGGATATACAATGTAATACTGACATATAATCACACACATAGGATCGACTTGTGTCTTTTTTCAACATCACCTACTATGTAGCTTCCCCTGTTTGTTCCCTTGTGACTCAGTGGATTCTCAATCTGGCCGCCTCTGCATTTCAGAAACTATAATTTGAACACATTAGAAACATTGCTCTTTCTACTCTTGCCCATAAGGTGGTGTTTCTTGTAGTCCTCACCTCTGTGAAGAACATGTATGTACTGCCAACTTCAGCGACAAAGCTGTTTCCGGTGTTGCACAAGGACAAAGTGGTGGTAACACCCATAACTTCCTTTCTAACTAAAATACTTTCTGACTTAATTTCATCCATTCTGTCTGGCTTCAGAAAGGCTTTGAGAAAACTCCCTCACCTTCTGAATGTGGTTTGGGCTAGGAGAATCTATCTCTCAGCCACTGCTTCCTCAGAAATATTGATTCCCTTTTTTTTGTCACCCAAAAGGGTGCACTGATTTCTCAACCACTATCTGTAGGTGGCTTAGACAGTTCAATACTCAAGCTTATGGTCTCAATGATCAAATTGCACCTTACCCGTCAAGGCATACTACACTCTCTGGCCACTTTATTAGGTATACCTTGCTAGTACCGGGTTGGACCCCCTTTTGCCTTCAGAACTGCCTTAATTCCTCATGGCATGGATTCGAGAAGGTGTTGGAGACATTCCTCAGAGATTTTGGTCCATAGTGACATGATAGCATTATGCAGTTGCTGCAGATTTGTTGGTTGCACATCCACGATGTGAATCTCCTGTTCCACGACATCCCAAATGTGCTCTATTGGATTGAGATCTGGCGTTCTCAGTTTCATAGAGATGGTACGAATGTGGAGACAAACCAAGTAAAATGCTGGCATGATCACTGCAGGAAAAAAAGACTGCCAATTTTATTTCTAAAATTAAATCTTACTGCCGGAAAATTGCTCAACATTGCACAGACCTTTCGGGATTTTTACGCAGACTTGTACAATGTGAGAGGTAAATTAAATCAAGAATTAACAGAGGAAAAACATAGAAAATTTTAAAAACTACTTACAACAAGCAAAGTTACCTAAACTCTCTAAAGAATGCCTTCAAAAGTTAGAATCTGAATTTACGGTTGAGGAGTTCTATGGAGCTTTAAAGTCAACGACGACGGGTAAAGCACCAGGCTCAGTTGGGTACACAATTTCCTATTATAAGAAGTTGAAGGAGATTCTTGTTCCACATTTGACGACTTATGCTAATTCCATAGCGGGATCAGAGGGCTTTCGACCGGAGTAATTTTCTGCATATATAGCTGTAATCCCCAAACCTGTAAAGATTCAAGTTGTGGAAACTATCGCCCAATATCACTACTCAACGTAGACACAAAATTATATGCGAAGGTGTTATCTACTAGATTACTCCCTCTGATCTCGCATTGGATAGGGTTAGACCAGACAGGTTTTGTCCCAGGTCGCGAAGCCAGGGACCATTCCTTACGATTCTTGTTTATAATTTCCTGTCAGGAATGAATCCTAATATACATGACATAACGGGAAAGGAGCAGAAGTGATCTGCGTATGCAGATGATGTTTTATTTTATGTTCAGCAACCAAAGATTACATTGCCAAATTTATTTGGGTTAATGCGAGAATTTCAAAATATATCCAATTTTCAAACTAATATGATTAAATCTGAAATACTAAATATATCAATACCTACAAATGAAGCTGAAATTTTAAAAACCTCATTCCCTTTTACTTGGCAACCAGCCACCTTAAAGTATTTAGGTATTACACCTAGCCTTACCAATTTATTCCAATATAAATATCTTGATCTACTTAAAAAAATGTAACTAGATTTACATAAATGGACTTCCCTTTGCCATTCTTGGCTGGGTAAGATCAACGTTGTTAAAATGAATGTTCTATCCCGAGTCCTATATGTATTCCAAATGATACCCTTTGGTGTCCCTATAGGATTTATTTTCAATGCTACAGTCATCTATAGCACATTATATTTGGAAGGGACAGGGTATTAGAATATCTCGAAATATCTTATACCATTCTAAAAAGCTAGGGGGGAAATTTGAAATATTATCAAACAATTGCACTAGCCCATATGGCAGACTGGAAATATGCTAAAAAGACTCTGGGTAAAACTTAAAATGGCACTAGTGGATACTGACTTATCAGTAGTGCCATGGATACCACGATCTTTGAGCCCGGGTTCACACTATAATGCGCTGCGGACCGCACAGGAGCGCTGTGCGTCCCTGTTCACCGTTTCAGGGACAAATCAAGGCCGATTCTATGCCTGAATTCGGCCCTGAAACGCAGCCAAAGACGCACAGCGTTTTTGTGTAGTGCGCACCGCAGCCGCCCCGGAGATATGTGAACCGGCTCCATAGGGAGCCAGTCACATTCTCCTGCTATGCGAATTAGAGGTGCGGAAACTCACCTCTAATTCGCATAGGTGTGAACCCGGGCTCAGAGGGCTGGCAGCCACAATATCTACCCTAACTTAATCAATCCTGGCAATATGGGACTCCCTACATACTCGGCATGGTTGGGAATATAATTCCCCACTAATGCCCTTGCTGAAACATGAATAATTCATGCTGGGAGTACTTGATAAGGGCTTTGATTCATGGTTCCCAGGGGTAACACTGCTATTACACCAAGCATTACAAGACTCAAAAATTAAACCAATTAAGGCCTCTTTCACATGAACGATCCGTTCAGGTCCGCCTGTCAGTTTTTTAGGCGGACCTGAACAGACCCTCTATAGACCTCTATGGAGCGTCTGATGTCAGCGGTGACATGTCCGCTGACATCCGACCCGCAAAAGTGTAACGGAGGAAAAATCTACTTTTCCATCCGTGTCATCATCCGATCCTCCATAGGAGAGAGCGGCACTGTGACTGAGCAAGCGGATGTTCACGGGGTGGATCATCTCGGATCCGTCCCGTGTGAAAGGACCCCAAGTCCTTATGTGGAATAGATCAGCCAACATTTATGGACCAATGGAGATACATAGAGTTGTCTCAATTTATTTGGAATCTCCCGCAGCCCGTTCATTAAAAGAACTGAATCCTATTGAAGCAATTATACAATATAGAAATCAACCACAACATTGTATTTCTCTTTTTCGCAAAGCTTTGATGAATCTTCGATACCCAGATTATATAGGTCGGTGGAAAAAAGATTTGCAAATTACACTTACAGATAAACAAAAAGATAAGATTATACAATTTTCTTATATGCCCGCCCCCTCGAGTAGAATGGTAAACTTTAAACTTTTATCTCAATGGCATTATACACCAGTAAAATCACATGCAATGTCTGACTCGACCTCGCCCCTGTGTTGGAGGGAATGTGGACAGCAAGCTACACACGGGCACATATGGTGGTTTTGCCCTAAAATCTGCTCCATTTGGGAAGAAGTGGCGGAGTCGATCTCTCTGATACTGGGCTAAGTAATTAAACCTGAACCATTAACGTTTTTACTTCATTTTTCATTCATTTTTACTTCAAGAGACAGAGCAATACAAGATGTCTATGACCCCATACTTGTTAAGCCGCTTCTAAATCTTTGATTCCTCTACACTGGGGAAAAAGTTTAATACCTACTATCTCACAGTGGCTACGAAAGGTTGATGAGCTCCGTCTAATGGAAGAAATAACCTGTAGAAATAAAGGGCTGACCAGGAAATATATTAAGACATGGGCAAAATGGTTTGAATTTAAGGAAACTAAACTATATTATGAAATATCAGACCCAGATGATAAATCAGAGTATGACTTGTTAAATAATATTGATTAACCTTATAGTTTTTGTACCTCCCTGATAGTTCTATATTTACATAGACGTAGGTTCCCCCCCCCCCCCTTCTTTTTCTTCCTTTGGAATTTTTTTTTTCTTTCTCTCTTTTTTCTTTTGTGTGGTTCCCGCCCCCTCCCCTCTATTTCACTATTGGAGGGGAGAGGACGGGAACTAATAAGATAAATTGAATATGTTTCAAGATAATGTTTGGAATTTTCTGAATTGCTGAAAATAATAATAAAAAAAAGAAATAAAAAAAAAAAAAGATTGAGATCTGGTGACTGTGGAGGCCATTGGAGTACAGTAAACTTATTGTCATATTCAAGAAACCAGTTTAAGATGATTTGAACTTTGTGGAATTATCCTACTGGAAGCACAAATCAGAAGATGGGTACACTGTATTCATAAAGGGATGGACAGCAACAATACTCAAGTAGGCCTTGCTGTTTAAACAATGCTCAATATCCCCCACCACCACCAGCCTGAACCACTGATACAAGGCAGGATGAATCCATGCTTTCATGTTCTTTATGCCAAATTCTGACCCTACTATCTGAATGTAGCTGAAATCAAGATCAGACCACACATTTCCAATCTTCTATTGTCCAATTTGGTGAGCCTGTGTGAATTGTAGGCTCAGTTTCCTGCTCCTGGCTGACAGGAGTGGTACCCAGTGTGGTCTTCTGCTGCTGTAGCCCATCTGCGTCAACGTTTGTTGTGTTGTGTGTTCAGAGATGGCATTCTGCATAACTTGGTCGTAACAAGTGGTTATTTGAGTTACTGTTGCCTGTCTATTATCTCAAACCTCTGCCCATTATCCTCTGACATCAAAAAGGCATTTTCGTCCACAACTTCCGCTCACTGGACATTTTCTCTTTTTCAAACTATTCTCTGTAAACCCTAGAGATAGTTGTGCGTGAAAATCCTAGTAGATCAGCAGTTTTTCACATACTCAGACCAGTCCGTCTGGCACGGACAACAATACCATGTTCAAAGTCACTTAAATACCCTTTCTTCCCCATTCTGGTGCTCGGCTTGAACTTCAGCAAAACATCTTCACCACATCTAGATGCCTTGAGTTGCTGCCATGTGATTGGCTGATTAAAAATTTGTGTTACCAAGCAATTGAACAGGTGTACCTATAAAGTGTTCGGTGAGTGTATATTAGATTTGTGAGTGTTGCCTGGGCTTTTTGGCATCAGGCTACTTTTTTTTTTACCAGATTTGCTAGGCTGCCACCTGGTCTTCTTTTCACATGTTCAAGTTCTACCAGGTAGATGTCCAGGCTTTACCTTATGCCAGCTTCAAGCATAAAGTCCTTCAAGATGTTATTTGAGCTGCAGGCAGCCCTCAGTTCTGTTTTTATTGGGTCTGTTAGCATTTGTTTGCTGTGTTGCCCACCCTTCGGTTAGACTACTTTTGGACATCCCGAAGGTGATTGACTTCCTGTATCCCTCAATGGACAAGAAAGAAAATAGGATTTTGCATTCACCATAAAATCCTTTTCTTGGCGTTCATTGAGGGACACAGGTCGCCACCCTTCTGTGTTATAATAATTTTGGTACAGCTTGCTACAAACCTAAGGCGAGCTGGTAGTAGGAGTAGGTTATTCTGGGCTGGCCTACAGTTTGTTCATTTAGTAATATCCAATCCTCCTGTAGGCAACAGTATACTCAAATGTGAAGGACTTCCTGTGCCCCTTAATGGGCTGCAAGAAAAGGTTTAGATTTAAAAAAAAAAAAAAAGGTTTCTCCCCATTTACATGAAGGCTAAGTTGTTTAGCAAAAGTGACAGCGACAGGCATAGAGGACAAACTATAACATAAGCCAGAGCTGCTTTACAGCTGGGTGCCCACTGCACATGTGTATGCGGTGGATGCAGTCTTGTGGGACCTGTCACGTTTCTCAGAAGACGGCAGGGGAAGGAGGGAGGGATAACTTCTACTTCAATTGCTGCGGAAGTGGGAGCATGTACCCGTCCAAATCAGGTACCCTCTCCTCAAAAGAGCCAGTTCAGGAGGAGTGGGGGTCAAATCCTTAAAGCGGAACTTCCCTTTCTCCAGCAGGCTGCAAAGCCGCAGCATCAATTACCAGCCAGCCCAACCTCTTAGTCCGTGCACCTATGGGGGAGGCCACATAGGGGGAACAAATCCAGACAAGACCCCTGCTGTAGTGTAACCCAGGTGCCAGGAGGCTTTTTCAATTACCACAGTAACCTGCTGCTTGTTGAGCTCTACCATGGTGATTCCCAACTTAATAAGAGCCCACTATAGTACAGGTTATGTCTTCTATGTTTCAAACTGCATCAGAAAGGTGTTAATACCATTTATAAAACCAAGAAAGCTGCACCAGTTTGAGAAGCAATGAAAAAACACAATATACTACAGCACAGAAGAAGTCAGTTCAGAGAACAAAAGTAACCACAGCTATAGTAGAAATAAAGCATTTAATACAGAAATGTATATGATAATGCATGTTGTTCTGCTTCTAATCCCCCGCTCATACTAGAAAGTCAAAGATGTCATGGAGAATTAGGATTGGTGTAGAGCTATTACTTTTGTAACTGACGACTTCTTATGGTGATGTTATTCACAATCCAAAACTGTAAACAGAAAAATGACAGCATTTAGTAAGGGATACTTATTCCTAAACTAACAGTGTGTAAGCAATATTCTATACCAACAGTTGTGAGTATAAATGTAAGACAGCCTTATAAAAAATTGCTGGCTTTAACCTGTTATGGAAACCAAAAAAAACAAACTACATAGGACGGAAGTAGTAAGCCCTGTCCTTTTTTTAGCTCCCCTACCCGCCCTCGCATTTGCCAACAAGTTCCAGCTGTCAAAATGACAGGTGGGAGTTGCTGTGTAAATACAGATAATATTACAGTTGCTGCAGTCAAAGAATTTATACACCTAAAATTACCTAGTTGTGCTTTCAGTGTCATTAATTGTTAATTGCAAACCAAAAACAGGAGCAAACACACATTTTGCCAAATAAAAAAAAAAATAAAAAAACAGGTGACAAATGCAGTAAAAAACGTGCAAAAATGTCCCAGGACCTACTTTGCCAGGTGTAGCACAGCCCATTGAAATCATAGCCGCTCTATATGTGTCACTGGAAAATCGAGCCAAAAAACATGCACTTACACTTAACTTTGTTTACACAAGAACAATGAGGCTCCATTCACATCTGTGTGTTTCCAACCACACAAAAAATGAGTGCTTTGCCATGTGTTTCAGAAATGCTGCAAATTTGTAGACGGCAGAATTTTGCATCTTTCGGACGCATCCGAAAAAAAATAATGAATTTCAACTAATACGAAAGAAATGTAGCGAAAATAAATTAATTCGGCATGATTCGTTAAAGGTCTAATGAAACAAAAGGTCAACTCGGAGTAAATCTTACAGTCCAATCAGCTGAGGTTGGATTACTGGCCAGTGCATGCCTGAGAACGGTGTTGAAGGGTGTTGTATTGTATTTGAGCAGAGGAGAAGAGATATTGTCATTGTGTGTGTTAATAGATTCAATAAAAAAACGACTTTCTGAACTACAAATCGTTATCACGAATATATATGCATACATAAATATCGAATTATCCGAAAATGAATTGATTCGTCATAACGAATACAGTCATGGCCGAAATTGTTGGCACCCCAGAAATTTTTCCAAAAAATCAAGTATTTCTCACAGAAAAGTATTGCAGTAACACATGTTTTGCTATACACATGTTTATTCCATTTGTGTGTGTTGGAACAAAACAAAAAAAGGAAGGAAAAAAAGCAAATTGGACATGACGTCACACAAGACTCCAAAAATGGGCTGGCCAAAACTCTTGGCACCCTTAACTTAATATTTGGTTGCACACCCTTTGGAAAAAATAACTGAAATCAGTCGCTTCCTATAACCATCAATAAGCTTCTTACACCTCTCACCCAGAATTTTGGACCACTCTTCCTTTGCAAACTGCTCCAGGTCTCTCTTATTGGAAGAGCGCCTTTTCCCAACAGCAATTTTAAGATCTCTCCACAGGTGTTCAATGGGATTTAGATCTGGACACATTGCTGGCCACTTTAAAACTCTCCAGCGCTTTGTTGCCATCCATTTCTGGGTACTTTTTGACGTATGTTTGGGGTCATTGTCCTGCTGGAAGACCCAAGATCTCGGACCCAAACCCAGCTTTCTGACACTAGGCTCTACAGTGCGACCCAAAATCCTTTGGTAATCCTCAGATTTCATGATGCCTTGCACACATTCAAGGCACCCAGTGCCAGAGGCAGCAAAACAACCCAAAACATCATTGAACCTCCACCATATTTCACTGTAGGTACTGTGTTCTTTTCTTTGTAGGCCTCATTCTGTTTTCGGTAAACAGTAGAATGATGTGCTTTACCAAAAAGCTCTATCTTGGTCTCATCTGTCCACAAGACATTTTACCAGAAGGATTTTGGCTTACTCAAGTACATTTTGGCAATTTGTAGTCTTGCTTTTTTATGTCTCTGTCAGCAGTGGGGGTCGTCCTGGGTCTCCTGCCATAGCGTTTCATTTCATTTAAATGTCGACGGATCGTTCGCGCTGACACTGATGCTGCCTGAGCCTGCAGGACAGCTTGAATTTCTTTGGAACTTGTTTGGGGCTGCTTATCCACCATCCGGACTATCCTGTGTTGCAACCTTTCATCAATTTTTCTCTTCCGTTCACACCCAGAGAGATTAGCTACAGTGCCATGGGTTGCAATCTTCTTGATAATGTTGCGCACTGTGGACAAAGGCAAATCTAGATCTCTGGAGATGGACTTGTAACCTTAAGATTGTTGATATTTTTCTACAATTTTGGTTCTCAAGTCCTCAGACAGTTCTCTTCTCCTCTTCCTGTTGTCAATGCTTATTGTGGCACACACAGATACACAATGCAAAGACTAAGTGAACTTTTCTCCTTTTTAGCTGTTTTCAGGTGTGATTTTTATATTGCCCACATCTGTTACTTGCCCCAGGTGAGTTTAAAGAAGCATCACGTGCTTGAAACAATCTTATTTATTCACAATTTTGAAAGGGTGCCAAGAATTTTCACCAGCCCATTTTTGGAATTTTGTGTGACATTATGTCCAATTTGCTTTTTTTCCTCCCTTTTTTGTTTTGTTCCAATACAAAGAGAATAAACATGTGTTACTGCAATACTTTTCTGTGAGAAATACTTGATTTTCTGGAAAAATTTCTGGGATGCCAACAATTTCGGCCATGACTGTATATCGATACACTACAGAAAAACCCGAGTTATCCGAAAACGAATTAACTTAACATAATGAATATAACAGAATGAAAACTAAACAAAACAAAATTTTCCGTTGTGCACAAGTCTACAAATTTACATCGTGTTTGTGTTGTCATTACATGTTAAAGGCTCCTCAAGTGATGCACTGAAAACTGCGTAAACTCACCATGCGCCACTCCAAAAATTGTTCTGGAGCTTCTCTAGGGTGAATGTTGCATGTAGGGCAGCCCATTCAAGTAAATGGGCTGCCCAACGTTTGACAAGTGCAAAATGCTCAAAAAAACGAATGCATGCCGAATGTGAGTTTTCGCTACATGGAGATTTGAACGAGGCCTGACAACTGAGTGTCCCCATTCACTCCCTCCTATGTACTTGTATACAGATGGCCATAAACTATGCAATCTGATTATACAATCTCTGTACAATTTCCTTTAGATTTACCTGAACTATGGACACACCTGAACAATCCAATAAATTGGAATCAAATCAGACAGGCCCTTGTACAACATAAACTCAAATATTACGCGCTTAGGACAATATTCAAAGAGAACTGCAGCCCCCCCAAAGAAATGGAAAAACACCGAGGTGAAATCCAAAAAGACTAAAAAAAACTCTAGTGGGGAATGTGGCGCTGTTCAAAAGTGAATGAAAATAAAATAGTACCCCCAAAAAAATATTTTTTGTTGCAGCATATAAAAAGTAAATAGTGAACATACAGTATGTCAAGTGTAAATGTAACAAGTGTAAAACACCATGTATTATTATAAAAGCAAGTGCAAATACATATAAGTTAGACTGGAGTGTGAATAATCCTAGAAAAAAATCCCTGCACTCATACCAAATACATAAATGTGTGCATAATGTAAGTGCTGGTTTAAAAGATCCCAAAAGACAACGTACAAAATATACCAGAAAAAGAATGTACTATAGGAATCAATAGTGTACTAAATAATTGACGTAATGGTGCACCAAAAAATTAGAGATCCAAATAATTGTCCAAACAAAAAATAAAGTCTTATATATGTAAAAAAGAAAAAAAGAAAAAATCTGTGAAAAGTGTCTTTGCTTCAAAAAGGAAGTGTGAATTGTTGTGATTGTTATGTGATCTCCTCTTCTGGAACCCCCACTTGTGTCCCCACTCACCGAAAAGCTCAACCCCTGCAGGGGTAATGAGCATATGAATGCAACTCCACTGGCCGAAATCGATCGGTGTCCCCCTCTGAAATTCCGCAATCTCCTTCCTGGTTGGGTTGCCGCTAGTTCTTACTCCTACATCAATAATTCCAAAAGTATCTAACTTTTGCAAACTTTTCCAAAAGTAACTTTTGGAATCATTGATGTAGGAGTAAGCAGCAATGTAGCGAGGAATCTTGACTGAACTAAAAGCGGTATTAAACCCAAAAATAAAACAATTCATATATTTCAGTTTACCAATCCTTACAGGTGGTGGCTGCCTTAGTTCGTGGTATTTAGGCTTTTATTTCCACCTGGTGATCTGGTGAAGCAACAACACTGACAGCAACTCTGTCAGTCCGGGGACAGGTTAGATGGCCTATCAGATTTAGAGGGACTTGACTAACAAAGCTGAACTCCAGCTAACACTTTTTAAGCAGTTACAACAGTTTTTTTTTTTTTTATGTAATACATTTTTGTTTTAGGGTTTAAAATTAAAGAAGAAATTAATGAAAAAAAAAGAAAGGCTAGCAAAAAACTAGTTAGACTATTCTCAGCAGAGCTCAAGAAAACATGTCCATCCTCCTAGGATCCTCCAGGGCTAGCAAAAAACTTAGGCATGTTGGGATAGAGGAGGGGGTCATCCTGGGCTGGCCTACAGGTTTTTGTTTGCCAGAGTCCAATTATCCTGTAGGACGGCAGTATTTATTGTATCCCTCAATGAATGTGAAAAAAAGTGAGTTAGTGTTTTGTTTTTAGCAGAAATGTAAAAAAATCCTCTGAGATCTCTCTCTCTCTCTCTATATATATATATATCTATATATATATATATATATATCTATATCAATATCTACTATATATTCTAATACATATACACCATTGTAAAGTATAGAACCCTCAAAAAGTCACAAGCAAAAAAGAGAGTTACACAAGAACAGAAGAGAAGTGAAGCATTACATGCTAGAACATATATACTATATTCCGTCTACCAGTCTTCCACTAGAGGTCATCAGAGGACTATAGTATCAGTATACTGTTAAGTTGCGTTTCACACTAGAACCTATTCCTACAGAAGCAATAGTCAATATCAAATATAAGAGAGCAAAACACCCCGAAATCCCTGCATTGCCACATATAAACACACCGAGAAAAAAACTAGATGGGGATCCCCTTTATGAACATATATACAGTGCCTTGAAAAAATATTCAAACCCCTTGCAATTTTCCACACATACTTTTAGGCCAAAAAGTTCAATTTTGGTCTCATCTGACCAGAGCACCTTCTTCCACGTTTGCTGCGTCCCCCACATGGCTTCTCACAAACTGCAAACAGAACTTCTTATGGTTTTCTTTCAACAATGGCCTTTATCTTGCCACTCTTCCATAAAGGCCAGATTTGTGGAGTGCACGACTAATCGTTGTCCTGTGGACAGATTCTCCCACCTGAGCTGTGGATCTCTGCAGCTCCTCCAGAGTTACCATGGGCCTCTTGGTTGCTTCTCTGATTAATGCTCTCCTTGCCCGGCCTGTCAGTTTAGGTGGACGGCCATGTCTTGGTAGGTTTGCAGTTGTGCCATACAGTACTCATTTCATTTTTGGATGATGAATTGAACTCCGTGAGATGTTCAAAGCTTGGGTTATTTTTTATAACCTAACCCTGCTTTAAACGTCTCCACAAAATTATCCCTGACCTGTCTGGTGTGTTCCTTGGCCTTCATGATGTTTGTTCACTAAGGTTCTCTAACAAACTTCCTAAGGGCTTCACAGAACAGCTGTATTTATACTGAGATTAAATTACACACAGGTGGACTCTATTTACTAATTAGGTGACTTCTGGAGGCAATTGGTTCAAGTGCAAATGCACGCCACACTTTTCACATATTTATTTGTAAATAAATTTGAAAACCATTTATCATTTTCCTTCCACTTCACAATTATGTGCCACTTTGTGTTGGTCTATCACATAAAATCCCAATAAAATACATTTACGTTTTTGGTTGCAACATGACAAAATGTGGAAAATTTCAAGGGGTATAAATACTTTTTCAAGGCACTATATAATTCAGATTATTTACATTTGACATGAACCCCCGCAGAAATGAGCCCTAAAGCATGCTCTGCATTTCCACAAAGCATTCCATTTACAGCCACAATGAAAAATTTAATTCTTGTGCAAAAGAGGTCAGTTCTAGAAGTTCTCAGCAGCAAATAATGCAAAATGATTGCAAACTTATTAAAATACCAAACACCACTGTACCAGCAATACAAACCATAGTAATTTTTAACAATCCAGTAAAACGTTATTTGAAAAATCTCCTTTCAGGTTGTGAGTTCTGCCTGTCTGCTGGCCTCTTTCCACAACATCCTTGATTCCCTGCATGCTTTGCAGCTTCTTCTCTGCCATTTACTTTTATTTTCCAAGGACTACATATCCCATGGTACCTTTCTGCATGTTAGCAGTGATTCTTATCCTGACTCCACCTTCTAAAACTCCTGCTACACTTCCATAAGCATTCCAAATAAAGCCACACTGAAAAATTAAAGTGGTTCTAAAAGGCACAAGTTTTTTATGTTCATGCATTCTATGCATGAAAGTAAAAAAAACCTGTGTGCAGCAGCCCCCTCAGCACCTCCTAATACTTACCTGAGCATCATTTTGAACGAGCACGAGAGCCTGGACTCTCCGGAGACTCTCCCTCCTCATTGGCCATGGCTCCCGCTGCTGTCAATCACAACCAGTGAGCCAAAAGAAAGAGAGAAGGGCGGGGCTGAGCCGTGGCTGTGTGAATGGACATGCAGAGCCGCGGCTTGGGAACGTGCCTGCTTGGGTGCCCCCATTGCAAGCTGCTTGTTTTGAGGGCACTCGGCAAGAGGGAAGGACCAAGAGCAATGGCGAGGGACCCAAGAAGAAGAGGATCAAGGTTGCTCTGTGCAAAACCATTACAGAACAGGTAAGTATAACAGGTTTGTTATTTTACAAAAAAAAAAAAAAAAAAAAAAAAAGCCTTTATTATCACTTTCATTTCTTGTGCAAGAGTAATTGGTTCTAGAAGATATCAGAAGCAGCAAATAATATGAAATGACTATAAGCTTGTCTGGCCTTACCTTCCCAATGTGCCTCCAGCCTGTGTATAGTACTTGTTGTAGTCTAGTCGCAGAAGCAGCTGAGCTAGGTCAGGATTAATCTGATGGTTTCGGACGCTGGAGAGTATTTTGAAAAGTAGGGAAGACTGGCAACTAAATCCCTACAATACACAGGAAGGTCATGTCATACATAGCATTGTCCACTAAATCCTTAAAAAACATATTATTAATGTTTTGTCACATACAGATTTATTTACCAATTCACTAGAAAAATCAACTTACTTTTACAAGGACATCCAATTGGCCTGCCCCACGTTCATCTAGGGGCCCCAGGTTCTGGCTGACCAGAGAGCAGAAGCTGTGACACAATTCTAAGATTTCATTCAGGCAATGGAAAACCTGAAAAATGAATGTTACTACTCTGAATACACTGAATAATAAATGCAATGAATGACTCCACAGGGATACTGACATTTTGCACTTACTGGTTTTAATAAAATAAAGGATTGGGCCAGGAGGTTGCTGAGAAAGTGGTCATGGGCCAGACGAATACTCTCAAAATCCCGTGTGGAGTTTATCTGTTGTAACAGTTGAGAGAACTGTGATTCTAGAACATCAACCTAAAAGGAAAGGGAAAAGTCTTGTTATCTTTTGGCAAAGTTAAAGCAGACCTTCACTTAAAAATTAAAGTACTGGTAATCCTCCTCTCTCCTCCCTCCTCCACCATATGTTTTTCTATCACCACAATGAAACAGAGATGGTGATGGGCCGCACACTGCTGGTGTCATCCACAAGAAACTTTATTGGAGACTGCTCAGACAGAACATGGTTCTGTCATGGTGTTTGGTCTGAGAAGTCTCCAATAAAGTTTCTTGTGGATGATACCAGCGGTGTGTGTCCCTCTTCAACTGGCATAGAATTATATCATTCTCATAAAAACAACAATAATAATAGGCAGATGTCTAGAGCACCTAACCCCCCTTTACATCCCTTACATCAGATGTCAAGGCCCCCCACCATCAGAAGTCAAGAGTCCCCTACCCTCCCTTACATTACAGTGCACCCCCTTACCTTGTGCTGCTGCTGGGAAGAAGCTGAGGGCGGAGCTGCAGGAGGGCCGCCTGAAATGGCCTGGTGGGCCACATTTGGCCTTGTGTTTGACACGTGTTCTACAGTAAGTGTTCATTTATTAATATGCAACAGTAATATTTCTATGACTCCACCCAGTGTCAGTCATCAACAGCATAAGTTTAAACTAGCGATACAGTATTTCCCACCTGCAGGTAGTACTGAAGATTGTCAACCAGAAAGGCCATGTGATTCCTCAGCCGCCACTTGATGGCATCTGTTTCATTCGATTCTAAATGTTTTCTCTGCATCTGAAGAGCCCAGCAGTGCTGCAGTTCTGACTGTACCCGGCGGACACTCAGCAAGTATTTGAAAACCCTGTTGTACCTACATATGGATAACATGTACATTATAAATCATGCGGATTTATATCTAATTCCCTGCAAAGGTTAAGTGTACTTCAGAATGTTGCATTTACTTTTCAGTTTAGAAGCGAGAGAGCTAGAATAATCTAACAACAATTTAGCCTTCTGACATTTTACTGAGCTGCTGTAATTCTAGGATTTATGTGTCACGTTGTGATTCTCTTCATTGTTTTAATGTACAGATATAAAACGGTTATGCCGCGTACACACGGTTGGAATTTCCAACAACAAATGTTCGATGTGAGCTTGTTGTCGGAAATTCCGACCGTGTGTAGGCGCCATCAGACATTTGCTGTCGGAATTTCGGACAACAAAAATTTGAGAGCTGGTTCTCAAATTTTCTGACAACAAAATCCGTTGTCGGCAATTCCGATCGTGTGTACACAATTCGGACGCACAAAATTCCACGCATGCTCGGAATCAAGCAGAAGATCCGCACTGGCTATTGAACTTCATTTTTCTCGGCTCGTCGTACGTGTTGTGACGTTCGGAATTTCCGACAACATTTGTGCGACCGTCTGTATGCAAGACAAGTTTGAGTCGGAAATAAATCCAGGATTTTGTTGTCGGAATGTCCAATCGCGTGTACGCGGCATTACAGTAGTAAAGACACTTTAAAGCAAGACAGTTTTTTTGGGGCCTTAAACCTGACAGTTTTATGTAGGGAGTGCTGTCATGCATTGAATATTTTACAAAGAAGTCACTGCATGATCCCAGGGAAAGTTGTGATTTTAATGCTGTATATTTAAACAGACAGCAAAACATTTAAATACAATATCAGAATGTATTTTTAGGCAACTGTATTCATAATTCTATAACACAAATGTAGATACAGTCATATATTTATAAAGTAAATGTTAAGCCTCTTCCACGCGGGCACTGAGGCCCACACACTGCAAATGGGTATTTGTTTATGGCACTGGAGCCACTAGGTGCTGCATGCAGCCACTTCATACAGTGAGGGAAAAAGTATTTGATCCCCTGCTGAATTTGTACTTTGGCAAAGAAATGATCAGCCTATAATTTTAATGGTAGGTTTATTTTAACAGTGAGAGACAGAATAACAACAATAACAACCAGAAAAACACATTTCAAAAAAGATAAATTGATTTGCATTTTAAATAAGTGAAAGAAGTATTTCATCCGCTATCAATCAGCAAGATTTCTGGCTACCAGGTGTCTTCTATACAGGTAACAAGCTGAGATTAGGAGTGCTCTCTTAAAAAGGGAGTGCTCCTTATCTCAGCTTGTTACCTGTACAAAAGTCACCTGTCCACAGAAGCGATCAGATTCCAATCTCTCCACCATGGCCAAGACCAAGAGCCAAAAGAGTGACAATAGTTGGTGCGATTATTCGCAAATGGAAGAAACACAAAATAACTGTCAATCTCCCTCAGTCTGGGGCTCCATACAAGATCTCACATTGTGGAGTTTCAATGGTCATGAGAACGGTGAGGAATCAGCCCAGAACTACAAGGAAGAATCTTCTCAATGATCTCAAGGCAGCTGGGACCATAGTCACCAAGAAAACAATTGGTAACACACTACACTGAGGGACTGAAATCCTGCAGCGCCCGCAAGGTCCCCCTGCTCAGGAAAGCACACATACAGGTCAGTCTGAAGTTTGCTAATGAACATCTGAATGATTCAGAGGAGAACTGGATGAAAGTGTTGTGGTCAGATGAGACCAAAATTGAGCTCTTTGGCATCAACTCAACTCGCCGTGTTTGGAGGAGGAGGAATGCTGCCTATGACCCCAAGAACACCATCCCCACCTCAACAAACATGGAGGTGGAAACATTATGCTTTGGGGGTGTTTTTCTGCTAAGGGGATAGGACAACTTCACCACATCAAAGGGACGATGGACGGGCCATGTATCGTCAAATCTTGGGTGGGAACCTCCTCCTTTCAGCCAGGGCATTGAAAATGGGTCGTGGGCGGGTATTCCATTCCAGCATGACAATGACCCAAAACACACGGCCAAGGCAAAAAAGGAGTGGCTCAAGAAGAAGCACATTAAGGTCCTGGAGTGGCCTAGCCAGTCTCCAGACCTTAAAGCGGACCTTCAGTTATTTTTTCAACTCTCCATCTATTAAATTTTCTGCCCTTGTGTCAGGGCTGGGCTCAGCCCTTCCTTCTCAGAGCTGGCGGCTCTGCTGTTGGCTAATTGCCAACTCCTATCTCTCCACAGTTACTAAGCTGTTGATGATTTCCTGCTCGTCAGTCCTGCCTACTTAAGCCATTCAGCCCAGTGGATCTCTGCCTTCGCCTTGGTCAACATCACAGAGCCTATTGCCTGCGTTCATGTTTAAAGACTTGCTTGCTGACATCCCCTTCTGGCTTCAGATCCTGCTTGCTGTTCCTCTACACTGATACCGACTTCTGGCTTGGCTGACTAGCCGTTCTGGGTACTGAACTTTGGCTATGTTTTGACTATGTTTGTTCTTTTTACTTTTATTATTAAACAAGTGTGATTTAACTGTACTTCTGTCTCGGTCTGATTTCATGGTTTCTGACACCTTGTTGTTTTAACTGGATAGTAAAACATTTTTTTCTGGACAGTAAATACCTTATACAGCCCACTTCCTGTTTCTTGTCTGGTAAAAAAGCCTAGGCTGATGACATCATGCAAACCTCTCTCTCGTGAGAGTTTGCCAGGAAGGGAGGGGGATGAGTAATAAGAGGGCAAATGAGAGCTGCAGAGCTGGAGGCGTGCCTCTGTGTAAATCCAGGAAGTGAACAGGCAGCAGTTTCAGCTGCCCACAGTTAAAATGGATACAGCCAGACTTGGTGGAGGGAGATTTCTGCAGCATATTTGGCAAGTACAGAATCACAGTATATATAAAATAATATGCAAAGCAGTTGGAGGGAAGCTTCAAAATGGCAAAGATGTTTTTATTACAAATTATGTGAGCAGACTGCAGCTCCTCTTTAATCCAATAGGAAATATGTGGAGGGAGCTGAAGGTTCGAGTTATTACGCTTCAGCTTTGAAACTTTAATGACTTATGCTGACCATACACTATACGAAAAATCGGCCGAACCCATTTTCGAAAAACGAACATTCAACCGTGAGAGCAAACGATAGTTCCATCATGTAATGAACGATAAATCGTTCAGTGGACATAAATTAATCCATTTTTTGTTTTTTTGTTTTTTTTACATATACCTAGTGCAAACAGTTTGGACGGGAAACACAATAACCTTTCAATTTATCGTTCATTCGGCAGAAAATTTCCAAACTTGTCCTTCGTTTTTTCAGCTCAAAAACGTCCCAACGATTATCGATTTTGGTATTAATTGGCTGAAAAACGAACATACAGGCCAAATGACCGTTTTTCGGCCGATTTTTCATATAGTGTATGGCCAGCATTAGAGAGGATCTGCAAAGAGAAGTGGGACAAAATCCCTCTTGAGATGAATGCAAACCTGGCGGCCAACTACAAGAAACGTCTGACCTCTGTGATTGCCAACAAGGGTTTTACCACCAAGTACCAAGTCATGTTTTGCGAAGGGGTCAAATACTTATTTCACACATTTAAATGCAAATCAATTTATAACTTTTTTGAAATGTATTTTTCTGGATCTTTTTGTTGTTATTCTGTCTCTCACTGTTAATATAAAACTACCATTAAAATTATAGACTGATCATTTCCTTGTCAGGGGGCAAACATACAAAATCAGCGGGGGGATCAAATACTTTTTCCCTCACTGTAAGCATCTATGATGATGAAGCAGCTGCACAGACACAGTTGCTCATAAAAATCTGGCAGGCGTGCAAATAAAATGTTCTGAACACACACGGTCTGCGTTCGGGGCTGCTCATGTGCGTGCCTGTCAAATTAGCATGAGCGGCTGCGTTTTTGCAGCTGCTGCATCACCATAGACTTACATGGGCTGGCTGCATGCAGCATCTGTGGCTCCAGCCACAGCCTCAGTGCTCATAAGAATGAAGCCTAGAAAGTTAACATTGCAAGTGCTAAAATCCACACCAATTGCCCCATACTGCCGCTAACAGATTGATGTTCTTTAAGGTCCTATGTATAATTATGTTACCTATACAAACAGACTTTTTAAAGCAGTATTAAACACAAAAGCAAACATTATATTGCAGCTTACCAATTCTTTGATGTGATGGCTGCATTAGTTTTCTTTTTTAGGCTTGCTTTCTTCTAGTTTGATCTGGGGATCTGGCCAGTAAGTCTGTTGTTTTTCACATGCTCAAGCTCTCCAGCAAACCATTATCAGTTTACATGGATGAGACAAACCACTCAACACTGGCAGGGGTGCTTACAATGATCAGATTTTATTTTCTTGTGCCAAACCTTTATCCGAAAAGGAAAAAAACTATTTGCTGTAACTGATTTTAAAGGGGTGAGCTGGAATTTGGCTTTAATTCGTTAGTGCTCCTCACCCGACTGACAATGCTGCTGCCTGCTGTGTCTCATGTGCTCATTCCTCCAGAGTTCTCTCACACTAATACAGGAGGTGAGTTACTGGCCAGACCACCAGGTGAAAAACAGAGGGGAAAATCCAAAAGAAAAAAAAAGAAAAAACGATACAGTCACCACATCTAATGATTGGGAAGCTGTAATATATTACAATCACGGTTTTGGGTTTAATAACACTTTATCATATAATAGACTTTATCACAAATATGTCTAAAATACAATGTAGGTAGAGAATCATGAACCGGTCCTCTATACAAGCTTTGACTCCTGAACCCTTCAAAGTTGAAGCAGAAATAGAAAGTTACATATAAAAGAAATACACAGTTAATTTTAAAGCCCTGGCATGAAAAAGTTATACAGTAATCTGCCATCGTTCTGATTACTGATGAAATGCAAGTGGTTTCTATAGTACCAGCAATTTATAGCAATCAGTCAGCAAAAGTGTATGGCATTACAGAACTCAATGATTATAAGCTACTAGATGATCATTCCAAAAGATCACATCATGGGAAAGACTCACTTTTCTAATATAGCCGGAGTGAAGAGAATGTGAAGAGGCCACTGCACCTTATAGAACAGTCCAAGTGCAGCCCAGCCTGAGGTGGGGGCCTCCCTTGGAGAGGTGTCCCGTGATGCAGCATCTCGTGGTTGGGACATATCTACAGACAGATACAGAAAATATTGACGTGAATGTAATTAGAAAATAATAAGCAAAAATAATAATACATTTTTGTACTTAAACGCCAAATCCTTTGCTTGGAGTCCATACGGGGACACCGGAAGATATTAACCTTTGAGTAATACTGCCACCTACAGGAAGACTGGACACTGGCAAAACAAAAAAACAGTAGGCTAGCCCATGCCTGACTTTTCTAGCAAAACAATATAGAGAGCACGATCATAAACACATAGGAGGGACATGTGTCCCTATTGGACTTCAAGAAAAGGATTTTATGGCTCATAAATTATTGCAGCCGAAAGGAGCCAAAGAGAATTCCCAGGTCGGAGTAGACTTTATATCCGAGGACATGCATGACTCCAGGCTGCAGGGTACCAGCAGTAGGCAAGCAGCTCTGGAGCCCTTAGTAGGGGGAAACCTCCAGCAGTGGTATAGCAAAGAGTCTTGATTGGGGAAAAAAAAGGGTCAGCAGAATAATAGGTTAGTTAGCAGAGCCAAAGAACAGTCATCCATCCTCCTAGGACACCAAGCCAAATTCTGGTAATAGGAGAGATATATCCTGAGCTGGCCTACAGTTTTTGTTTGCCAGTGTCCAGAAGTATAATCCAAAGGTTTAAAGAGGAAGTAAACCTTGATGGGTTTTACTTCCTCTTTGTTTCCCTGCAAAGGTAAAGCATAATGGGCTACTATGCATCGCATCGCATAGTAGCCCATTATGTGTCACTTACCTGACACAGGAGCCTGCGATGTCACCGCTGTCCCCTCTTCCACGAAGCGTCCATCTTCCTTCTGGGTATCGTGGCTCCGGCCAATCACAGCCATGGGCGCGGGAGCCGCCACTAACGGCGCGATCGCCGTTACAAATGGCACGCTCAGTTCGCATGTGCCGTAGACATCGGTGCCTGTCTTTTGCAAATATCTCCTAAACTGTGTAGGTTTAGGAGATATTTCTTACACCTACAGGTAAGCCTAGATTAAGGCTTACCTGTAGGTAAAAGTGGTCTGTAAGGGTTTACAACCACTTTAAGAGTTCCCAAGTTCCTCAATTTAGGAAAAAATATATATATATTTTTAGATTTGAAGAGAGTGGTAAGAGGATAGAACCACTGTCAGGTTTTTATTGGTGTATGAGTGCGTGTTAGGGAAACTCACTCTCTGTAATTGTCTTGATTGTGTGTGGGTGAAGTTAAAGTGGATGTAAACCCGATTCATGAAACTTGAGCTAGGCACATATATCTTTAGTGTTTTCTTATCTCTCTCCAAAGCACTAAGTCCTGTGCTCCAACACAGGAGATAAAAGTAGCCTGAAATTTGTGTCCTGGCTTGACTTGTCACAGCAGAGCTCTGCACATTACTTCCTTCCTCTGTTTACGCGGAGAGGGGGTGTGTGCCTTTCCTCCAATCATCTGTCTTGGCTGTATGCCAATAATCCACTCCTAATGGATGGGTGCAATGCAAGGCTCTTGCAGATTCTGTGTAAGCTGTGTGCTCGTACCTCATAAGTGCAGTTACACAACGACAGGCACTTTCAATGAACCACCACAGTGCTCAACAGCGCCATGGTAGTTCTCTGAGAATTACAATCCGACAGCTGCAAAGGCTGTCAGGAAGCTGTAGCTTCCCATTCACAGAATACTGTGAATGAGTGATGCGGCTGGGTGGGTGGAGCCCCACACAGCCACATTTTTTTTGTATTGTGGCAGCAGACACGGGGAGAAGATCCCCAGTGTGCTGTCACAGCGGGGACCTCTGGGGGGGGGCCTAGTTTGCGTTACAGCACTAACATGTTACCCCCTGAATATGGATTCAACATGTTTGTAAAGGTGAACTTATCCTTTAACTCTCACCTACTCAATCTGAAATAAAAAAAAAGAAAAAAGGCTTGGGTTTTAGATATTCTTTATGAATGCGGTTACCACAGCTCTAGTTTTCATTCTACAGAAAGGTAATTCTATATCACCTAACTGTTACTTTACTATAGATTGACATCTTCTGCTCTGACCCCCGCTTAAAAAATAAGCTCCACCCCAACACTTAATACCACTGGAAGGAATTCACTGAGTAATGAGAGTTGGAAATGTATCTAAAGCACTAGTGCAGGGAAGGTTTAAAACCCATGCAAGTTTTTTTCTGTTTTTTTTGTTAGCCATTTGTATCCCATTGGATAGATGAACATTGAATTCCTTTCCTATAAACACAACAGAAAGTGAGGGGAATCTCTCCAAAGCAAGGAGATATTTTCTCTTAAGCTGGCCATAGAGTGATTAAATCTCGGCCGGTTCAGCAGCGACAGGCTGGTTGTACTGAAGTCGATCCACCGATTGACTTCAGTACAAGCAGCTTGTCAGATTTTTTGCATGCGATCACTGCCGGCGGTTATAGCTGCTAGCAGTAATCATTGTGTTTTGCCAGCAGAGAAAGCTCCCCGCCAGAAGAACACAATAGTACTGTGGGTGTGATGTGTTGATGGGGGGGGTGGGAACCAGTGGCTGCAGAAAAATAAATTACATCAGCTATGACTTGAGACTGGAAGACGTGTCCCTATTGTCCCCTAGAATTTGTCATTGCTGCTCCTAATTTCTCTACTCCATAAATAATAAACACAAAGCAGAATTTAAATTTAGCTTAAAGCGGAGCGCCACCGAAAAATTTTTTTTTAAAAGTCAGCAGCTACAAATACTGCAGCTGCTGACTTTTAAAACATGGACACTTACCTGTCCAGGGCGCCCGCGATGTCGGCACCCGAGGCCGAAGCGTCTCTCCGTCCTCGGGTGCTGCCGCCTCCATCTTCGGTAAGGGAATCAGGAAGCGAAGCCGTACGGCTTCACTTCCCGGTTCCCTACTGCGCATGCGCGAGTCGCGCAGCGCAATCCGGATGGTCCCTGCTGCCTCTGGGACCCGTGTGTTTCCCAGCAGGCAGCGGGGAGGGAGCAGGAAGTGGCGTAAATACCCGCAGATTCTGCGGGTATCTATGCCGGAAGTGGGTACAGATACCTGTAATATACAGGTATCTGTACCCCCCTCCCCCCTGAAAGGTGCCAACTTTGTCACCGGAGGGGGGGAGGAATCTAATGAGTGGAAGTTCCACATTTGGGTGGAACTCCACTTTAACAACTGCTTGCATGAAATGAGCCCTACTGGGAAATACTTCAAATTCCAGCTAACACTGAAATTTTAGTACGGAGTGGAATTTTTTTTTAAATTGAATATATTAATATTTGTATAACTTATCATGTACTAGGGTAAAAAATAAAGTTTACTTTTTAAACAAAAATGGCTTCTGCAGGCCTATTCTATATTTATCACTTGCACCCAGCACGATAAAAGGTTGTTTAACGCCATGTTTTCTACAGTGCTTTACTGCTATGCTGTGAACAACCTGTGTAAGTCTGCTGCCAAATCAGATCTATTAATGCATACGCAGTTGAATTAAATGTAAGAGGGACACAGTTGGCTCATATGAATACATATACAGTAGACTTCTAGTTAGACAAATGAAATAGCAGTGTATGGCTTCCTTACCAGATATCCCAGCTTGCACTGCAATTGAAAAGTAATTGAATAGTATAATATAAATATATATATATATATATATATATATATATATATATATATATATATATAATAAAATAAATCGCCCCCTCCCCTTCTTTGAAATACAAGTGTAGGTGTGGCTGGTTATCAGCTATGTCAGTACAGATCACTGCTGTTATCAGCTATGCCAGCACAGGAAGAAGTGTTTTACTGAGAAAAAAAAAAAAAGGTATCTTAAGACATTTCCAAGCTAAAATCAGTCACCATTTTTAACATGCAGAGGGTACAAGACTATGAAATGATAAAAAGGTGTGCAATGTCTGGGCTAAAATAGCGGCTGAGACAACATCTGACTGATCAAAGTAAGAGAGAGACAGCATAAGTCTATTTTAGAATATAAATATATAGAGCCACATACCTTTATGTTCTTTTCCATGATAATCAATGGTTAAATGGAGCAGAGGCAGAAGGTTGTCATCATCTAGTAGCACTTTATGTGCTGATAATTGGAATGCCACGTTAATATCTGAGAGGAAAAAAAGAGGCCGGTTGTCACATATAAAAATTTGCAGCCTATCTGCCGAAATAATGGCCTCATATAAAAGGCACTCACCATGTTCTGTCACCGCAGTTGGTGGTGTTTTCAGCATGTTCTGGGCTATGTCTATAAATGCCTGGAATAATTCCCCTCTTCCTAGCAGGTAGAAATCTTTAATAATCTGAAAAGGACAAATACAGAAGGAAGATGGGCACACCGTGACTCTCCAAATGGGCTGCCCCTATAAGTGCAAGCAATGACTAGCCGGGTAGGATATTACGCTGGGAAGGCTGACTAGTGAAGTTTACTTCCGCCAGGTCGGATTAGACAAGTTGACATCCAACACCGGAGTCAGGCACCTTATGTCTAGCAATATCTTATTGTAATTTCCTGAAACAGATTCTGGTCTCATAATGGATGAGAAATAGTGATATCTCAAAGCCCAATATCCTGGAGTTGAGCATTAATATTACATACATATTTATCATTTGTTGTATCACTACTCGTTCATGTATAACAAGGTATAAAGCATTCAAGACCAAAACACATTTTGATGACAGCTTACATACATACATACAACATAATAAACTTTGCAATAAAAACAACAGGAACAAGTGATAGAGAATTTACAACTAGTAAGAAAACAGCATGATGATTAATGTGCTCCGACATGTCAAAAAATCCAGTAGGTTACCCCTGAGAGTGCAAAGAATGGGAGGTCTTTGTCCATGGCAACCATGCAAACAGCTGGAATTTCTTGGTTTGGAGCAAAAAGAAAGAAAAAAATAAATAAAAAGTTCCACTAGCCTATAGTGGTGGCGACTTTTGGAAAGTTTAATGTTTTGCAACTTCGAAGGCTTATAGGAAATGCTATTTTGCACCAAAAATAAAGACCATTTAATGCTGAATTCCATACAAAAAATATATGCAGTACAAAAAAAGTTGCACTTACTCTAGTCTAAGGCCTCATGCACACGAGACGCTGTTAAACGCTGTTAAAGAGGCAGTTGGACACTTTTTTCAACTGCCCCTGAACTCATTCAATGTTATCCTAAGTGTCCGTGTACACAGTCTCGTTTTTTGGCGTTTTTAGGCAGTTGCGTTTAACCTCGTTTTTCCAGAAGCAAAAAAATGGAGTTCAGACGCCAAACGCGGCTAAACGCCGGAATTTGGGGCCCCATATCTCGGGGCCACTTGGTGCTAGGAACCCCAAATATAGTATGCAAACACAGTGGAACTAGCACTACAACATATCCAAATTTGGGGTTCCTAGCACAAAGTGGCTCCAAGATATGGGGCCCCAAAGTGGGGTCACAAAATGCCATTCTCTGCTGCAGAAGTGCTTGACATTTTGCGACTCGACTTTGGGGCCCCATATCTCGGGGCCACTTAGTGCTAGGAACCCCAAATTTGGATATGTTGTGGTGCTGGTTCCACTGTGTTAGCACTCCAAATGGGGTTCCTAGCACTAAGTGGCCCCGAGATATGGGGCCCCAATGCTGGGTCGCAAAATGTCATTCTCTGCTCTGCAGACGCTTCTAGACGCAAAAGCGGCTAAACGCGGCATGCAAACTTGGCAAAACGGGCGTTTCTAAACGCCGGTTTCAGCTTTTAAAAACCTGTGTTCAGCAGAGTTTGCACCAGTGTCTCGTGTGCATGAGGCCTAAAAAGAAAACACAAGTGTGAAGGCCAGGCCTTTTATGACATTTTGTTTACATTTAAAAAGTTTTTTTCTGCTAGAAAACTTACAGCCCCCAAGCATTTATATATATTTTTTATCAGAGGCCCCAAAGAAAAAAAAAAAAGGTGGGTTTTGCAATATTTTATGTCACATGGTATTTGCATAGTGGTTTTTCTAAAGCAAACTACGGCATTTAAAAATCTCCATAGGCAACGTTTTAAAATCCTTTACAGGTTACCAGTGGAGAGATACAGAGGAGGTCTGGTGCTAGAATTATTGCTCTCTGGTGCTAGAATTATTGCTCTCGCTCAGGCGTTCGTGGCAATACCTCATGTGGGGTGCGATCGCAGTTTACATATGTAAATTTATTACCTACTAGTTCATTTTAAAAAAAATACTAGCAATATTTACACAATCTACAATTACACTTCACTTACACCCCCTAACAGTCTTCCTTCAACAGAACAAACAGCAAAACAGACTTGCCTCAACCTTGCACAAGATGTATTGCAATCATTGCCATTTGGTATTTTTGCTTTTCTCTGTGTTTTTGATGCATTTTCATGCTTCATGTGTTTTTTTTTTTTTTTGTAGGGGTAGGAGACTGGTAGTTAACCACTTGCTTACTGGGTACTTAAACCCCCCTCCTGCCCAGACCAATTTTCAGCTTTCAGCGCTGACGCACTTTGAATGACAATTGCGCAGTCATACAACACTGTACCCAAATTTAATTCTTATCATTTTTTTTTCCACACAAATAGAGCTTTCTTTTGGTGGTATTTAATCACAGCTGGGTTTTTTATTTTTTGCTCAACAAACAAAAAAAAAATTGAAAAATTAAAAAATAATGGCTATAACGCAGATCCAAAGAAGTACCTTCCACAAACGCACGTATGTGTTTTTTATGCATTCCCATTGAAGTCTATGGGGTCAAAAACTTACTATGCTGCACCAAAACAAGCAACTGCACCTTTTCAAAAATCCCACTGCCCCATGTTAACCTGATGTCAACAGACACCATAGAGAATATTTTAACTTCTATCATTGTACATTGTAGCACAATGGCAGACGCAGGAGAAATTGCACTAGTATGAATGGGGCCTTAAATGACATGTTATATGCTATAACCAGTTTTGTTAAAATGTGGAGTTTTCTTTAAGCAGATTTAGAGTAACCCGATCCCATAGAGCTTGTGTTATAAAAAAATTAAATAAAACTCACCTTTAACTGGCCTATTAAATCTGATTCTTCTACCATGAGTTTCCACAAGTGCTACAACAAATAAGACATCAATGTTAAAGTTCGTCCAGTGCAGATTTCAGGAAAGGTGCATGACGCAAATACCAAATTACATAAAGATTAAGAGTACATTGGATTGTGGAAAAAACCTGTAACACAAGACACTGAATGTGGTGTCACATTTGCTGGTTGTCTCAGTTCTGCCACACAAGTTACAATGTAAAAAGTGGTAATTACTGAATGATGCTTCAAATCTTCAAAGTTTGCAATATATATACATCATTTAGAGTTGCAAAGGTCTTAAAATGGAGAAAAACCCTAACTATAACCATTATTGAAAAATGCTCCATCCCCCACTCCTACCCATCATGCCTAGTCTGTATAAAAAAAAAGATGCGTGTACCTACCTATTTTCAATCTGCCCCAGTCCAGGCAAGTGATCCCGCAGCTTTGTGTAAGGGAGCGCCTGACAACAGTTGTGAATTCCGGGAGCCATGATGTCCCCCATAGGCACCCATGGCCCAGCCGTTGTCTGCACTCCCTCTTCTCCCCTGCAGCAGTCACTTACTCACAAGGTAGCAGGAGTTGCAGGATCATGTGACCGGATCGGAGCAGATCAAAAATAGGCAAGTACACACATTTGTTTCGGAAAGATAGGTAGGAAGAGGGGGGGGGGGGGAGGAAACATTTTTAAAAACCGTTATAGTTAGTTGCTCCTTACACTTTAATGTACATATAATTTAAAGTTTATTTTATAGACAGATGTGAATCATACAAAATGGTTGAAGAAGGCCTACTACACACAATATACATAATTCTCTTTATTATGATCCTATTTTGCTTACGAATATTAACCTCTTAAGCCCCTTTCACACTTGTGCAACTTGTCCTGCGACTTGGGACTGCAAAGTCACATGACACGTCGTACCCCATGATTTCCAATGAGTACCATTCATATCTGTGTGACTTCAAGTCACAGCGACATAAAGGTAGTCCCTGCACTACTTTGGTCTGACTTTGAGGCGACTTGAGGTCCATAGAGCTCAACAATACAAGTCGCATCAAAAAATTACGGCAAAATCGCGTGACTTTCAGGTCGCACAAGTGTGAAAGGGGCCTTACAATGACACTAATCAAAATTCTTCCGTGTAACCATATATTGTCATACAAGCAATGACATTTTTGTACAATACCTCTGCAACTGTGCTTCTGATCCTGTCGAGAACAGACTCAAAATCCACCAAGTTAAACAAAGGTTGTTGTTTTAACCTGTGTAACTCTGCAGCAAATATATCTTCCTGGTTTTTCAGTATGGAGCCTAGAAGAAGTAAAGAAGAAAATAAAGATTGTTTGGCACCTACTGCTTTATCAAATAACGTAAAGTACCACAAGCGATAATCATCCAGAAATCCTCTACCAATTATTGTCCCATTTTTTTCGTTCATACACCGCAATGGGGAAACCAAAGTCCATACACCTGTAGTTGGTCTTGCACATTACTTCCAGCCCTCACAATTACTAATAAAGGACAACACCACTATGAAACAAAAAAAAAAAAAAAAAAAAAAAAAGATATCCAGAGCACTGGCATCGTTTAGTCGTGGATTCCATTTATTAGTGATAAAAATTAGGGCTGTGGAAATTAAAGATTAATTCCTCGATTAATCGTTAATTTTTTTGATCGGTACTCACCTTTCCGCCGGCTTCCAGGTCTTCAGGGAGTTCCGTCGGAGATCTGGTGACGTCACGGACATCGATGTCACCAGACTCCTCCCCCTTCCCCAAGTACCTCTGTCTGCGAAGGGAAGGGGGGAGGAGTCCGGTGACGTCACCGGACATCCTGGACAGTGATAGCAAATATGGATGTGGTTAACTGGGATCATTCAGTGAGCTAAGTGTAGGCAAATTTGATAACCAAATTTGACAGTCAATATAATAGATAAGTTTTATAATTAAACTAACTTTCTACGTTTTTCTTAAAGTTTAATAAAAAAATTACTTACGTCAGTGCTACAGTTTGAATTTAAAACGTATTTGTGTGAACTGTGAAGTTAAGTCATGGATTGTGGAAACTAACTAGTGTCAGGTGATTGTATATAGTGTATACCACATTTACCACTGACTAATGCAGAGTTGCAATGTAAGGAGATCAGCTAAAAGTAGTTGGATCTGTATGTACGTTACAATTAATCAAAATTAGTCGATTAATCAATTTAAAAAAGAATCGATTATGAACATTTTAATCAGTAACAGCCCTAATAAAAATACATAAAATCTACTTACAAAAATCTTGTAAAAACCTGCACTATATTCATTCTCTCTTATCAGCAACATTATCCTAAAGGCCGGTTCACACCACAATTTCTGCTTACTTCCGGGGCTTTTTTGTCTTCATCTCAGTTCAGAACATGTGAGTTCCACTGCATTTTGCCGCATTCCAAATGCGTTCCATACAGAAAAAATGCAGTGTGTTCTACTTTTGTTGACTGCACTGAAACGGACAGCACCGGTGTGAGCTAGGGCCATTGGAATACATGGAAAATGCTGTGCATTCGTTTTTCATGCAAATTAAAAAAACACTGGACTGCATTTGGTGTAAAACAGCACTCAAGATATACCCTCACAGCAACCTTTGAAGCTAAAAGTAATCCAAAATACATGAGTAAGCTGGTACTCAGCATTACTCTTCAGTATCAGCCTCTTACATGTTTCAAAAGGGACGTGCCCTCTTTATCAGAACCTATGGCACTTAGAAGAACTTTCGTGTACAAACCTTAGGAATGACAAACTAACCTCTAATAAGCATCAAGCTACTACACCTCTTGGATACCTGCGTGCCATCATAGAAAATCAAACAACATATTGGGCAACTATGGAAAAGTGTTGGCTTCTATAACTGCTATGAGAGTACTTCTCGAGGGTGATGTTGCTGTTGAAGTGTATGCAAACTGATAATGAACTTCTCTTATTCCTTTTGATGTGTTAAAGGAGACCCTTCCCGGTCTCCAGAGGTACTTGTAGACTGGACCTTACAGATGAAGAGGAAGGCTACCTACCTATTGCCTTTCTGGGAAATCTCATGTATACATTCTGAGATCTTGTGAGATTTCTGGCAAAGACATTTATTTTTTACTCTGAAGAGGTCTAGCATCATATGGGCAAGGAGGCGGAGCAGAACTCTAGGAAGTAAGGGGAGATTGAATCCTCTGCCCTTACTTCACATGGCCACAGGGAGGGGAGTGCCAGAGAGGGAAAAAAAAGTGGAAAGTCTGCCAGGAAGAGTAAGTATGTCTTTTTGTGTTGCATCCATTCACAACCTTTTTTTGGTGGCTTTAGTTCCTTTGTGACAGTCTGAGGGAAGGGCCACTAAAATATACCATTGAAAGCAATTTTGTTAGATTTTGTTTGAGAAGTGCAAAAACATACCAGCTGGTGATGTCAAAATCCCAAATCTAACTTGTGTCCTCTGCACACTTAAGGCGCATACACACGATACAAAAATTGGATGGAAAAATTTGTACGATGCGCTGTCGATTTTCGGATTATTAGTACGGTGCTTCCGACAGCCGATTTCTCTTTTTTGTCAGACAAAAGCTGGATGTGCAGACTATCAAATGTTTGTCGGATGTGAACTCAACGTCCGATTTTCATTTCATTAGTATGGTTTTCGTACAAAAAAAAAAAAATCATAATAGCAAGACTATGCATGCTCAGAAACAAAAGAAGACATACAATACTATTCAACACATTACATCACTTCTGACATTGCATTCTATCGTATGAAAAGTTTCGTATTGTGAGCAACTTCTTCACTTTCGACATGAGACTAGCATGCCACAAAAAATGGACGAATGGTCGTCCGAAAATCTAAGCGTGTGTACGAGTCTTTACTGTGTTATGTCAAAGAGGCAGTTTAGCCCTCCGAGTTCTTATCCTGGACTACAGAAAGATTAGACTTTATGCTGTAGAGCAGTGGTTCTCAACCCTGTCCTCAAGTACCCCCAACAGGCCATATTTTCAGGTTTTCCTTTACTTTGTACAGGTGCTTTCAATCAGAGTCAATGGCTTGGTATTTTGGACAGCTATTTTATTTGAGAGAAATTCCCAAAACATGGCCTGTTGGGGGTACCTGAGGACTGAGGTTGAGAACCACTGCTGTAGAGAACTAAGAGTGGAAAAGGATGAGTAGATTAGCAAAAGACAGTTGGAAAGGACTGAAAACAGACCACAAAAATACTGTGCGTTTTCCTGGGCTTAGCAGTTGTGGCAATTTCTATTAGATCAACTGGTATTTTTCTGTACAGTGATGTACTGCATATGATTATTTCCTTGACATAAGGTACATGTTAAAAGACTGGACACAATGGGGGTTTTACAAGATTTTTGTGACTAGTTTTCATGAACATTTATCTGTAATAAATGTAATCCACAACCACACTATACCATTATTTATTCATGCACAAAAGATGTTAAAAGATTTTGACTGTTTTTTACCTGTTAGTTGTCTTGTTATAGACCAATCACATAAATCTGTTTCCAAATACATGTTGCTAATGGAAGTATACTTAGACATAATACAACTCTAGGCACACCAGAGTAATGGTGTCCTTTCATACAAGCTCAGCCTCTTGCATTACGCAAATATTTTTGGAGATACTAATGTTAGAACCGGCTATGGAAAGAAACCCGATGTACACTTCATATTAATCAATTATTAAGGACGACCAAAACAAGTGAAAGAAGAGATGGTTTTCATCTTTACTGAACTACACTGATTCTTTTGACTACCATTAACGTTCCCGGCTCCCCCTTTTCCCTATATTTCATTTGCTCAAATATATCTAAGAGGTAGCCAGAAGAGAGAAACAAAAAGGACAAAATGATCACATTTTATTGTTTTGTGTCTTTAACCTGATGTCCCAGGTCCTAGCCCGTAACACGATTATGGTAAATACAGCCCTGGTGCTAGCCACTTCTGTTCAAATTGAAGGGAATGTTTCAATTTTAGGCAAAATATCACAGCTAGATCTATCTCACTACAGTTCCTGCACCAGACACTGTTCTGGTTCATTATACTCCAAAAAAAAATATTTAACCATATACCCATAGATGATAAAAATTCTACAGTAGAATTGTCTAAATATCATAGTAACCAAGTGTAATATGCAGCATAAAATAAAATGTCAGTCTGAATAAATTCGCTATAGATTGGAGCATACCTGTTCTAGTCATATTTACATTCCGGTTTTCAAACATCTGAACAGATTCTCCCACAAACAGTATTTTCTCAGCAACCCTCACAGGGATGTAAGATGGCAGCATTTCAACCCTTAGTGAAAACTGCTTAAGAGAAGGTGCCAACATGTTCTCCTCCTCAATCAGACGCTGTTAGAAGACAAACAGGCAAATCCTCAAAATCAAGGCCTAATAGATGCATTGTTACGCATAAAGCTCATGCATATCTAACCAGGGTATATTTGTACAGGTGTGTGTGTGTGTATATATATATATATATATATATATATATATATATATATATATATATATATATATATATATATATATATATATATATATATATATATATATATATATACACACACATATACATATATACATATATACACACACACACATGCCTTCTGTGTGTGTAGCAGCCCCCCTAACACTTACCCGAGCCCCATCTCTGTCCAGCGATGCCCACGAGTGCCTTGGCAGTTCAGGATTGGCTGAGACACAGCAGCAGCACCATTGGCTCCCACTGCTATCAATCAAACTCCGTTAGACAATGAGAGCAAGGGGGTGGGGCCGCACCGCGGTTCCGTGCCTGAATGCATACTTCAAGCAGCTTGCTGTGGGGGCACTCAACAGGAGGGAGGGGCCAAAAGCTCCAGCCAGGGACCCGAGAAGAGGAGGATCTGGGCTGCCCTGTGCAAAACCACTACACAGAGCAGGTAAGTATAACAGGTTTGTTATTTTTATAGAAAAAAAAATAAAAAAAAGAGACTTTACAATCACTTTAATTTATTTCAGTATTCAATTCAAAAAGTGAAACTCATATAGAGTCGATATATTTCAAGCATTTCTTTCTTTTAATTTTGACGATTATGGCTTACAGCTAGTGAAAACCCGAAATTCTGTATCTCAGAAAATTAGAATATTGTGAAAAAGGTCAATATTATGGACTCATGGTGTCACACTCTAATCAGCTAATTAACTCAAAACACCTGTAAAGGTTTCCTGAGCCTTTAATTCAGGGGTCTCAAAATGGAGGCCCTCCAGCTGTTGCAAAACTACAAGTCCCATCATGCCTCTGCCTGCGGGAGTCATGCGTGTAACTGTCAGCCTTGCAATACCTCATGGGACTTGTAGTTTCGCAACAGCTGGAGGGCCGCCAGTTTGAGACCCCTTCATGGTCTCTTAGTCTGGTTCAGTAGGGTACACAATCATGGGGAAGACTGCTTACTTGACAATTGTCCATAAGATAGTCATCGACACCCTCCACAAGGAGGGCAAGTCACAAAAGGTCATTGCTAAAGAAGCTGGCTGTTCACAGAGTGCTGTACCCAAGCATATTAATGGAAGGTTGAGTGGAAGAAAAAAGTGTGGTAGAAAAAGGTGCACAAGCAACAGGGATAACCACAGCCTTGAGAGGATTGTGAAGCAAAGGCATTCAAGAATTTGGGGGAGATTAACTAGGAGTGGACTATGGCTGGTGTCAGTGCTTCAAGGGCCACCACATTGATGTATCCAGGACATGGGCTGGAGTGGAGAGGCACTCCAGATATCACTCTGTGGGGTTGATTTACTAAAGGCAAATAGACTGTGCACTCTGCAAGTGCAATTGCTCCAGAGCTTAGTAAATGAGGTAAAATTTCACTTCACAAAAAATACCCAGGCACGTGCAAGAAAAAAAAAAAATGCATTTTTGTCTTCACATGATTAAATGATGGAAGTCGGCAAAACTTCTTCTCATTTACTTAGCTCTGAAGCAACTGCCTATTTCTATTTTATCCATTTGCCTGTAGTAAATCAACCTCTGTGTGTAATGAAATATATATATATTTATTTATATATTATGAGTTTCACTTTTTGAATTGAATTACTGATATAAACCATCCAAGTGCATCAAATTGTCTGCCAGTATCTTCCGATAACATGCTGCATTCATCCTGTCAATTTTCACAAGATTCCTTTAGAGCTCACACACCTCCAAAGCAACAGTGAGCCACCACCATGCTTCACAGTGGGAATTGGTGTTCTTGTGGCTATAGGCCTTGTTCACACCTCTCCAAACATAGCGCCTATGGTTGTGACCATAAAGCTATATTTTGGTCTCCATATCCATAAAGCTATATTTTGGTCTCCTCACTCCAGATGACAGTGTGCCAGCAGCTGTGAGGAGTGTCAAGGTGTTGTCTGGCATTTTTTGTGGCATTGGCACAGTAAAGGCTTCTTTTCTGGCAACTTGACGATGCAGCTCATTTTTGTTCAAGTATCATCGTATTGTGCTCCTCGAAACAACAACACTGTCTTTTTCCAGAGCAGCATGTATATCTCCTGAGGTTACATGTGGGTTTTTCTTTGTATCCCGAATATATCCTCTTGTAGTTGTGGCTGGGCTGCAATCTTTCTTGGTCTACCTGACCTTGGCTTGGTATCAAGAGGTCCCTGAATTTTCCACTTCCTTATAAGTGATTGAACAGTACTGACTGACATATTCAAGGCTTTGGATATCTTTTATATCCTTTTCCATCTTTATAAAGTTCCATTACCTTGTTGCGCATGTCTTTTGACAGTTTTCTGCTCCCCGCTCAGTGCATCCACATGATAGTTAACAAACTCATTGACTACTCCAACACAGACACGAATTGCAATTTAAAAAGCCACAGATGTGGGAAATTAACCTTTAATTGCCATTTTAATCTGTGTGTGTCATCTTGTGTGTCTCTACCAAGGCCAAACATTGCAGGGTATGGAAGCTTTTGATCCATTTGGTTGATTTCTGTTATAATTATGATTTGAAAAAGAGCCAAACAACTGTGATAATAAATGGCTTCATATGATAACTATCCTTAAAGCGGACCTTCAGTCATTTTTTTCATCTTTCCATCTATTAATCCTCTGCCCTTGTTGTTTTAACTTTGGATAGGAAAATATTTTTTTTTTCTGCCAGTAAATACCTTATACAGCCCACTTCCTGTTTCTTATCTGGTAAAAAGCCTAGGCTTATGACATCATACACAGCTCTCTCTCACTCTGGTGAGAGTTTGCCAGGAAGGGAGGGGGGTGAGTCATAAGAGGTCCAATGAGAGTTGCAGAGCTGGAGGTGTGCGTCTGCAAATCCAGGAACAGACAGCAGCTTCAGTTGCCCATAGTTAAAATGGCTGCAGCCAGACTCAGTGGAGGGAGATTTCTGCAGCATATTTGGCAAGTACAGAATCACTGTATATATAAAATATGCAAAGTGGTTAGAGGGAAGCTTCAGAATGGTAAAGTATGTATTTTATTACAAATTATGTGAGCAGACTGCAGTTCCTCTTTAAATAAATAAAAGACAGTTTTTTGGAAAGATCAGTCATACTTTCAATATCAATGCCAACATTTCACGATTTCTGCCAGGGTATGCAAATTTTTTGAGCACAACTGTAAATATGTAATTGAGCAGAGCCTGGCCACAGGTTCACTTTAAAGTCTATTAAGAGGTGTCAATACAGAATAAAATGTACCATTTATAAGATGCCATTTACATTCAAAAGAATGTGCACAAAATATACTTTTACAATGAAATATCTCACCAAGTCTTGCAGCTCTCGCAGCTGTTTCCCTGTAAGACCCCCGATACCCAAGTCGTCATCTTCTTCATCAGGCTGGGTAGAAGCATTGCCAGAAGCCGACCCTTGTCTCACAAAAAACTCTTCATACTGGTCTAATAAAAGCCCATGAAGCATCCAGGCAGACAACTGTTTGTACATAACCCCATGACACACTGCCAGGATCCTAGGCAGATATAAGATACATAAATAACATCTACATACAAAAAAAAGAATGGAACCAAAATGTCTTAGAACTATTTAAGGCTCATTATACTCCGGTAATTGTTAAGCAGTTCTACACCTGTGTGCTTTTCTGTGCTTATCGTTTTCAGCTTTATAAAACACTGTGGGGACCCCAGGTCGCTGCAATGTGCTGTACGCTCTGAAAACCTAATGTTCTCAAATGCAAAAAGTTGTGTATACAATCTTGTAGACCTTACTTACAAAAACTCAGTGCATGCTAGAATTAGTTTTCTCCAAGACTAATCTGTAAAGCCTTCTCTACTCCAGAAACACACGCTTTGAAGAGATATAGCTGCACATGGTTTTGCAGTGACCATTTATTAAAAAAAAAAAAAAAATCAAAAACACAAATAGGGATGGGCTCAGGTGTGGTCCCATTCCACCTGAGCAATCCCACCAGGAAGCCCTCACTGCACACCACCAATCATAGACAGTGAGGCATTCCCCATCCCGCAGCTGAACATACACACGCTGCCTATGATTGGCGGTGTGCAGTGAGAGCTTCCTGGCGGGACTGCGCAGGTGGGTTGGGACTATGATCTGAACACACCTGAGCCCATCCCTATACACAGACACACAGCCCTTTTATTTACATGAACCCATACACAGGAATGTTAGGCTGCTCAGAGATATTGGTGAGTGGTTGGATGTAAATGTACAAAATGGCCGCCCCCAACCTAAAGACTGCAGACTATTCCATAAGCTTTTATTTTAATATGAGTGAGGAGGAAGCAAGTTGATGCATCTCTGGTGATGAGGGAGTGGGGGGGAATCAGCAATCAGAAAAGATCTTTGACAAAAAAACAGATCAGGCCACTGCCGTCTCAATCATATTCTGACTGCATCATGTATCAGTGCACTGTCAGCTTTAGGTACAGTTTTGAAGCTAAGCTTGTGGATTGTAAAAATAGTTTTTCCAGGCTTATATTTTATTATATGGGTAAATCTGTTAAAGATCGAGGTGGATGAGATGGTCACAAGTACATGGACTTAATCTCCAACCCCTTTATGCTTGTATAGGAATAAAGTTGCATTGTTGCCACACTGTACAACACAAGAAAAATGCAAGGCTGTCCACAGAAGCTGGATTAAGCTTTCTCCTGCAGTTTGGAATATCTAAGCACACTTCAATGCCTTTCGGCTCATGCAGGGTCAAGTATTCAGTAACAGGCACATTTGGCTCTCAAAAGCATTTATTGCTATTAGGGATGCACAGATACCATTTATTTTTTTTAACACTGAGCACGAGTACCGATACTTTTTTTTTTTTTTTTTTAAGTACTCACTGATACCAATTACCAATACCTATAGTCAATATACACTTATTGTGATTTTTTTGTACCAAAGACATGTAGCAGAATACATTTTGGCCTAAATATCCAGTGGTGATCAAATACCACCAAAAGAAAGCTCTATTTGTGTAAAAAAAAAAAGTGCAAAAAAAAAAAGAGAACTGGCCATGTATGTGTGCAAACTTCCGCAGGCACTGCATAACCCTAGGTAAAAGGAAAGCCTTCAATGAAGCTCTGCAGATGACAGCCCCTATCTGTCAGGGACAATCAAAGGCTGACATCCGGTCTGATCTGCTGCTTCAGAAAGCCTCAGAAAGAAGTGTGTTGTGATTGCACAACCCGTGCTTGTTCCATGCCTCTTGCCCCTGTGCACCCAGCCCAGCACTTGTCTATGGGAAAGTTGATGTGTGCAGAGCCTGCAGGACTCGCACAGCTGCAAGGACAGGCAGCAATGGAAGTTTCTGAAGTTTCCTGAAGAATGCAGGGCAGAGAGGAGTGCACGGTCCTGTCCCAATCCCTGGTAATACAGTGCCGGCTCAGGGCACATAGGCTGTAGGCAGTTGGGTAAGAAGTTCATGCACGGAGAGCAATGACCTCCACTGCTGGGCACCCAACCCACACATGCAGCCAGCTTCCTCTGCAGCAGGGCTGTGTACCGCCCGCATATACTTTCCACTCACCACACTGGACTGTAACCCCCGGAGCCTACGGGATTCAGGTTCTGAAATCTCTTGGGCACCTCCCATTATTCAGTTGCTGCTAGTAGAATTCTGGGGGCATGTTGGAGGACATTGCTGCAGCAAACCCCGGCCTCTCACAAACACTCAGACAGCTGAAATGTCATTGGTTGTTAAGGACGCAGTGGTCCCGCTCCTTAACAACCAACAATTTCGGGTATTTTTTTCTTTACATTTCAGCTGTTAGCAGGGAAATCCTGCTGACAGCTGAAAGAACCGAGCCAAAAGGTATCAGTTCTGGGTATCGGAGCATTTGCATGAGTACCAATACTCATACAAATGCTTGGTATCGTAGCAACCCTAATTGCTATAAACAGAGGCCATCTAACATGTCTGAAATCCTCTACGTGACAAGCACTGATTATTTCATTTAATGAAGCTAAAACTAAGTGCTCCGTGCTTGCGCAGCACATGAACTTGTTGACCAGGGAGAAAACCATAGCAGTTTACAGAGGCACTGCAATACAGGAGAGGTCTCTCCACACATTCTCAGTGAAAACTCTGCCTGAGAATCCTAAGGCTTCATGAAGGTATCTCATTCAAACTAAAAGGAAGGATTTCTTACTTTTCCAGTGCACTCCGAACAGGTGGCAGACCCCCACAACTGTGCTTGTAGACTGTTTCCAACAACTGACATCCATGAATCTGCAACGAAGAACAGAATACAAATTCTGCTACAAAGTGTACCAGATATGCACTTGCATAGCTAATGTTAAAGGCTAAGTTCACCTTATGGAACATGTTACATGTTCCACTCGTATTTAGGGTGGAACGTAAAACATGTTTCCGCAGCTGCAGCATTTCCTCCGTCTCCGCCATTTATTCACAGTCCTCTATGAATGGGGAGCTACAAGTCTCGACAGCCTTGTAATTTCAATGAACTATCATGGTGTTGAACGCTCTGGTAGTTCATTCTTCCTGTCAGTGTTTGTCTGTCTGCCGGTATGAGGTATGAGCAGACAGATACACTGAGAAGTCTGCAGGAGTCCGGCACGGCACCTGCGATCTGCTGATCATGGATAAAATGCTTTCCAGGCTCAGAGTAAAAAAATAAATAAATGCACATTTTTTTACCTACAAAAAGATGTCCATTCATAATTTTTTTCTTTTTTTTTCTTTAAAGGTGAACCTATCCTTTAACTTTCATTCTATAATAATGTACCTTGGTTTACCTCATATAACCTTCACTAGACTACATGACTTGTTTACTAACACTGTGAAATGTCATTCTTACTCCTGTCCATACAGAAATATACACTTCAGATAGTTGGTATAAAAGGTCAACATGACATGACATTTCATTTAGTGGTTCATTTCCAAAATTACTTGACATAAAATGATTTCTTAATACAATGGAAACATATCAAAGCGTAGAGATGGCATTCCAAGGAAGAGACGTCTATAAGGTCATAACAATGGGTTCAATGCTGTAAACAGTAATATAATACACCATCCTTGTAGGAAACCACCAGTGGTCCCTGGAATGCAAATAGAGATTGTTGCATAGTCACCCCTAGCTCTGGAGTGTCAGTGCTTGGGTCTATTATTGGATCACTCTGCATTGGGAAATATGATGTCAGATCTGCTTTAAGGCCTCATGCACACTGGGTGTTTGCCCTTCTCTCCTGAACGCCGTTCTCCTGGCAGGAGAAAAGCATTGTCAAAAATGCACCTAAAGCTGCGTTTTTGTAAACACATATGGACGTGTCGAACACTTGGGCATAAATTCATTTAATTAGCCGGAATAATAATTTATTGCACTAAACGCACCTAGTGTTTACACACATTAAGATGCGTTTACACGTGTTCAGCCACGTCAAGCGTTTTTTCTGTCAAACCGCTGCTGCTCCTGAACGCGCTGGCAGTGTTTTTTTTTCTGCCTCTAAAACCCTTTAGGTGTGCATAGACTCAGATTAACACTGAGGGGCGTTTAGACACAGAAAAAAAAACCCATCAAACACTCCTAAAAGTGGCGTTAACATCCAGTGTGTATGAGGTCTTATGGTTACCTCAGGGGTGCTCTGGAAGCATTTAAGGCTTTGAAACTAAAGGTATGCCATGGCTCATTATAGCACCTGATTTACAGTGAAAGAACTGTAAGTCCTTGAGAACAGGTTTGCATTAAATGCTAAGTTTACCTTTTCCAGAAAATAGCCTATGCAGTCAATGGGCCCCTGTAGATATTAAAAAAATAGGAGTTTTTCAGAAAAGGGGGCCAAATGGCATACAGGTATGGCAATAAAATAATGAACATTTTACAGAGCTGCACAGTTTTCTAATACCCACTTGACCGCATAGACCATTTTCTGGAAAAAGGTGAACTTAAGGGTTAGTTCACCCACACCAAAAAACTGCCTATGCAGATAAAGGGTCATATGTAGATAAAAACAAACTAAGCAGCGCCAACTAAAGTTGAATAAATGCCCTTGCTATAGGTGTAGGCCATTTACGTACCTCCTGAAGCCTGACTAGAATACTCCCAGGACAGTAAAGCCTAGTCATTACTGCTCACTTCCTCCATCACAGTGAGTGAGCTCTCAAATTCTGAGCTCAGAGCTACTGCATCAGGGAAGAGAAAGAAAATTCAAGGAAGTTTAAATCAAAGAAAAAGCTCACTCCTGTGACTGTGAAGATGAGCAGTAACGACTAGGCCTCACTTAGCAATGTAAAGTTACATCCTGGAAGTATTCCAGTCAGGCTTTGGGAGGCATATAAATGGCCTACACCAGGGGTCTTCAAACTGCGGCCCTCCAGGTGTTCAGGAACTACAATTCCCATCATGCCTAGTCATGTCTGTGAATGTCAGAGTTTTACAATGCCTCATGGGATGTGTAGTTCTGCAACAGCTGGAGAGCCGTAGTTTGAGGATCCCTGGCCTATACCAATAGCATGAGCATTTTAGTCAGAGCAGCACTGTTTGTAATGTTTTTATATACAAACACCCCTTACCTGCAGAGGAAGTTTTTTTTTTTTTTTAAAGGTGAACTAACTCTTTAAGGATATATTGTAGACATTGCAGTAAAAGAATTAAGAATTATTTTGCTGCAATGACAGGGGTGAGGTAAGGAACTCATGCAAGGTAATTTAATCACATAAGCCCACAAAGCAAGAAAACCCAGTGGGTGGTTCAACCCATTAACATTTAGCCACAATCAATATCAACAGTGGGCCTTTCAACTGTCAAAATTCATACCAGCCATCACCGCTAAAAACACTGCATGCTTTTAGATGGAGGTTTGTCTGAAATGGATGTGTTTGTAACTCAGTATATGCAAATTCAACTAGGTACTACATTGCCTGTCCATCTCTTATAGTCTGGCTAGTTTTGATGTAATATAAGGAATACTGTAACAAAACAGAATTCATGTCAGATTTAATTGACCTTTATAAATGTGCTCTGCCTGTGGGCTCCATCTACTTAGTCCATAAAATCTCCAGTGAAATTGAATATCCTTAATGGTTACAAGATGCACTAATAGAAAGTACAATAGTACATACCTTCTGACTCTTAATTTGCTCCACAACAATCATTACTGATGGGAAGAGGAGGTGAAACTGAAAAATAAAATCAGCATATCAATAGTTTTGCAATGTAGAATTAAAAGCCAAAATTTTTGGAGGGTTATTATACCTGCCATGTGTCCCAATAGGGAATTTTCCCTTCACTCCTTGTCCCACAGCCAAAACAGTGAAGTGAGAGGAAATGCCTTTAGAGTGAGGTAATCTGCAGTTGTCACCAGAACTTGTGTCCCCATTGGAAGATTTCCCCTCTATTCCTGTTTTGGTGAAAACTAAAAATTGGTGTATTCTCACTTTCAGTGAGAATGTTAAACAGGACAAATAGAGAAAGTGAACCACTATTGAAAATGCTAGATGCACAGCTGCCATCATTACCCAATGCTCTCTGCAATGGAAAAGAGATACAAGCTAACTGAACCAAACCAGTGATTAAGTAGTGAAATCATACCAAGCATAACAACCAGAATTTTCTGGAGGTCAACAATGGCAGTCTTCATATTTCTCTCTAGAAGTTTCCTTTAACAATACAACAGGGTTTAAAGTGGCCCGTTATAGCCTAAAACGGTTCTATAGCTGTCCTGCAGGCACCAAGTAACTGTTTTAGACTTAAAGCACTTTTTGTGATTCAGCACTGCGTCGCTTTAACTGACAATTGCGGGGTCGTGCGACGTGGCTCCCAAACAAAATCGATGTCCTTTTTTCCCCACAAATAGAGCTTTCTTTTGGTGGTATTTGATCACCTCTGCGGTTTTTAGTTTTTGCGCTATAAACAAAAAAAAAGGAGCGACAATTTTGAAAAAAAAAAAAAACGCATTATTTTTTACTTTTTGCTATAATAAATATCCCCAAAAAACATTTTTTCCCCCTCAGTTTAGGCCGATACATTTTCTTCTACATATTTTTGGTAAAAAAATAAATAAATAAATAATAATAAAAAAAAAAATCGCAATAAGCGTATATTGATTGGTTCGCGCAAAAGTTATAGCGTCTACAAAATAGAGGATAGTTTGATGGCAGTTTTATTAATAATTTTTTTTTTTTTTTACTAGTAATGGCAGCGATCAGCGATTTTTATCGTGACATTATGGCGGACACGTCGGACAATTTTGACACATTTTTGGGACCATTGGCATTAATACAGCGATCAGTGCGATTAAAAATGCATTGATTACTGTAAAAATGTCACTGGCAGTGAAGGGGTTAAGTGTGGCCAAGTTTGTGTTCTAACTGAAGGGGGGAGGGGACTGTGCAGGGAAGATAACAGATCCTCTGTTCATACTCTGTATAAACAGAGGATCTGTCAGTTCTCCCCTCAAAGAACCGGTAACTGTGTGTTTACACACACAGTTCCGGGTTCTCCGTGTGCCCCGAACGATCACGGGAGCCCGGCGGTGATCGAGACCGCCAGGCACTCGCATCGGCTCGGGCGGCGCGCACGCCCCCTAGTGGCCACAGGGCGAAGCGACGTTACATAACGTCATTTCACCCAACCATGCCATTCTGCCGCAGTACATCTGCGGCGGCTGGTCGGCATGTGGTTAATTCATCCTATGCATTAACGTGAAAAAACACTTGGCAGTGACTGGCCCCCCAGCCCCCCGTTTTACTTACCTGAGCCCTAGAACTTGACCCACGGGGACGCGCTGTCTCTCTGCCCAGGGTTCTCGATTCTTGATTGGATAGATTGATAGCAGCGCAGCCATTGGCTCCCACTGTTGTCAATCAAATCCAATGACGCGAGCGCCCCTCTATGGACGCCGAATGTTGGACTTGGGAGCGCGCTCGCAAGGCAACCCCCCCGGGAGAGCGCTTCTCCCAGGGGGTTATCTGATGTGGGGAGGAGCCGCGAGAGCCGCCGAGGGACCCCACAATAGCAGGTTCGGGGCCACTCTGTGCAAAACAAGCTGCACAGTGGAGGCAAGTATGATACTTTTTTTTTTTTTTTTTTTTTAAACGAACCCTTACAATCACTTTAAAATTGATCTTTGTGGAAGCCTCACAATTTTAGGTTCAGATTGTACATGGGGCTTCAACCTTTGTTCAGGTCTAGATTAAGCTCCACCCCCTCCAAAACTTAGCTCCACCAGGTTCATTATTGTACACAAATAAAACAATAGAAATAATGATACCAGTTACTACTAATCACCCACCTGATCCAGGGAGTAGTTAATATGTGAAATGGAAAGGTGTGGGTCAGCCAAGAACTGCAAAACAAAATAAAGACAATTAGATACAAAAACAAGCAAAAAAAAAAAAAAAAAAAGTTCACTTTTCTGACTCTTGGACTGTATACTAGTTCCAGAGCAGTGTCATTACTTGGCATAAAGAAAAACAGAATTTTTCTTGGAGTCCACTGAGGGATACGTGAATTCACCTACTGTAGGGTTATACTGTTGCCTACAGTGGCAGTTTTTGGCAGAGAATATCCTGGGAAAGTAGTTATTCCACCTCCTGAAAATCCAGGGAAGCACAGGAGCATCCGGCAAAGACCTCCACCTGCCACACAGGATCTAAGGCACTCCTACATGCATAAACCTCTCCTCCATGTCTAGAGGCTACCAGTTAAAAGAAATCTGTTGCCAAGGTATTATCCTTGATGCTGCATTTACACCTGAGCAGAGCGTCTTTGGGCGCTTTTATGCGCGACTTGTGCGTTTTTATACAGCGTTTTGTGCTTTTGCCGATTTTATATTAGCCAATAGAGAAAACTTATCTGTTGCATCATTTGTTCTTTTATTATTAATTTATTATAATGTTTTTTCATTGGGGTAAGGGGTTACTACTGCTACTACTACTAATTGTAAAATAAATGCACAAAGATTATAAATAAATTTAATACTAAGTAGCAATAAATAATTAACCCTTAACTTTAACCCCTACCCCTTAAAAAAATAAAAATAATAAACTAAACACTCCAACACTAAATAATTATTATTAATAAATTATTTGATCCCCTGCAGATTTTGTAAGTTTGCCCACTTACAAATAAATGAAGGGTCCATAATATTTTATCATAGGTGTAATTTAAATGATCGAGACAGAAAATCCAGAAAAAACACGATACAAATGTTATAAATTGAGTTGCAGTTCAGTGAGTAAAATAAGTATTTGATCCCCAAGCAAAACATGACTTAGTTACCCTTGTTGGCAAGCACAGAGGTGAGACGTTTCTTGTAGTTGGTTACCAGGTTTGCACACATCTCAGGAGGGATTTTGGCCCACTCTTCTTTACAGATCTTCTCTAAATCCTTAAGGTTTCGTGGCTGTCGCTTTGCAAGTCGAAGTTTCAGCTCTCTCCATAAATTTTCTATAGGATTAAGGTCTGGAAACTGGCTAGGCCATTCCATGACCTTAATGTGCTTCTTCTTGAGCGACTCCTTTGTTGCCTTGGCGGTATGTTTTGGGTCATTGTCATGCTGGAAGACGCATCCACGACCCATCTTCATTGTTCTGGCTGAGGGAAGAAGGTTCTCATCCAAGATTTTACAATACATGGCTCAGTGCTTTGGCCCCTCAATGCAGTAAAGTTGGCCTGTACCTTTAGCAGAGGAACAGCCCCAAAGAATAATGTTTCCACCTCTGTGCTTGACTGTAGGGATAGTGTTTTTAGGGTCATAGTCAGCATTTTTATTTCCTCCAAACACGGAGAATCGAGTTAATGCCAAAGAGCTCAACTTTGGTCTCATCTGACCACAACACTTTCTCACAATCCTTCTCTGAATCATTTAGATGTTCATTGGCAAACTTCAGATGGGCCTGTACATGTGCCTTCTTGAGGAGGGGGACCTTGCAGGTGCTACAGGATTTTAATCCATGGTGGCATATTGTGTTACCAATGGTTTGTTTGGTGACTGTGGTCCCAGCTGCCTTGAGATCATTCACAAGCTCCTCCTGTGTAGTTCTGGGCTGAGCCCTCACTTTTCTCATGATTATCCTTACCCCTTGAGGTGAAATCGTGCATGGAGCTCCAGACCGAGGGCGAGTGTTCGTTATTTTGTATTTCTTCAGTTGTCTCCTTCTCACCAAGCTTCTTGCTGATGGTATTGTAGCCCATTCCAGCCTTGTGCAGGTCTACAATATTGTCCCTGACGTCCTTTGACAGCTCTTTGGTCTTGTCCATGATAGTGAGCTTTAAATGGAAGAAAGACACATAACGAGTTGTCATTAGGAGCAACTTCTTACATTGACAGGACTAATCAGTGTACCACATGAGCACATACCGTAGCCAGTCTGTGGGAGTCAGAATTATTGTTGGTTGGTAGGGGATCAAATACTTATTTTATCACTGAACTGCAACTCAATTTGTAACATTGTGTACAGTGTGTTTTTTTCAGGATTTTTTGGTTGATATTCTATGTCCAACATTTAAAATACACCTATGATAAAAATTATAGACCTTGTATTTCTTTGTAAGTGGGCAAACTTACAAAATCTGCAGGGGATCAAATAATTCTTTTCCCCACTGTATAAAGCCAAGCAGAGGAAAGGCTGATCTGGATAACGGCTATGTAGAGACCAGCTCAATGTAGTGAGGAATACTTAGGTCAATGGAAGTAAACCACAAACAAAATCGTAGAAAAAAAAATTGGTTACACAGTGTCCAATCCTCCTGTAGGCAGCAGTATAACCTGACAGTATCTGAACTGCTGTGTCCCTCAATGGATGAGAAAGAAAGAAGTTTCACAATTCTCTATTTTTATATACCTCTTGCTCCAAGTCTAACAAAGCTTGTCTGTATGGCTGCAGGATTGAGTCCAGACCTCTACAGAAGGCCCGTAAGTAAATTCCATGCAGACCAACCTGCCCCTGCTGAGAAGGGTGGTGATCCTGAAATACAAAAATAAATAATTACAATAAAAGAAAAACATTAAAGTAGATAACTTAAAGACATTTAGAGCCCTTTCACACTGTGCCGTCCTGGGCGTCAGCGGTAAAGCGGCGCTATTCGGCCGCTAGCGGGGCGGTTTTAACCCCCTGCTAGTGAGCGAAAAGGGGTTAAATCTGCCCGCAAAACGCCGCCGGTATTGCAGCGCTGCCCCATTAATTTCAATGGGGAGCAACAGTAGAGGAGCGGTGAGTTCACCGCTCCAAAAAAGCTGCTGGCAGGACTTTTTCTGACGCCCTGCCAGCGCGCCGCTTCTCGGGCTTTCACACTGGAGTGCATGGAGCAGCTGTTTTAGGAAGTTTTGCAGGCGCTATTTTTAACGCTATAGCGCCTGCAAAATGCTCCAGTGTGAAAGGGGTCTTAGTTTGTTAAAATTCTGTGCATTAAAAACAAGGTAGAGGGTGTGACAGCGTGACAAAGCAGGGAAACAATCAGGCCAGAGGGGCAGAGCATTGTCAACCTATAAAAGGAAATACCAGAACAAGCACTTTCATGGCAGGATTATCAGGTATTTTTTTAATGTAAACTGCAAATTTAAAAATGTTAAATATGACTTACATGTTATTAACATGTTAAATTGCAGTAACATGTTAAAAAATCTTATTATAAATTAGGACACAAAAACTTATTTTAAGCTTCAGGAAAGTTTTAGAACAGAAGGTCAAATCTGGAGCACAGAGTGATATTTTCCTATAGATGAACTCCTACCCACTAATACTATAGAAGTAAACTACTGAGTGGCACTTTGCTTTCTAACTTATTAGTAGTACTTTAGAGCAACGCTAACAAATAAAATTGTGGATGTTCTTGAATATATCTGTGAATGTTATTAGGAGCTCGAACACAATACTGTATGTCATTTTCATTAACCCTTTAAAATCAGATTCAAAAGGAGAAGTAGGGTCAAAGCTCTTTTGACCCTACCTCGCCTGTATGTCACAGGAATGCACTTGGTTCTGCACTCCTGTGACCTGCATTCAGCTGACACTGGGCTAAAGTCTGCTAATGTCACTCAGCCAGTTCAGACTGTGGGGAGATCCCGACATTAATGTCGGGACCCACCCAGTTGCCTGACCAGCAGCTGGCTCGGCCGCTCAGCAAGCCGTACAAAGTCTGAGCCAGCCATTCCCACCCCCTTCACAGCCCAGCTTCCCAGTGAGCACTGGAGGGGCAGAGCAAAGAGCTGGTGACTACCAGTCACCTGCTGACTGAAGACAGATAAACAAGCAATCAGAGGTCTTTGAGGCAGTCAAAAAGGGAAGAAAGAAAAAAGTGACGCGCCAACCTTGTGCATTATCCTTGGATATATTTTGATATATTAAAAATTAAGTAAAAAAAACTACTCAAACGTATGAAAGAAAACTCGCAATACAAACAATTTCCAGATGACAGCAATTGGTCTAAATGACAACAGACTCCAGATGGTAACAGAGGAGATTTCAAGGGCCACTGCTGACTGACGCGTTTTGAAGGATTACCTTCTTCCTCTGAGCCTAGGCCTTGAAGGAGGCCTTGAAATCTCCTCTGTTATCATCTGGAGTCTGTTGTCATTTAGACCAATTGCTGTCATCTGGAGATTATTTGTATTGCGAGTTTTCTTCCATACGTTTGCAAGTAGTTTTTTTTACTTAATTTTTAACATAATAAAATATATCCAAGGATAATGCACAAGGTTGGTGCGCCCTTTTTTTCCCTTTCTTCTCTTTTTGATTGCTAGGATACCCCTATCCCTGAGGGCAGCAAGGCCTGAGGCAATATCCACTACAAAATTTAGTCCACCTGGTAACTCACTTGTGCGTAGGAGTGTTTGTTTTCCTCTTTGAGGCAGTGTGGGACCAATACTGCATCCACCTAAGTGAGTATGTCTATTTATTTTAAAACCTCATACTTCTCTTTTAAAGCACAACTCCAGTGAAATCATCTTTTCCAGTTTTGGATAGAATAGGAAAGGGACAGAACCTCCGTCAGTATTTTCATTGGACGGACATGTTTAGAGTGCCAACCTACACATGTTCATAAATGGCTGAAAACATATGGGGGTGCATGGCCAACTGTTGTGCCATTCAAGGGTGCATAGGCACATAAGCCAACACTGCAAATACAATATACTTATGGCTCAAAACAAACCAAGATTTGGACACACAGGATATTATTGTCTTGATAAAGACAACCTGCACATCCTCAAAACATCAGTTTTCTATGTGCTGGAAGTAAAAAAAACTTGCATTTAGAATGCTGCCCTCCTTACTCCTCTTTATTGGGAAGACTTCCCATCGCTTACGGCAGTGGTTCTCAACTCCGGTCCTCAGGACCCACTAACAGGCCAGTTTTGCAAGATAACTCAAATACATCACAGGTGATATCATTTGCTGCTCAGTGATTGCAGTATTCTAGTCTGCATCTCCTCAAGGTAATACTTAAAATCTGGCCTGTTGGTGGGTCCTGAGGACTGGAGTTGAGAACCACTGGCTTACGGTTTAGGTCTATATAGTTTAGGTCTAGAATACCATGAAGGAAACCGGTACTACAAGAACATGCAGAGTGTGCTGACTACTTTTAAAAATGCCAGTTGCCTGGATCACCAGCTGAGTCTAAAAACAACCAGGTAATTTGTTTTCAAAAGACCAGCAATGGCAGCCCACATCTTTTTCACAGTACAAGTCTACTTCAAAGCTGTTTTAATCTGCTTATTATTTACCTTCCCTAGTTCCTCTTTAACTAACATGCTAAAAAAAAAAAAAAAATACTAAATAAAACCTTCCCGATTACCTTATTTTAGACTCCGTAACACAACCACTGGGTCTCTTTACTTCCCTATTCAATTAAGAGAGATTATGGCGGGTGGGAGGGGGCGACAGGGTCCTGTATATAGCTTCCTGAAAACAGGAAGGTATGGTAATGCCCACATGTGATGCTGAGCCTCAGTAACCGAAAGAACTGAACTCCAATGAATGAAAGGGGCGGGCCAGGGACAGTGAGGCTGGGGAGGAAAGAGCTAGATGATACTGGCTATCCTTCAGCCAGGAAATGAGGCTAGCTCTATCCTACTTTCTGCAGCTTCCAATGCACACTGTGAGAAGCTCACAATGTGCAGTAAAATCAAGAGTAAGCAATTTCAGTACAGAGAGAATCCTACAGAATTGTGCAAGACGGAAGGTAAGGCTGGAGCCAGCTTTAAAGCAGAACTTCACCTAAAAATAGGAAGTTCCACTTTATGTCCTCCTGCCCCCCTCCCCTCAGTTTTGAAACTTCTTTTTTTTGGGAGAGGGTACCTAGTTTTGTCAGGTACCTGCTCCCACTTCAACTGCCTAGGTGATTCCACCAAAGTTCCAACCCCAATACACACCAAACTGAGCATGTGCAGAGTGGCTCCAAAGGCTCAGTCTTATCAGGAGACGGATTGGGGACAGTGGAAGAAGGGGAGGTTTAAACAACCTTTTTACACAATGCAGAGGCTTAACCCCTTTAGGTTCCACAGTGAGTATAACAAGCATGTTTTACTTCATATACACACTGATTTTACTGTTGTGCGTTTAGCAACACTTTAAGTCAGCAGTTACAGGATTTGTAGTTGATTACTTAATTTTTGCAAAAATGACTGAAGAACCATTTTAAAGACAATTTCTCATTCGGTAAGGCAGTACAAAGAGCAATGGATACAGAGAACAGATCAGTTAAAAAGGATTTATCAATGATCACTATTGGTCATTTCACTTTGTACAACTTCACTAAACAAGCTTGCCAGTATACCTTACAGAATACTTTATCATAATAATTTTCCTTTGGGATTAATAAAGTATTCTGAATCTGACTACTTCATCCTGATTTTTCTAAAGTATGCAGTCCATGATCTTATTACCGGGTGCTGAACATGCCCTGTGTACTGTTCAATGAACTCCGTGAAACGGATATAATCGGTTCCCAGCTTGCACAGACGGTTCAATACACTGGTTTCACTGGGATGGAGAAAGGGTAGATCTTGTGATACCTAAAAAAAAATACAATACTGTAAATAAAGTGTGACACCCGAACTAAAAGCACCAAAGAACTCAAAGTGAATAATGCAGCTACTTTCTTTAACCAAGTAATAACTTGTTGATAGAAAAAAAACATACAAACAAGACAAAGCTAAAACACCATATAACTTTTCTTAAATAAGTGAATTTAGATAAATTGTCCACAAAAAAAAAAAAAAAAAAAAGCGCTCTTGTGCTCTTCCCAGCCACACAAGTCCATTAATCAAATAATGACCAATGCTCTTTCATATGAATTCACCATGTGTAAGTTAGGCAAATCACCCCGTGTGTTTGGAAACTCTTCAGCACACAACACTCACCAGATGTCATGTGACGTCTTACTAGAGCTGCACGGTTCTGGCTAAAATGGGAATCACAATTTTTTTGCTTAGAATAAAGATCACGATTCTCACGGCGTAACATCATCTTTCACATTATACAAAAAAACTGGGCTAACTTTTACTGTATAGTTTTTTGTTTTAATTTATTAAAGTGTATTTTCTCCAAAAAAAAATTGCGTTTGAAAGACCGCTGCGCAAATACAGTGTGACATAAAATTTTGCATCGACCGCCATTTTAATTTCTAGGGCAGGGGTAGGCAACCTATTGAGCACAGTGTGCCGAAAAATGTTTTCAAAGAAATTGAGCGTGCCGATTTTATAGCAAAAAGATTTAAACTTCACACTCTCAATCACGAAAAGGATTTTTTATAAAGTAAATGCTGTAAACTATGTAAACTACTTTAGTAGTGAGAAATTAACATCCTGCACTCTCACGCCTCAGATCAGCCCCAATTCATGCACCTTCACACCTCAGATCACTGTACCCCCTGCTCATCTGCCCCACCACTGTAACCCCCTGCTCATCTGCCCCACCACTGCACTACCCTGCTCATTTGTCCCACCACTGTAACCCCCTGTACATCTCCCCCACCATTGTAACCCCCTGCTCATCTCCCCCATTATCAGGAACCATGAATCAGACCTAGACAGAAGTATAGTTAAATCACACTTGTATTATAATAATAATAATAATAATAATAATGTAAACAGAGTAAGCGTAGTCAAAACAAGCCAGAGTTCAGTAACCGGATCGGGTAGTCAGCCATGTCAGAGAGCCAGAGATAAACACAGTAGTACAGCAAGCAGGATCAGGAGCCAGAAGGACCGTCAGGCGAGCAAGTCTTCAACAGGAACACAATAGAAAGTCTCTGTGATGTTGACAAAGGCAAAGGCAGAGATCAAGTACCGTATATACTCGAGTATAAGTCGTTCCGAGTATAAGTCGAGGCCCTAATTTACCACAAAAAAAATGGGAAAAACTTATTGACCCGAGTATAAGACGAGGGTGAGAAATGCACAGCTACTGTAAGTGGAAAAGAGGGTCAACAATGCCCATTTGCAGCATCACTGTGCCCATTTGCATGCCTCACTGTGCCCATTTGCAGCCATAGGTCCCCTGAACTTCAAACTCGGTAGTTAAGGGTTCCTAGATGCCCCCTAGCTGCAGCCAAAATTTGGGGTCTCTGAACCCAAAGGGTCCCGAAAGGACATTGCTGCAGATGGACACAGTTGACCGAATTTGGGGCCCTGTATCTTGGGGCCACTTAGTGCTAAGAACCCCAAATTTGGTGTACAAACCCAGTGGAACTAGCACCATAAAATTTCCAAAGCTGGGGTTCCTAGCACCAAGTGGCCCTGAGATACAGGGCCCCAAAAATCAGTTCAGAAAATGTCAAGCACTTTTCTGCAGCAGAGAATGACATTTTCCGAACTGATTTTGGGGCCCCGTATCTCAGGGCCACTTAGTGCTAGGAACTTCAGCTTTGGATATGTTATGGTACCAGTTCTACTGGGTTTGCACACCAAATTTGGGGTTCCTGAGATACGGGGCCCCAAAGTCGGTTCGGAAAATGAAATTTTTTGCTGCAGAAAAGTGCTTGACTCGAGTATAAGTCGAGGGGGGCACTTTCAGCACAAAAAAATGTGCTGAAAAATTCGACTTATACTCGAGTATATATGGGTAAGCTGGACGGCTTTAAGTAGGCAGGACTGACGAGGAGAATCAACAACAGCTGGGTAACTGTGGACAGAGATGGGAGCTGGCAATTAGCCGACAGCTGAGCGGCCAGCTCAGAGAAGGAAGGGCTGAGCCCAGCCCTGAGTGTACCCCCTCCTCAATGACTCCTCCCCCTCAGAGAACCACCGGGCTTGAAGGGAAAACGTCTATGGAAATCACGGAGGACAGGGGCATGTACGTCGGAGGACGAGACCCAAGAGCGTTCCTCCAGACGTACCCCTTCCAATGCACCAGCTACTGTAAGCGCCCACGGAACCTACAGGAGTCAACAATGGATTGTACTTCATACTCCCCATGGTTCTCAACCTGTACAGGGTGAGGACGAGGCACCGAGGTGGTAAAGCGATTGCAGACCAAAAGTTTCAATAAGGAGATATAAAACCTATTTGAGATGCGCATACTAGGAGGAAGGTCCAAGGCGTAAGCCACTGGGTTAATCCTGCGAAGGATACGGAAAGGCCCAATAAACCAAGGTGCAAACTTCAAAGAAGGAACACGAAGTCGGAGGTTGCGAGACGACAGCCAGACCATGTCCTCAACCTGGTAGGAAGGTGCAGGCAGGCGTCTGCGGTCAGCATGGAGTCTGTACCTATCATTAGCATGTTGCAAAGCCTCCTGGACTTGTGCCCAAGTGAAACTAAGACCACAGAGATGCTCCTCTAACACAGGAATACTCTGTGGAACAAACTAGTCAGGCAACATGGAGGGTTGGAAACCATAATTCACCATAAACGGGGACAATCGGGAAGCAGAATTCAAGTCACTGTTGTGAGCAAACTCTGCCCACGGTAATAGGTCTGACCTGATAGAACACCTTTAGGATAAATTAGAGCAGAGACTGCGAGCCAGGCCTTCTCGTCCAACATCAGTAAGTGGCCTCACAAATGCGCTTCTGGAAGAATGGTCATACATTCCCATAGACACACTCCTAAACCTTGTGTACAGCCTTCCCAGAAGAGTTGAAGCTGTTATAGCTGCAAAGGTTGGGCCAACTCAATATTGAGCCCTACAGGCGAAGACTGAGATGCCATTAAAGTTTGTGTGCGTGTAAAGGCAGGAGTCCCAATACTTTTGGTAATATAGTGCATGTTCACCTGCATTATAGGGGCGTGCACAGCTGCAGCGGGATCCAGTCATGGCTCTGCACCAATTCTGGTGCTCTGCAGGACAAGGCTGTCAATCTGACAGCCCAGCCCTGCTAATTGCCCTGGTAGAGCTACTCTCTCTGTATAATCAGTGGAGCTCTGCCCCACTCAGAAGAGCTGACAGCAGCCAACTGTCATAGCATAATGTGTATAATCCCTGTCATTTTCTGTGTCCCATTGCAGAGATTTCCCCTCACTTCCTATCCCATAGCCAAAACAGGAAGTGAGAGGAAATCCCTGCAAATTAAGGGAATTCCTTGGGCATCTCAGGTCACCAGAACTAGTATCCCCATTGGAAGATTTTCTCTCTATTACGTTTCAGGGGACAACCCAACATTTGGGATTTTCTTTTACTTTCAATAATAATGGTAAACAGGATAAATAGAGAGGGTGAATCTCCCTAACGGGGGTGGAGGTGACAATAAAACCCTGACAGGGCTTCTAATCCCTCCCCTCTCCATCCAGTTATACTTTAGCTATTAGCCTAGGCTCACAATTGTGTGTTCCCGAGCCACAGGCAATGTGCGGCTCTCTAGCAGATGTGGGGGGGGGGGGGTGCCACTGAAGTGGTTCTAAAGCCTTAAGGTTTTTCACCTTAAAGATGAGCTCCAGGCTCCTGCAGAAAAACATTTAAAGCAAATACTGAAGCTGCTGACTTTTAATATTAGGACACTTACCTGTCCAGGGATACGGAGGCGTCCTCATCCGAGCTGATTTTTCAATTCGCTATCGGGTGTTGCTGCCGCCATCTCCATTAAGGCTGCATTCACAGCTGATCGCGGACGGAATCAACGCGATTCCGCCCACAATTTCAAGTCGCTGCAAAATGTGGGACGTTTTTTGCCATGCCATTATTACTTAATGGTGCCGCAATTGTCGCGCAATGCTGTCGCCCAAAACAAGCTCATGTTTCTTTTTGAGTGACAAGTGTCTATTGTGCACGCATGCGCGGGAGTGACGTAATCGCGGCTTTGGCCACTCACAGCGCCAGAGCCGCGATACCCGGAAAAACGCAGAGGGAACATGTCAGCTCCCTTGGCGTGGACTGGGATCAGATGTCGAGGCCTCGTTCTAAGGTGAGTATTTTATAATGAGCAGTGGCTCCCGTCTCATTGGACAGATTGATAGCAGCGGTAGCGTCAATCAAAAGCCGTGACACGGGAGCGGGGCTCTCTGTGTCAATGGATGCAGCAGTGGGACTCGGGAAAAAATAATGCCCGCACCGGCGCCCCCAGAGAGAGCAGCTTCTCCATGGGGGGCACCCGCCGAAGAGGAGGGGCCTGGAGCGCCAGCAGGGCACCTCAGAAAAATATCTGGGCCGCTCTGTGCAAAACCATTACACAGAACAGGTAAGTAGAACATGTTTGTTTTAATAAAAAAAAAAAAAAACGCATATTCACACGTGCGGAAACGCATGGCAATTTTTTAAAAAAGGTTCCAGCACTTCTTTATTCACATCTCTCACAGGTCCAGCAGCCAACTCAAACTGCTAAATCCTTGACACAGGCAAACGCAGCGCACATACGTGGACCTGGCTTCCATGACACCGCTGCACATGCGTGGACCTGGCTTCCATGACACCGCCGCACATACGTGGACCTGGCTTCCATGACACCGCCGCACATACGTGGATCTGGCTTCCATGACACCGCCGTACATACGTGGACCTGGCTTCCATGACACTGCCACACATACGTGGACCTGGCTTCCATGACACCGCCGCACATACGTGGACCTGGCTTCCATGACACCGGCGCACATACGTGGATCTGGCTTCCATGACACCACCACACATACGTGGACCTGGCTTCCGTGAAACCGGCGCACATACGTGGACCTGGCTTCCGTGAAACTGGCGCACATACGTGGACCTGGCTTCCGTGAAACCGGCGCACATACGTGGACCTGGCTTCCGTGAAACCGGCGCACATACGTGGACCTGGCTTCCGTGAAACCGGCGCACATACGTGGACCTGGCTTCCGTGAAACCGGCGCACATACGTGGACCTGGCTTCCATGACACCACTGCACATACGTGGACCTGGCTTCCATGACACCGCCACACATACGTAGACCTGGCTTCCATGACACCGCCGCACATACGTGGACCTGGCTTCCATGACACCGCCGCACATACGTGGACCTGGCTTCCATGACACCGCCGCACATACGTGGACCTGGCTTCCATGACACCGCCGCACATACGTGGACCTGGCTTCCATGACACCGCCGCACATACGTGGACCTGGCTTCCATGACACCGCCGCACATACGTGGACCTGGCTTCCATGACACCGCCGCACATACGTGGACCTGGCTTCCGTGAAAGCGGCGCCCCTCTGATAACAGGCAGCGTGTATGTGTTCATATTGGGGAAGCAGTAGTGGGAACCATTGATCATAGTAGTGGGAACAATTGATTATAGTAGAGGAGCCCAGCTGATTATCATAGGGACACATGCTCAGGAAGGGCCCCATAGAATAGTGAGGAGATGAATGACAACCTGCAGGCCGCTCCTCTTGTTCCAGGTGAAGATACTCCCCGGGTATCCGCTCAGGGCCAGCAGCAGCTCGTGTATCATGGTCAGGCCCCGGCCGGCTCCCCGGTCTCTCCGTACTGTTTACATCCGGCTAGACCGCCACTTCTACCCGCCACACAGAATGAACGGAGAGCGGACTACACCTCCCGAAATGCACCGCACCGTCGCCATTGGCATGACTGTGCCTGGACTGGACTCCATCTCCCGGCATGCTCTGGGTGTGGAGACAGCGGGCTGTGTATACAATGTGTACAGCGGCTGGGCTCCTGTCAAAGTGCATTGCTGTGTAGAGACGGGGGTTCTAAATGTGTTATTAAACCCTTCAGTCCTGTCCACTGCTCTGTGTAGCCCTAACCACTTGCCTACCCGACACTTTTACCCCCTTCCTGCCTAGGCCAATTTTTAGCACTGTCACATTTTGAATGACTATTATTAGCACGGTCAATTTTTTCACACAAATAGAGCTTTCTTTTGGTGGTATTTAGGGGACGTCCTGTATTTGGTCACTGCTGGGGTTTTTATTTTCTGCTAAACAAAACGAAAAAAGACCGAAAATTTAGAAAAAACAAAAAACATTTTTCATAATTTGTTATAAAACTTTCAAACCAGGTTATTTTTCTCCTTCACCGATGGACACTGATAAGGTGGTATTGATGGACACTGATGAGGCGGCACTGATGGACACTGATAAGGCGGCGCTGATGAGACTGCACTGATGGGCATTGATGGACACTGATAAGGTGGCACTGATAACGTGGTATTAATGGGCACTAATGTGGTGGCACTGATGGACACTGATAAGGCGGCGCTGATGAGACTGCACTGATGGGCACTGATGAGACTGCACTGATGGACACTGATGAGGCGGCACTGATGGATACTGATAAGGCGGCACTGATTGGCACTGAAAAGACTGCACTGATGGACACTGATAAGGTGGTATTGATGGGCACTGATGAGACTGCACTGATGGACACTGATGAGGCTGCACTGATGGACACTTATAAGGTGGTATTGATGGGCACTGATGAGACTGCACTGATGGGCATTGATGGACACTGATAAGGCGGCTCTGATAACGTGGTATTGATGGGCACTAATGTGGTGGCACTGATGGGGCTGCACTGATGGACACTGATAAGGCGGCACTGATGAGACTGCACTGATGGACACGGATAAGGTGGTATTGATGGGCACTGATGAGGCTGCACTGATGAGGTGGCACTGATTGGCACTGATAAGGTGGTATTGATGGGCACTTATGAGGCTGCACTGACTGATACTGATAAGGCGGTACTGATTGGCACTGAAAAGACTGCACTGATGGACACTGATAAGGTGGTATTGATGGGCACTGATGAGGCTGCACTGAAGGACACTGATAAGGTGGTATTGATGGGCACTGATGAGACTGCACTGATGGGCATTGATGGATACTGATAAGGCGGCACTGATAACGTGGTATTGATGGGCACTAATGTGGCACTGATGATACTGCACTGATGGACACTGATAAGGCGGCACTGATGAGACTGCACTGATGGACATGGATAAGGTGGTATTGATGGGAACTGATGAGGCTGCACTGATGGATACTGATAAGGCGGCACTGATTGGCACTGATAAGACTGCACTGATGGACACTGATAAGGTGGTATTGATGTGCACTGATGAGGCAGCACTGATGTGGCTGCACTGAAGGGCACTGATGAGGCTGCACACTGATTGGCACTGATAAGGTGGTATTGATGGGCACTGATGAGGCGGCACTGATTGGCACTGATAAAGCTGCACTGATTGGCCTCCCTGATAAGTGACACTGATGAGGAGGCACTGATTGACAGCACTGGTGAGTACTGTTGGGACTGCAGTTATTGGCTCTCTTCTCCCCCTCCTCATGCTGTCCGCGCAAGGAAAGGAAAGCCGATAACTGACTTGTGTTTGCATCAGGATCTGCTGTCATTGGACACAGCTGATCACGTGGTAAAGGGCCGCTGTGATTGGCCCTTTACACCAATCTGTGATCAGCTGAGTCTGAAGGACTCAAGGATCACAGGGGACGCACGGGCAGCAAGATCACAGGAGGACATCATATTACGCCCTCCCGGCTAACTAAGCCCATGCTGTAACCATCTTTCGGCTATAGCGCAGTTGGGAAGTGATTAACCACTTGCCGACGAGCTGCCGTCATTATGGTGCAACAGGTCGGCACAATCCTGCGAACCATTGTAGCTGTACGTTGGTCCCTTTAAGCCAGGAGTCTCAAAGTACCGGCCCGTGGACCGGTTACAAATGGTCCGCAGGCAAGGCCGATCCTAGGCGGGTGGCAGCAGCTGGGAGCTTTCTCCCTCCGTCTCCTCTCCCCCGAATGCTGCTGCAGCCCAGCGCACACAACACAGAATCCGCCCATCGCCCCGCCCAGCTAGTTCTATCGAGAAGTGCCCGCTATCAAATAGTGCCCGGGACGAACATGCGCCGTACGTAATAGCACAGCGGCTGATTTTCGGATTAGCTGTTGTGTCGGCAAGATGGCGCCTGCGCACAATAGCCAACTGAAGACATTTTTCAGTCAGATTGTGCCTCGCGCTGCCGAGGAGTGTTCTTGTAGGTGAGGGGGGGAATTTAACATGAAGGGCGCGGATGTTTTCAATGATGGCCAGTGCTGTAAAGATGGGGGCGGAATTTTTAACGATGCCCAAACAAATCTGCTAAACAAATCTTTACCTGCTATTCTTCCTGGATGGCCTATTTAGCTAGCTAAACGTTTAAAATTCTGCCCCCATCTTTGCAGCAGTGGCCATCCTTGAAAACATCTGCCCCCTTCATGTTAAATTCGGCCCCTCACCTACCTGAACGTGCCTCGGCACAATCTGACTGAAAAATGTCTTCCGTCGGCTATTGTACGCAGGCGCTGTCTCGCCGATACAACAGCTGATCGTAAAATCAGCTGTTGTGCTATTACATACGGCGCATGCGCAGTTCGTCCCGGGCACTATTTGATAGAGGGCATTTCTCGATAGAACTAGGTGGGCGGGGAAATGGGCGGATCCTGTGTTGTGTGCACTGGGCTGCAGCAGCATGCGGGGAATGGGGGGACGTAGAGAGAAAGCTCCCAGCTGCTGCCACCCGCCTAGGATCGGCCCTGCCTGCGGGCCATTTGTAAATGGTCCGTGGACCGTAAATTGCCATCGGGCCGGTACTTTGAGTCTCCTGCTTTAAGCAGGATAGCAGGCACGCTGCTCATCCCAGTTCTGTGAGGAGAGGAGAGAGAGATTGCGAGTTCCTACGAGCTGGGAACCATCTCATCTCCTATAGTCAGCCCTTTCGGTCTGGTATGAATTTTGGGGGGGGGGGGGCTCGCCATTTTTTTAAAAATTTTGGCACGGGGTTCCCCTTAATATCCATACCAGACCTTGAGGGCCTGCTATGGATTTTGGGGAGACCCCCACGCAATTTTTTTTTAAATTTTGGTGCGGGATTCCCCTTAATATTCATACCAGATCGAAAGGGCCTGGTAATGGACTGGGGGGGTCCATGATGTTTCTTTCAATGATTTTTATCTATATTGCCGGGATCCGGGAGCAGTTTTAAATGACTTTTTTTCCTTTAAAAATGTCATTTTGCTGTGGTATTGTTCTAAACACGGGAAAAATGTGCTACTTTACAGGCATACTAAGGACACCCCCCAGGCACGATATTTAAAGGAATATTTCATTTTTATTGTTTCACTTTAGGCATTATTAAAATCACTGCTCCCGAAAAAACTGCCGTTTTTAAAACTTTTTTTGCATTGATACATGTCCCCTGGGGAAGGACCCGGGTCCCCAAACACTTTTTATAAGCCTTTAAAATGAGCACTTCTGATTTTTCATGTTCGTGTCCCATAGACTTTAATAGTGTTCGCACACATTTTTTGCCTGTTTGCAAGTTCTGGTGCTAACCAAAGGGGGGGGGGGGGGGGTGTTCGGCTCATCCCTAGTGTGGCATATGTGCAACCACACATATGAATTTTGTAGCGGCAAGAGGTTAATCAGACTGAGGGCCTGTGTCCACGGGCTTTGGGCTTATGTTGATGGCATCAGTTTGACATCAGTTTAAGGTGCTTTGACCTTTGATGCAGAAAGTGTGGAACAAAGTTAGGGCATTACAACAAATGGATGAATTCATCAGGTTTAGCCCCATATGGGATAACAAGAGGTACTAGGAGTTAGAGAAATTACAGTATGGCATGAGATAGCAACAATACGAGATTACTCATATGACCCAAATATTTAGGGATGGCAAATTACGCTCATTCCATACTTTACAGATGGAATTTAAACTCCCTGCCTCTATGCTGTTCTATTATTTCCAACATGCTGTCAAGGCCCAACTGGGAACCGACGCTTGGACTCAGAGTCCAACACCCATTTTCAACTATATGAGGGAAGTAACCTCATACAAAGGCTTTATATCGTGCAGCTATTTCATGCTGCTCAATAAATTCCTCCCTGACAGTACTACAGGGGTCATATCCAAGTGGGAAAATTTCTAACAGCAGCCCCGATTACAGCAGGGACCTCAGGTGGGGGGGGGTGTAGGATCTTAGTTTACCTTTTAATTTTTTTGTGAAAAGGTGAGATCACACTTTAACTGCTAGCCGACCAGCCACCGCAGTTATACTACGGCAGGTTGGCACGGCTGCACAAATCACCGTAGCTGAAGGTGGTTTCTTTATGATGTCAGACACACGGTATACGCGCCCCCCCCCGTGCGTGTCCCCGGAGCCAATGCACGTGCCCGGCGGGCGCGATGACCGCCGGGCACCTGCGATCGCTCGTGACAGAGCGAAAACCGGGATCTGTGTGTGTAAACACACAAATCCCAGTTCTCTCAGGGGAGAGGAGAGAGATTGTGTGTTCATACTAAGTATGAACACCGAGCTCTCCCCTCCCCTAGTCAGTCCCATCCCCCCTACAGTTCGAACACACCTAGGGAACACAGTTAACCCCTTGATCGCCCCCTAGTGTTAACCCCTTCCCTGCCAATGTCAGTTATACAGTAATCAATGGCTATTTTTAGCTCTGATCGCTGTATAAATGTCAATGGTCCCAAATTAGTGTCAAAAGTGTCCGATCTGTCCGCCGCAATGTTGCAGTCCCGATAAAAAAATCATAGATCGCCGTCATTACTAGTAAAAAAAAATAATAACAATAAGAATGACATAAATTTATCCCCTATTTTGTAGACGCTATAACTTTTGCGCAAACCAATCAATCTACGCTTATTGCGATTTTTTTACCAAAAATATGTAGAAGAATACATATCGGCCTAAACTGAGGAAAAAATTATTATTTTTTTTTTACATTTAGGATATTTATTATATCAAAAACTACAAAATATTATGTTTTTTTTTTTTTTTTCAAAATTGTCCCTTTTTTTGTTTATAGCGCAAAAAAAATAAAAACTGTAGAGGTGATCATATACCACCAAAAGAAAACTCTATTTGTGGGGAAAAAAGGACATCAATTTTGTTTCAGTACAATGTCGCACAACCGCGCAATTGTCAGTTAAAGTGATGCAGTGCCGTATCGCAAAAAGTGCTCTGGTCAGGAGAGGGGCAAATCCTTCCGGGGCTGAAGTGGTTAAAGCAGTATTAAACTCAAATCAAACATTTATATATTGCACTCACCAATTCTTAGATGCAATGGCTGTATTTGTTTCCTTTTTAGGCTTTCTTTCTTCTATTTTCATCTGGTGATCTGACCAGTAAGCAGGGGCGGCCCGTCCATTAAGAGCACACAGGCGCCGCCCCCCACATACATCGCCGCCTCCCCCTATCCATGCGTCTGGCCCCTTTCAGCTGCTCGAGGGGGGGGTGTTTGTTTGCCCCCCCCCCCAAAAAAAAAAAACACCAGCCGCCACTGCCAGTAAGTCTATTGTTTTTCTAAAGCACATGCTCTTTTGCAATTACAAGCATGGGACAAACCATTTAACTGGCACAGGTGCTTAAAATGATCAGCTTTTATTTATTTATGTAAAACCTTTATTCCAAAAGGAAAAAAAAACTGTTTGATATAACTGTTTATAAATTATTAGCTGAAGTTCAGCTTCAATTTGTTATTGTATTTAAATCTACTAGTACTTCTAACACTCCCCTCCCCCCTTACTGACAATGCTGCTGTCCAAAGGTGCCCCCTGTGCGCCTTCATCCAGAAGGGTGTCTCACTAATACAGGAGGTGTGTTACTGGCCAGATCACCAGGTGAAAACAGAGGACGGAAAAGCCTCAAAAAAGAAAAGTAATGCAGCCACCACATCTAATGATTGGTAAGCTGCAATATGTTACAATTTTGGTTTTGGGTTTAATACCGCTTTAAGATTATTATACTTTTCTCATCAAATAAATTTGGATAAATTTAACAGACTCATAGCTGCACTAAGGATGAATGTTGTCAACTTTACAAGGATATTTTGTAGCGGAAAACAATTTCTGGTGATGTTTTAGGGCTTATGTATGAAACGTGTGCTAATAGAAGTATTTATTTTTCCTTTATTTCTGTTGCCCTCAACAAACAACTGGCTTCCAAGGATAATTACTGCAGTGAAGGGTGGAAAGGAAAAAATGATTATTATTAGTTACTCTGGGACACAGTATTTTTCTTGTTAGCACACTTACATAATCTTCTGGTGACCTTATCAACAAGCTTAGATTCTGCAAACGTTGGTTGCTGATGTAATGAGTCCGTGGCTAGAATGAAGTCGCTCGCATATTTGAATGTGGGCTCACGCTAAAGCTGTAAATTGCATATTGCACAAAACATGATTCATAGCTGAGTAGATGGTAAGGTATAGGCTTGTATCTGTGAGTGGGTGGTATGTTGTTTTCTGTGCGTTTATAAACGAAAGAACATCCTTTGATCAATAGACGCCTATGTATAACGCCAACTGTGAACGTGCACTTCGCTATAAACCCGAGGGAATAAATACTTCATATTTTGTATGAGAATTAATAGCTAAGAATGGTAATGGAATAAATATATAAAACCATCTCATGCCATACGCAGAAGAGGTTGCAAAATGTGAACTTGTTTAAAATAACCTGTTATCAGCAGTGAGATGTTGGCCTGCAGAGTCACCCAGTTATTCTGATACCCGGGGTGCTCTATTATGCCAACACTGGCTTTAGTTCTGAAATGGTAGCATGTGGTAGCACTGGGTGCCTGATTGGCCAATTGTCAAGCACCAGTGAAGTGGAGGAAGTAACATGCTGCTGCATACCTGGAAGTGTCAGGCCTTTTTTTGGGGCTTTTCCATTGGCTCAATGTTTTCCTGGTGGAGGAGACATTAAAGTACATCTCTTGCTTGCCATTGACAACTAGGAGTATAACACATCCTTAAATTGTATATATAATATCATACCTTACATTACATAGTGCCCAATAGCCAAAAAGGAGTTGGTACCCTTTTGCCCCTGTGCCCACATTGGGAGTGACTTATGGCTTACTCTAGGTGCAGCATGCACAACGACAGTATATAACAGTGATGGCGAACCTTGGCACCCCAGATGTTTTGGAACTACATTTCCCATGAAGCTCATGCACTCTGCAGTGTAGTTGAGCAACATGGGAAATGTAGTTCCAAAACATCTAGGGTGCCAAGGTTCGCCATCACTGGGATATAATATCTAACTATTAGGACATAGTTTCATCCTGAGGGAGTGGACACAGTCTGTGAAACGCATTGAGTGAGGGCAAGCCATCCCCCCATCGACCATTCTATTGGACAATATGTACTCTGATACTATATTTACAATTTAAGGATGTATTATACTCCTAGTTGTGTATAATAGTGTTGGCCATTCCATGTGGAACATAAATGTATTTATATGCCTATAAATATTTTGTATTGATATGTAATTTGATTTTTTTTAGGACTGATGGTCCAGCACTTTTATATATTGATATTCTTAAAAATGATGTGTAGCAAGGTCCCTGGCCTCCTTCAATCTAATGAGAACCTCCAGGGCCAGAGATGGCTGACATGCTTCTGTATATGGTGGGTTGCATGACATAGTGGGTGTAATGGAGGTGATTCGGCTCCAGACACTTCTTGAATGCAAAAGAGATTTTATTTCTCTTAACAGAACTTTGGGAGAGGGGGTTAGGGCCAAGGACACCCTTAGGTAGTTACAAGATTAATTGGCAGACTCAGAGACTTCAATAGGAGGACAGCCATGCAGGGAAAGGCATCCAGCAAGACACCACATCTGCATGTGTAGGAATGCTGTCTCCTATGGCAATAGGCTTTAACTGTTCCTAACACAAATTATAACAGTTCCTTCGCTTCCACTACAATCACTTCTTGTAGTTCTTCAGCCAACTGAGCTTCCAGAGCTCTATCAGCAGACTAGATGATTCACTGGCACTGAATCCCTTGAGCTCCTCCAATCTTCACGGTAGTATCTTCCTCAAGCATCACCCCCACCTCTCTGCTGGGTACTTAGCTTGGCACTCAAGATACTTTTCAAGCTTCACCCCACTGGCCTGCTTGGTCCCTGGCTTGACACACAAGGCTGCTCTGCCAGCATCACCTCCGCTGGCTGGGTCCCTGGCTTGATACCCGCTGAAGTTTCCCGATTCTACACCGTCCCTGTTTGGTGAGAATACTGCTCCGGTATATGCTTCAGTTACTCATTGTAATCTCTGGTAATAAGGTGGTTGGTCCCTCAGTGGCAACAGCTTCCCCGCTACCTCCGACCATGACAGGTTCTCTGGCCGGCAGAACCATCACTTCTGGTTGGACTGCGAGCTGCAATCCCAACCCTGCGCTGCTCTCCTGCTTCTGGATAGGCCCTCAGACAGCCTAGCAGCCAGATGTCCCCGGGATAGGCCCAAACTCCGGCCTATCGGACCGGGCCAATACAACACACGTTCACCCAGACAGCCGTCCAGGTGGCATAGAACACCGATCACCTGACTCCACCCAAATATATAGGTTCTCCCAGCAGGCCAAGGGATTTAAGAAAACCCCTGCCCATTGGCTGGGATACCCCATATACCCATAATCTGACCTTGCAATGCCCTTCTCATATCTAACGCCACCAGGTACCCAGCCACCTAGCAGCAAAAGAGAGAAGTGCAGCTATTCCAGACTTATGCCCAGTACACACGGTCGGACTTTGTTCGGACATTCCGACAACAAAATCCTAGGGTTTTTTCCGTCGGATGTTGGCTCAAACTTGTCTTGCATACACATGGTCACACAAAGTTGTCGGAAAATCCGATCGTTCTAAACGCGGTGACGTAAAACACGTATGTCGGGACTATAAACGGGGCAGTGGCCAATAGCTTTCATCTCTTTATTTATTCTGAGCATGCGTGGCACTTTGTCCGTCGGATTTGTGTACACACGATCGGAATTTCCGACAACGGATTTTGTTGACGGTAAATGTTATCTCCTGCTGTCCAACTTTGTGTGTCGGAAAATCCGATGGAAAATGTCCGATGGAGCCCACACACGGTCGGAATTTCCGACAACACGCTCCGATCGGACATTTTCCATCGGAAAATCCGACCCTGTGTACGGGGCATTAGAGTGAAATCAATTGATCCTCAACAATTAGCCAAGGCAGCTATACCTGGCAGGTAAATTTAGGAGCAACCGTGCCTAAACACCAGGGTGCTACAGATGTAATTCTAAAGTAGAACTACTGTATATGCAAAACTTTTCTTTCCCATTTTGGATAGAGTAAGGGAGGGTTATAACCCCCCTCCATTTTATTTTTTTTGCCATCTTTGTCCTATTTGGGAGATTTACCTTCCTGTCCCATAGCCAAAACATAAAGTGAGAGGAAATTCCTGCAAATTAGGCAAATTCATTGGGGACCCCCAAGTCACCAGAATTACTGTTCCCATTGGAAGATTCCCCCTCTATTTCTGTTATGTGTCCACCCAATATTTTGGATTTTGTTTTACTTTCTATTTTGATGATAATGATAAACAGGATAAATAGAAAGGGTGAATCTCCCTAGTGGGGATACAGACAGCAAAATAAAATGGTATTGTAATCACTCTCCACTGTCCAAAACTAAAAAAAAAAATTGCCTTTTAGTTATACTTTAAATTCATATCTCCATATGGTACCTGTAAACCAGGGATATTGAATTAAAATTCACTGGTCATGGTCTAATCATTAAAATATTCATCCAGCAGAGGCATGAGTCTCATGTTTGTGCTATGACTCGGATTCTTCATATCACAGCTCCTGCCCCTTACATTACAGTTTCCCCTTGACATCAGTGTCATCAGTCCTCCCCTTTACATCACAACCCACTTCATGTCATAGTCCCCCCTTTACACCACAGCACCCCATTTAACATCACAGAACCCCCTTTTTGCATCACAGCACCCCTTTACAATTCAGTCCCCCTTTACATTACAGTGCCCCCTATTTACATCACAGCATGCCTCTCTAAAATACAGCCCCCCCTTTACATTACAGCACCCTCTTTACATCACAGCACCTCCCTTTGTAATGCAGCCCCCCTTTACATCACAGCCCCTCCTTTACTTCAATGTTCTCTGACCCCCCTTCACATTACAGCCCCCTCCTTACATCACAGACAGACCTCCACCTTTTACATTAGTGTCTTCAGTCCCCACCTCACATCACAATCCCTCTCCCCTTCCTATCAGTGTCCTCTGTCACACCTTCACATCACAGCCCCTCCTTCTTTGCACCCCATTCACCTTCAGAGCCCCCCTTACTTGAAACCCAGTTCCCCTCACAGCCCCCCTTCCTTGCATCCCAGTCCCCTTTACAGCCCCCTTTACTTGAATCCCAGTCCCCTTCACAGCCCCCTTTACTTGAATCCCAGTCCCCTTCACAGCCTCCCCACTTGCATCCCAGACATACACACTACTTAGTTCACATGTACAATTAAAGTATAAGTCCTCATGCACACAGGCTGTTAAAATAACTTTGCAGTGATTTTTTTAAACTTTTTTCAGCATTTTTCAGCGTTTTTGCAATAGCGGTTTTTAGCGTTTTTGAGTGTTTTTTAACGTTTTTCCGCGTTAGCGTTTTTTGGCATTTTTTTTTTTTTTTTTTCAATGGAAGAAAAACGTTAAAAAACGTTGGTAAATGACGTTTTTGAGCGTTTTTCAGCGTTAGAGCGTTTTTACAGCTGAAAAACGTCTCTCAGAACCCACTGGTCCTGGGTTTTTTTTTACAGCTTAAAAACGTCTATGCCACTTGCAGCTCAAAAACACCTAGGTGGGCATGAAGCTATAGACTAACATAGACAGGCCTTTTTAAGCTGCAAAAAAAGCTCAAAAAAGCAGCTGTAAAAACGTCCGTGTGCATGAGGACTAACTAAAGGCAGGATTTTTTTTTGTTTTAGATGGTGTGAAGAAGAGTTAGAACACCTGTCAGTTTTTATTGCTGTCTGCGCTTAAGTAGATTCACCCTCTCTATTTGTCCTGTTTGCCAGTTTCATTGAAAGTGAAAGTTATGCATACACACGGTCAGAATTTCCGTCAAAAAAAATGTGATGCGAGCTTTTGGTCGGATATTCCAACCATGTGTATGCTCCATCCAACTTTTTATGTCTGAATTTCCGCCAGCAAAAGATTCACAGCAGGTTCTCTATTTTTCCAACGGAAAAAGTTCTTGACTGAAATTCCAATCGTCTGTATGCAATTCCGACGCGCAACAAACCATGCATGCTCGGAAACAATTTGACGCATGCTCAGAAGCATTGAACTTAATTTTCTCGGCTTGTCGTAGTGTTGTACGTCACCGCATTCTTGACGGTCGATAGTTCAGAGAACTTTTGTGTGACCGTGTGTATGCAAGCCAAGCTTGAGCGGAATTCCGTCTGAAAAATCTTGGATGGTTTTTCTGACGGGAATTCCGCTCATGTGTACGGGGCATAAAAGAAAATCCAAAATTTTGGGTTGTCCCCAGAAAAGCAATAGAGGGGAAATATTTCAATGGGGACACTAGTTCTGGTGACATGGGGGTCCCCAAGGAATTCCCTTGGGCTCCTTTCACACTGAGAACGCTGCTAAACAGCCAGGAAAACACTGAGCACTTTTGAAGAGCTTTTCAGGCACTTTTGAAGAGCTTTCCATTCATTTCAATGGAGAGGGGAGTTTTTTCACTGCCCTGCCAGTGCACTTCCCAGTGTGAAAGCATTTATTGATTTGAATAGAAATAGGTTTTCATGAGCTTTTCAGGTGCTTTTTTTAGCGTGAAAGCGCCTGAAAAGTGCCTCAGTGTGAATGGGGTCTTAATTTGCAGGGATTTCCTCTCATTTCCTGTTTGGCTATGGGACAGGAAGTGAAGGGAAATCTCTGCAATGGAACACAAATGGTGAAACACATTTGAGCCAGGTTATAACCCTTCATTACACTATCCAAAATGAAAAAAAAATGTTTGCCTATAGTTCTACTTTAACCTCTAAAAACCTGTAAGGGTAGCCCCAAGGCTTCCACTGCCTAGGTGCCTCCAGAGTTTAATCTAGCACTGCTTGTAAAGTCCGTTCAGAATTTTTTTTTGTGTTGGCAAAATTACAATGGCTGTGGTACAGAGCCAGCACTTACCGTATATACTCGAGTATAAGTCGTTCCGAGTATAAGTCGAGGCCCTAATTTACTACAAAAAAATGGGAAAAACTTATTGACCCGAGTATAAGACGAGGGTGAGAAATGCACAGCTACTGTAAGTGGAAAAGAGGGTCAACAATGCCCATTTGCAGCATCACTGTGCCCATTTGCATGCCTCACTGTGCCCATTTGCAGCCATAGGTCCCCTGAACTTCAAACTCGGTAGTTAAGGGTTCCTAGATGCCCCCTAGCTGCAGCCAAAATTTGGGGTCTCTGAACCCAAAGGGTCCTGAAATGACATTGCTGCAGATGGACACAGTTGACCAAATTTGGGGCCCTGTATCTCGGGGCCACTTAGTGATAGGAACCCCAAATTTGGTGTGCAAACCTAGTGGAACTAGCACCATACAATTTCCAAAGCTGGGGTTTCTAGCACCAAGTGGCCCCGAGATACAGGGCCCCAAAAATCGGTTCAGAAAATGTCAAGCACTTTTCTGCAGCAGAAAATTAAATTTTCTGAATCGGTTTTGGGGCCCCGTATCTCAGGGCCACTTAGTGCTAGGAACCCCAGCTTTGGATATGTTGTGGTACCAGTTCCAATGGGTTTGCATACCAAATTTGGGGTTCCTAGCACCAAGTGGCCCTGAGATATGGGGCCCCAAAGTCGGTTCAGAAAATGTCAAGCACTTTTCTTCAGCAGAGAATGAAATTTTCCGAACCGAATTTGGGGCCCCGTATCTCGGGGCCACTTAGTGCTAGGAACTTCATCTTTGGATATGTTATGGTACCAGTTCCACTGTGTTTGCATACCAAATTTGGGGTTCCTAGCACTAAGTGGCCCTGAGATATGGGGCCCCAAATTCGGTTCGGAAAATGAAATTTTTTGCTGCAGAAAAGTGCTTGACTCGAGTATAAGTCGAGGGGGGCACTTTCAGCACAAAAAAATGTGCTGAAAAATTCGACTTATACTCGAGTATATACGGTACTTTGTTTTATACGTGAGGCCCTGCTACTACAGCAATCACGCTAACTTCCTGGCCCTGAAGCGAGCGGCTGCCCTGCTGTATTATGAACACAGGAGGTTGCTCATTCAGGAAAATTTCACTTTAACCCTCCTGGTGGTAATCCAGAGTGTGTTTTAGTACCATTAGCGGTAACCCCGAGCCACACTCGGGATTGCATTGCAGGATCCTGGTCCAGGTAACTTACATTGTCCCCAGGATCCTGCAATGTCCCCCTGCTGTGTCCGTGGGCTCTGTCCTCCACCCAATGCTCTGTGTGCCGGGCTCTGTTCCCTCTGAGCATCGCAACGCACGGGGGCGGAGCCCAGTGGCAAATTCAAAAAGTACAAAATACATAACACATACAGTACACTGTAATCTTACAGATTACATTACTGTATGAAATCATTTCACCTCCCTTTTGTCCCTAGTGCTTTATCCAGTGCCCTGCATGCAGTTTTATATTATATATACTGTTCTTTCTGCCTGGAAACTGGAGATTGTCCATAGCAACTAAAAAGTGTCCCTTTATGTCAAAAGTGGTTTTAGATCAGCTAGAAAACAGCGATAGTAAATTAGAACACTTGCAGAATTGAGCGATAGTGATTCGAGGGGAAATTCATTTTATTATTACTATTATATTATTATTTTATATAAATATTTATAGTTATTTATTATATTATAATTTATGATTTTGTGTTTCAAACTTTATCATATCATGTCTACTAGACTCTTGTTTGGACAGATTTAAGTGTGTTATTACTAAGAATTACAGGCCTACAATATAAAATGCCAAATTTCTATGCAAAACAATGTTACCGCTTTGAGATTAAAAAATCTGACATAATCATACCGCCAGGGAGGCTACAGTGGTTGTAACCCTAAAAAAAACAAAACAATAATCCTGATCGTTTAAAGCAGGATACACAGCATAGTGCTTATGCCGTGTCATTTGTTCCTATGTTCTAAAAACACCTGGTTGATCCTGCCTGTTCCTGTGCCCCCCCCCCCCGGTCTGCTGACCACGGTAAGCATGGCTGCTGATCCTTATATACTGTGGTCAGGTTAAGTGCCTCTGTCATCCTGCTGCTCCTCCTCTCTCCTCCTCCCTCCCTGCCTGTCAGCTCAGGAGCCTGTGTGTGATCCATTTCCTCCCCACCCATCCTGCCACTATAGCTGTAACATTGCTACTGAGAAATCCTGTAATCCTCTCTCTTACAGGAGGATATAATGTGCAGTATCTGTGTTTTTAAAAAAAATATTCTGCAAAATATCTTATTTACTGGGCCGCTGGGCGCTCACGTGACCTCCCGTTGCTCTCCTCTGCCCCTCCCGCTGTAGTGCTCGGAGTGGGGAAGGAGAAGGCCGGCAGGTCACGTGAGCACCCAGCAGCGCTGTAAATAAGATATTTTGGGCAGTAATTAAAAAAAAAACACACAGATACTGCACCTTATATGACATTATATCATCCTGTAAGAGAGGGGATTACAGGATTTCTCAGTACTGATTTTACAACCACTTTAAGTAAAACAATTACTGTATATTTAATGGAGAGCACTGATAAGACACAATTCACTAGTATGCCGGAGGTCAGTGTATGTTATAACTAAAAAGAGATGTTTCTATTTTTGTTGGACTGTCTAAAAAAAGCTGTCAGATGAGCTGCATGATGTCTGAGACCATTTTATTAAATGTGTTTCTGATATTCATCAATACCTTCTGCACTCAATTTTGATATTGCCATGCAGCCAAACAGTAGTGACTCATTCATTTGTACTCATACAGAGGATGGAAACAATAAACGCAAGCTTGCTTCAATGCCAAGGTGTGATGTATGAGAGGACTCACATAGTGAACATGTTTTTAATCTCACACATGCAATTAGCGAAATGGGAATTTAAAGTGGAGGGCCACCCTAAAATAGAAAATAGCATGAAAAATCTTTAAAAAAAAAAAAATTGAAAAAAAAAATTTTTTTTTAAACTTACCTGAACCCTTGTTGCTAGGCAGTCCTCCTAATCTGCCTCTTCCTATTCCACGGCCTGTTCTGCTCCTAGCTGAGCGGCCCCATTGCCTTCTGGGAACTGTGTGTGTTCCCAGAAAACCATGGGGCCAATCACAGATCGCCGCGCCACTCGCGCGTGCGCAGTGGGAAAATGGCAGTGAAGCTGCAAGGCTCCACTGCCTGCTTCCCTTACTTAGGATGGCGGTGCCGGGACACGAGAGCCGAGGGACGAGTCGGCCTCGGGCGGCTGACATCGCGGGCACCCAGGACAGGTAAGTCTACTTATTTAAAGTCAGCAGCTACAGTGTTTGCTCTACAGGCTCCAGAAAAAAAAAAATAAATGCAGGTTTTTTAACCTGAAAAATATGTGCCTTTATTATTTTGAGTTAAAAGCCATTAAAATAAACATCTGAAATTTCTCTTTCTTCGGCTTGGAAACACAAATTCAATTGACCAAATTAAAAACAATTTCTTTAACACAACATCCTCATTAAAGGTCTAATTTTTTCAGCAGTCTAGCTACACATGTAGATAATGTAATTCATTTTATCAGTATGTGTTGAAGTAAAATCTTGTCTTAAATTATAATTAATTATGTATATGTTGACAGCATGTTTGTTACATATGCAGGCTTTCCTTCTCCCGAAACACAATGATTTTTCTTTATTGTTCCTCTTCACATTACAAGTCTATGTGGTTAATCTACTAAAGGCAAATACGGTAGGCTGTTCACTTTCCAAGCAAATTTTTCCTTAGGCAGGTCATACACGGTTCAAATCTGAACCGGACGAAATTCGAACCGTTAATGGGCAGGCTGAATGACCCAAGTTGATTGATCGATCAACTTGATACAACCAGCCTGTTGGATTCTCTCACAATTATCGCTAGTGGCTGCTATAGCCGCTAGCAATAATCACTGTCTCCTCCCAGCGGAAGCGGCCACTATATCCGCTAGCAATAATCACTATCTTCTCCAGGTGGGAGCGGCTACTATAGCCCTGTAAGAAACCACAAATCAGACTGAGACAGAAGTATAGTTAAATCACACTTGTTTAATAATAATAAAAAAGGTAAACAGAGTAAAAGTAGTCAAAAAAGCCAGAGTTCAGGAACCGGAACGGATAGTCAGACAAGCCAAAACTTCAGGGAGCCAGAGATGAGCGTAGTAGAACAGCAAGCAGGATCTGGAGCCAGAAGGAATGTCAGCCAAGCAAGTCTTTAACAGGAACACAGGAGAGCGTCTCTAGAGATGTGACCAAGGCAAAGGCAGAGATAATCTGGACTGGACGGCTTAAGTAGGCAGGACTGACGAGCAGGATATCATCAACAGGTGAGTCACTGTGAAGAAATAGAAGCTGGCAATTAGCCGACAGCTGAGCGGCCAGCTTTAAGAAGGAAGGGCTGAGCCCAGCCCTGACAAGCCCCTAGCAATAACCAGTCTTCTCCTGGTGGGAGCTCTGTTATAGCCACTAGCAATAATCCCTGTCTTCTCCCGGTGGAAGCGGCTGCTATAGCCGCTAGCAATAATCACTGTCGTCTCCCAGCGGGGATGCCAACTATAGCCACTAGCAATAATCATAGTCTTCTCCTGGCGGGAGCGGCTGCTATAGCCCCTAGCAATAATCACTGTCTTCTCCCGGCGGGAGTGGCTGCTATAGCCGCTAGCAATAATCACTGTCTTCTCCCGGTGGGAGCGGCTGCTATAGCCACTAGCAATAATCACTGTCTTCTCCTGCACCGTGTATGGCCAGCCTTAGTTTAGTGAATGAGATGAAGCTCTGCTGACTTCCATCAATCAATCATGTGCAAGCAAAAAATATTTTTTTTATATATCTTTTCACTGCATTAATTAAGATAAAGGAAAATTCCCTTGTAAAGAGGAGTGCTTTTCATTGCAGGAACTGACAGTACAGCTTATATGAATGAAGCAGGGGGGCAAAAATTGTAGCATAGTCGGCACTTTTGGCCAGTGCCTGTGATAAGGGGAGCTCCTTGAGAGCCACACACCCAGCAGGCAGGAATCTCAGTAGCAGAGCATAGCTATGCTCTATAGGTTAGAAGACTTGGTGTATGCAGATAACATTTCCCCATAGAATAGTGAGAGCTCTCCCTTGGCATGTCATGTTCAGAGGTTTTCTGTACATGCTGGAACTAATTGCCTTTCATAAAGTGTGACTGTGGAGTTTTGCTGGGGTTGTAATGTGGTTAATGCAAGTATGGGTACAGTACTGCAGTTTATAAAAAGGCTTTGTGTATGTAATGTATGTATGTGTGTGTGTGTATGTATAGATGTGTGTGCATGTATGTATTTGTATGTATGTGGGTTTATATATGTGTGAGTATGTATGTAAATATGTGTATGTGAGCTTATGTGTGTATGCGTGTGTATATGCATGTGTGTTTGTATGTATGTAAATATGTGTGTGTATGTATGTGACCTTATGTATGAATGTGTGTGTATATACTGTATGTGTATATGTGAGTCTATGTGCGTATATGAAAGTTTGTGAGTTTATATATGTGCCTATGTATGTATATGTATGTATGTTACTTTTAACTGATAGTGCCGTTGAATGTGACGGGGTATATTTCCTGCTGTGACTGAAGTATATGTACGACCTCAGCCGCTGCCTCTACAGCTAAAGGCGGTGTAGCTGGGGGTGGTAAAAACATAGCTCAACCGCATGGTTTCACTGTCCCCAAACCTCATGTGTTAATGAGCCCCTAGACTTAGATCACATCTGTGTATCTGTGTGCTGGGTGTAGGGCTGTCCTACCCAAAGAGACACAGGAAAGAAGTCCCTGACACTTAAAAAATCTCAGCACATCAACTTCAGGGACAACATGTTCACTTGCTGCCTAATATATCCCACTGGCTTTCAAATGCCATTGTAATCAGATAAACAGTATTATTCACAGATGGTTGGTCAGTGGTCATAATGTTATGGCTGATTGGTGTATGTGACTTGTGTGTGTATATACACTGTACATATATATGACTTGTGTGTACATACAGTAATTGACTGGTGTGTTCATTGTATACAATGTACGTATGCGGCATATGACCTCTGTAGAGACATTGTACATAGAAATGACCTGTGGGGTATACATTGTACATATATGACCTGTGGCATATACATTGTACATATATATATATATATATATATATATATATATATATATATATATATATATATATATATATATATATATGACCTGTGGGGTATACATTGTACAGATATGACCTGTGGGGTATACATTGTACAGATATGACCTGTGGGGTATACATTGTACAGATACGACCTGTGGGGTATACATTGTACAGATACGACCTGTGGGGTATACATTGTACAGATACGACCTGTGGGGTATACATTGTACAGATACGACCTGTGGGGTATACATTGTACAGATACGACCTGTGGGGTATACATTGTACATATATGACCTGTGGCATATACATTGTACATATATATATATATATATATATATATATATATATATATATATGACCTGTGCGGTATACATTGTACAGATACGACCTGTGGGGTATACATTATACAGATATGACCTGTGGGGTATACATTGTACAGATACGACCTGTGCGGCATACATTATACAGATACGACCTGTGGGGTATACATTGTACAGATACGACCTGTGGGGTATACATTGTACAGATACGACCTGTGCGGCATACATTATACAGATACGACCTGTGGGGTATACATTGTACAGATACGACCTGTGGGGTATACATTATACAGATACGACCTGTGGGGTATACATTGTACAGATATGACCTGTGGGGTATACATTGTACAGATACGACCTGTGGGGTATACATTGTACAGATACGACCTGTGGGGTATACATTGTACAGATACGACCTGTGGGGTATACATTGTACAGATACGACCTGTGGGGTATACATTGTACAGATATCCTGTGATGCTGAGCTATATACCCGGATCTGTGATGCTGAGCTGTATACTCCTGACACTATGGATGGAAGCAAGTGGAATACAGGGGACGAAGTGGGCGGATTCTATAAGGGGTGGGGCTTATGAGAAGTGGGGGGGGTCAAAAAGGACCACCTAATTGCATTAGGTTGGTGCACACCCTAATGCAATAGGCTGCGCACACCTATGCTCACCACTGAATACTATTGAACACTTTAAATGTATTTTAACAAGCATTTGGCATGATCCTGACACATTGCATCCTTCAGGCATCTTCTACACTCCAAGTGACAAGGCTAATACAAATTTGTTAACAAGATGCCACACTGGGACACTGCGTGCAGCATCTATTGAAATATCAATCCATCAATTTTCTAATGTGAAAGTGTGTTAGTAAATCTAATGTGTTACAACTGTCTGCACTTATTACACTCTTACAGTAGATTACATAAATCCAAACATATATAAGATATAATGATAACATAGAAAATGTTATTAAAAAAATAAACTGATTTTTTTTAAATTTAAATATCATTTTTTTTTAAATTTTTATCAAATTTATTTTAATAAAATGCTTTTGGAGAAAAAAATCTAAAGATAGTTTTCTATTTAGGATACATTAAAAATGTAATTTATTCAGCATGAAATGGAGCTTAGTTATGTAGCATGAGGCTGTATATTCTGCAATATTTACATTTTTGGTAAACTCATTCACTGAATCCAAGCTCTGCAAGCTAAGATAACATACACTGCATTGATGTATTCACACAATATCATGGTAACTATGAGATAAAACAAAGTTCAGGAATATTCTTTTATCCCATTATTTTGAAAATCTATGTACACTACAAACTGTATGACAGAAATGACAGTTGCTCTTTAAAAATTATGATTTAAATCCAGTTGATTTGAAGTGGAGTTCCACCCACTTTTACAACTCTTCAGCATCCCTCACTAAACTGTGCACTGTAAACAAATTGGATATTTTTAAATTGTTTTTCTCAGCACCTACTGTATATCTGCTGTATTCATTTTTCACTTCCTCCTCCCTGGCCGTGGCCCATCGCATCATTTCCTGTTTGCAATGCCTTCTGGGAAGGGGGGGGCAACTTCCTCTGACACTGCCGTTGCTATGGAAACCTGACCTATACCTATTACACTGCTTGTGCTGCACTGAGCATGTGCGAGATCTGCAAGAATGCGATCCAGGAAGAAATACAGTCTGGCTTCAGATGCCCACACTTAAGATGGCCACGGCCTGCTGTAAGTTTATAAAATAACAAACTACTGCTATAAACTAACAACACAGACCTTAGTTTACAGACTAACTTTACTAGAATACATTAAGCTTGTGTATTATAGGGGTATTTTTATTTAAAAAGTATAATTTCAGCTGGAACACCACTTTATATCAAGCCTTTTTACTAGTGATTTAAATCATGATTTAGATCGACTTGATTTAAATCAAATGCACCCTGCTCACATATAACAATTTCTTCTTTTAATTGCATTTTCTTAGCATTTGATTGCAAGGGTTTTTTTTTTCCATTTGTGTATCATTCAACATACTTATTATTATTTGTGCACCTATTTGGTAAATGTCTTTTCAACTTCTCTAAATGGAATGTTCTATGAAAAACTTAAAGTTGAACGCCTGTGCATAGCCATATGGGGCGGCTGGACTGGTCATAGACACATGCTAGAGGGCTTCTGCACTGGTCACAGACTCATCCTATAGGGCCACAGGCTATTGTGCTGGTCAGACTCATGCTATGGGGCTTATCCTATAGGACTGAGGTACTGGTCTCACATTAATTCTATAAGGTTGTTGTACTGGTCACAGAATAATACTATAGAACTGAGGTTCTGGTCACAGACTCATACTATAGGACTGAGGTTCTGGTTACACAATTATACTATAGAGCGTAGGTACTGGTTGTCTACTCATACTACACACTGAGAGTGCACTGCAGACATATTGCTTACCAAAATAGCTCCGCTTAGGCGGTGCGTTCCACGGAGCTGCTGACGTCACTTCCGGTTTATCACTGGCACAGGGAAACTGGAAGTGACGTCGTAACTCGGAGGGGGAGGGTGCCAAACTAGAACAAAGCACACGTAGTGATATTACGGGCGGCTGTATTCCGGCGCAATCCATTGCGCCACAAGGCAGGTCAAAAGCCTGCAAATGAAGCGTCACGTCTGCAATCTCGTGATTGCATAGACGTCATGCTTCCCATAGTGCACTATGTCCGGCGCCCAAACACAGTGCACTTAACCTCTTCCCACCCGCTGGCCGTCAAATGATGGCTGGGCGGCGTGGTTCTCGTTCTGGGTGGACGTCATATGACGGCCGCCCAGAACGATCGCTCTTCCGTGCCAAATTCAGCCGCAGCGTGTTGCTAGGACATGGTGCAACCAGGATCTGTGTAAAGAGCCCCTAATCGGTACTCCTTGCCTCACACTGACAGAGTGTGAGGAGAGGAGAGATGATCAGCGGCATCTCCTCACAGAGGACATCTAGGTATGTAATCAGGGCACTGATCATCAGTGCCCTGATTACAATTAAGTGCCACCAGTGCCAGAATTGTGTGCCAACCAGTGCCCACAATTGCCACCAATCAGAGCCCACAAGTGCCAGCAATCAGTGACCATTAGTGATGCCAGTCAGTGCTGGTTATCAGTGCTGCCCATCAATGCCCACCACTGCTGCCCATCAATGCTCATCACTGCTGCTCATCAGTGCCACCCATCAGTGCCACCCATCAGTGCCACCTATCCGTGCCGCCTATCTGTGCCCACCAGTGCCGCCTATCTGTGCCCACCAGTGCTGCCTATCTGTGCCTACCAGTGCCGCCTATCTGTGTCCAGTGCCCACCAGTGCCACCCATCAGTGCTGCCTATCAGTGCTCATCATTGCCACATATCAGTGCCCATAAGTGCGGCACATTCGTGCCTTCTCATCAGTGCCACCTAATCAGTGCCCATAAGTGCCACCTCATCAGTGCCAATCAGTGCAGCCTATCAGTGCTGCCTCATCAGCGGCCATCAGTGAAGGAGAAAAATTACTTATTTACAAAATTTACTGACAGAAACTAAGAAAAACAATTTTTTTTAAACATTTTTGGTCTTTTTTTTTTGTTTAGGAAAAAATAAAAAACCCAGGAGTGATTAAATACCACCAAAAGAAAGCTCTATTTGTGTGAATAAAATGATAACAATTTCACATGGTTACAGTGTAGCATGACCGCGCAATTGTCATTCAAAGTGTGACAGCGCTGAAAGCTGAAAAATGGCCTGAGCAGGAAGGAGGTGTAAGTGCCCTCTATTGAGGTGGTTAAAAGGCCTTTTTTTCAATTTTTTTTTCATTTAATTCTTTATTTTTTTGTGACTGCCTGGGGGTGGGGCGGCACCTGTGCGCCCCCTATAGACACTGGTGTGCGCCCCAAAGCACAAACACATGCGTGTGTATATATATATGTTAAAACGTGAACATTGTCAGTAGGCCAGAGGTCGGTGTTCATTCACACAACACAGTTTTCTATGCTTCAGTTATGAATGAACACAGTGAATGGTCAGTTCTGATCACTCACTGTGTTCCTTTCCCAAAGGAGGGGGCCGGAAAATGACATATTTACTGGCCCCTTCCCCGCTCTCCATCCTGAAATGATCCCTCACAGCAGCTGGCAGGAGAGGAGGGGAAGCTGGCGGAACTGTGGGGGGATAGGGGTACCCATGGGGCCGGGCAGCAGAAAGAAGAGGAACAGTGGATTCGTTACCACCTATTTGTGATTGGGAGCTTTATGATCATGTGGCCACTGTGACAGCCAATCATAGTGGTCACTGGAATGCCCACCTCCACCTCCCAGCATTTAGAACTCTTAAAGGGAATGGAAGCAGTCGGCTAGAAGGAGTTAATCACTTCAACCCCGGAAGGTTTTACCCCCTAATGACCAGGGTATTTGTGTGTCCTTTTTTCCTCACAAATAGATCTTTCTTTTGGTAGTATTTGTTCATCTCTGCAGTTTTTATTTTTTGCCCTATAAACAAAAAAAGAGCGACATTTTTGAAAAAATATATATATGTTTTTTACTTTCTGCAATAAGAAAAAATGTAAAAAATTGAATTTCTCTATCAATTTAAGCCAATATGCATTCTGCTACATATTTTTGGTTAAAAAAAAAAAAAAAATCCCAATAGGCATATATTGATTAGTTTGCACAAAAGTTATTGCGTCTACAAACTTTGGGATCTTTTTATGGCATATTTATTTATTTTTTACTAGTAATGGCAGCGATCAGCGATTTTTAGTGGGACTGCGACATTGCGGCGTTCAAATCAGTCACCTAGCTGACACTTTTGACACTTTTTTGGGAACCAATGACATTATTACAGTGATCAGTGCTAAAAATATGCACCATTACTGTACTAATTAATGTACTACTATACTGACGCTGGCAGGGAAGGGGTTAACATCAGGGGCGATCAAAGGGTTAAGTGTGTCCCTAGGGGGTGTTTGCTGTATGGAGGATGGACTAACTGGATGAAGATAGAGCAGGAACACCGATCTCCATCTTCTTCCCTGTCAGAACGGCGATCTGCCCCTCTGGGGAGCGATCGTGGATGGCCGGCAGACATCGGGTCCGCCGGACTCGCTGATTGGCTCCCCCTCTGTTCATTGGGCACGTGTGCGCCCCCAGTATCTATTGCATGAAATGACGTACAGGTACGTTGTTTCGTGCAATAAAGCCGACCTGCCGCAGTACATCTGTGGTAGGCGGTCGGCGAGTGGTTAAGGTAAAAAACTTTTACGTTTAGAACCACTTATGTATGTTTTTAATCCTTATGCTGCTAGCATTAGTAAATAGATGGGAAGGTTTATTATATTTACTTTTTTTTGGAAACTTATTTCTTCAGTTTCCAAAATGATGTCATACATTCCAGGAGTCTTCATGGGCATTTTTTTTCCATTCTTTTATCCGGAGGAGGGGAGCAGAGGCTTTATCAGCTAAGCACACCCTCCTGTCTGTATGCCTGGCCTAAGGGCAGATAGATTCCAGGAAGTTAATGCTACATAAATCATCTGCCCTTACTCAAGATGGCCATGGTTAGAAATGCAAGCGGGTGTTTTTCATATCGATTTCACTTCAAAATAAAGCACGGAGACATGGATGGATGGGTGAGCTTGCTGTGAATATTAATTAAAAAGTAATTAAATAGTGTTTTCAGTTTGTAAAGGGGTTGTAAACCCTCAAGATTTTCCACCTTAATGCATTTTATGCATTAAGACGAAAAACCTTCTGTCACTCATCAGCCCCCCCGAGTCCCTGTTATACTTACCTAAGCCCTGTGTTTCCCATGACGGGAACGAGCACACCAGCTCCGGGCGGTGTCTCGTGTCCTGATTGGATAGATTGATAGCAGTGCAGCCATTGGCTCCCGCTGCTGTCAATCAAATCCAATGATGCGGAGGGCGGGGCCGAGTCCTGCTTTCTGTGTCAATAGACGCAGAAGCAGGACTCGGGATCGCGCCCGCCCTGGAGTCCCAAAGGAGAGTGCTTCTCCGACGGGGCACTCGAGAAGAACAGGAGCAAGGAGCACAGCTGAGGGACCTCAGAAGAGGAGGATCAAGGCCACTCTTTGCAAAACCAACTGCACAGCGGAAGTATGACATGTTTGTTTTTGTTTTTTTTTTTTAAAACCCGTACCTTTACAACCCCTTTAAAATCGTGGCTTGACCATGCAATAATGCACACACACCAGCTTGAAAATCATTGCATGATATAATTGGACCAGAAAATCTAAGACATCTTTTAAGAGCTTATTTCCATTTATGTGCATGCAGTAACACAGGTGTTATGTGTGTTATGGATTTTATCCTACACTACCATTCATCCCTGTGAGCCTCTATAATGTAGAGAAATATATTGCAGGTGCAAATGCAGTGATTTAGAACAGATCCAGACTGAGAGTGCTCTAGAACAGTTCACATAGACCAGTGATAGCGAACTTTTTTGATCCCGAGTGCCCAAACTGCAACACAAAACCAACTTATTTATTTCAAAGTGCCAACACAGCAGTTAAACCTGAATACTGAGGTTTTCGTTGCTAAAAAACAACTCGTACAATTGTTCAAACTAATTAACAGCTTTTGTCTTAAAAGAAAAACACAATAACAGAGCTTTCAATTATACAGTTTTTTTATTGAAAATACCGGGCATTGGTAAGGATGCATTTGCTGTGCACTGGTACAGACGCATTTGCTGGGCATTATTAGGATGTATTTGCTGGGCACTGGTACGGATACATTTGCTGGGCACTGTTCAGGGAGGAATTTGCTGAGCACTGGTAGGATGCATTTTCAGGGCATTGGTAGGATGCATTTGCTGAGCATTGGTACAGATGCATTTGCTGGGCACTGGTACAGATGCATTTGCGGGGCATTGGTATGGATGCATTTGCTGGGCACTGGTAAGGATGTATTTGCTGGGCAATGGTACGGATGCATTTGCTGGGCATTGGTATGGATGCATTTGTGGGCACTGGAAAGGATGCATTTGCTGGGCAATGGTACGGATGCATTTGCTGGGCAATGGTATGAATGAATTTGCTGGGCATTGGTATGGATGCATTTGTGGGCACTGGAAAGGATGCATTTGCTGGGCACTGGTAAGGATGCATTTGCTGGGCACTGGTACGGATGCATTTGCTGGGCAATGGTACGGATGAATTTGCTGGGCACTGGTAAGGATGCATTTGCTGGGCACTGGTAAGGATGCATTTTCTGGGCACTGGTATGGGTGCATTTGCTGGGCATTGGTATGGATGCATTTGCTGGGCACTGGTAAGGATGCATTTGCTGGGCACTGGTATGGATGTATTTGCTGGGCATTGGTAAGGATACATTTGCTGGGCATTGGTAAGGATGTATTTGCTGGGCACTGTTCAGGGAGGAATTTGCTGAGCACTGGTAGGATGCATTTTCAGGGCATTGGTAGGATGCATTTGCTGAGCATTGGTACAGATGCATTTGCTGGGCACTGGTACAGATGCATTTGCTGGGCATTGGTATGGATGCATTTGCTGGGCACTGGTAAGGATGCATTTGCTGGGCACTGGTATGGGTGCATTTGCTGGGCATTGGTATGGATGCATTTGCTGGGCATTGGTAAGGATACATTTGCTGGGCATTGGTAAGGATGTATTTGCTGGGCATTGGTAAGGATGCATTTTCTGGGCATTGGTAAGGATACATTTGCTGGACACTGGTAAGGATGCATTTGCTGGGCACTGGTAATGATGCATTTGCTGGGCACTGGTATGGGTGCATTTGCTGGGCATTGGTATGGATGCATTTGCTGGGCACTGGTAAGGATGCATTTTCTGGGCATTGGTAAGGATACATTTGCTGGGCATTGGTAAGGATGTATTTGCTGGGCATTGGTAAGGATGCATTTTCTGGGCATTGGTAAGGATACATTTGCTGGACACTGGTAAGGATGCATTTGCTGGGCACTGGTAATGATGCATTCGCTGGGCACTGGTAAGGATGCATTTGCTGGGCACTGGTATGGGTGCATTTGCTGGGCATTGGTATGGATGCATTTGCTGGGCACTGGAAAGGATGCATTTGCTGGGCACTGGTAAGGATGCATTTGCTGGGCATTGGTAAGGATGTATTTGCTGGGCATTGGTAATGATGCATTTGCTGGACATTGGTAAGGATACATTTGCTGGTCATTGGTAAGGATGCATTTGCTGAGCCTTTGCCTCTAAGAAGCAGGACAGAATGGATAAGATAACGATAACACAAAATGCACACATTAAACATCTCGCCTTTCTCCAGTGTCTGTGTGTCTCCCATTCAGCTCATTCCCGCCCGCACGTCACCCCTAATCCCAGCCGCATGGGAGCTGTGTTCTCTCAGTCACGCCCACCCCAGACATGTCACTGCTGGCCCAAGAGACTTGTGGGAGATGTCGTTTGATAGGGGCAGGGGGGGGGGGGGTGCGGTGTGGACGAGACAGCTTGTGAATGGATTCCGGCCCGCACGTCATCCCTTGCCCCAGAGCCATATGGGAGCCGCTTTTTCTCAGTCACGCCCACCTCGGGCAAATCCCCTCTGGCCCTAGAGGCCTGTGGGAGATATAATTCGATGGAGGGGTGCATTGATGGCCGGTCAGTGTCAGTGTGTGCTTCTTCCAGGTGTGCCCACAGAGGCGGCTCAGCGTGCCATAGGTTCGCCATCACTGACATAGACAAACATACTGTTAGAGGTATTCTTACATTTCCTGCAGTTATGCAATAATGCACACATGTGAATGGGTACTTACAGTATATTATTACATACAGTAAGTCACTTTTCTATTAAAAGCTGAAGTTTAGCTAAAATTATTTTTTTTTTCTACAGCTTTAGTTAGTGGCGTCACTAGGGTTGGTGTCACCTGGTGCAGTAAAACATGGTGTCACCTCCCCCCTTTTTTTCAGGTGTGTAGCCCAGCAGTGGAGCTCGTTGGCGTGCGTTGCGGTGGTCGATAAGGCCTGCAGGCAGTAATAGGGCTAAAGGATAGCAGATTAGGCACTTCCTAATGGTCCTTCCGGCTGTACGTTCACTCAGTCTGGGTTGCCCGGGTGGCGACTCTGGTCAGCAGTGTAGCATGTCTGTACCCTGGCAGTGGCTCAGTTTTTCTCTTTCTGGTGGTGCTGAGCAGCATCGTGGCTCTCTCTCTGGTGCACTGGGCAGCATGGCTCTATTTCTGGTGGCTCTCTCTCTGGTGGTGCTAGACAGTGTGGCTCTCTGGTGGCACTGGGAAGCAGCATGGCTCTCTCTCTGGTGGCACTGGGCAGCGTGGTTCTCTCTGGTGGTGATGGGCAGTGTGGCTCTCTTTCTGGTGGTGATGGGCAGTGTGGCTCTCTTTCTGGTGGTGATGGGCAGCGTGGCTCTCTCTGGTGGTGATGGGCAGTGTGGCTCTCTTTCTGGTGGTGATGGGCAGCGTGGCTCTCTTTCTGGTGGTGATGGGCAGTGTGGCTCTCTTTCTGGTGGTGATGGGCAGTGTGGCTCTCTTTCTGGTGGTGATGGGCAGCGTGGCTCTCTCTCTGGCTTCCACCCAACACAGTCCTCTCTTTCTTTGTCCTGTAGCACTCCCTCCCTCAGCTTTTTCCCGGGTTTCAGTCAGTCTCTCTCTCTCTCCCTCCATGCTGGGAGCTGTAGCCTGCTCCCTGTGGGCAATACTGGGACCGCCAATCTTCCGGGACTACATGTTCCATGATGCTCCCCTAGTCTCTCACTGTGGCCAATGGGGAGGAAAACAGAGCAGGCGAGGAACCTAATGAGACCTGCCCTCTCTTCTCTCGCACTGTTGACAGGTGAAAGGGCAGGGGGCGAGCGAGGGAAGCAGTCTGACAGCCCGCAGCTTGATCTCCCCTGTGAAAACGCACAGCACCTTGATGGTGTCAGCCCACTAGCGGGTGGCACCCAGGTGCAGGCTGCAACCCCCGCACCCCCATAGTGATGCCACTAGCTAGCTTTAGTTAAGTGACTTAATGAAGAATTGTCCCACAATGTTAAGGCTGCTGGATTTACCATGAATTGCAGCCTCTGTAATAGGACCCACAAAACTGGTGCCGATATGCATTAGGTTGGTCATATACAGGACAATCTTAGGTAGTGAAAGTGCCTAGCTGATAAGATATCATTGAGGAAATTTACTAAGAATGGAGCAGACAGAATCCGGGGCAGCTATATATGGCAACCAATCAGTCTTCATTTTCCAAGCTTAAAGTGGTAGTTTAGTCCTGAAATAATAAAAAAGAATTCCGGCTCCCCTGCAAGTTAATGGCATAATGTGCTTGTGTGCATTGCATACTAATGCCCCGTACACACGGTCGGATTTTCCGATGGAAAATGTCCGTTCGGAGCGTGTTGTCGGAAATTCCGACCGTGTGTGGGCTCCATCGGACATTTTCCATCGGATTTTCTGACACACAATGTTGGAGAGCAGGAGATAAAATTTTCTGACAACAAAATCCGTTGGCGGAAATTCCGATCGTGTGTACACAAATCCGACGGACAAAGTGCCACGCATGCTCAGAATAATTAAAGAGATGAAAGCTATTGGACACTGCCCCGTTTATAGTCCCGACGTACGTGTTTTACGTCACCGCGTTTAGAACGATCGGATTTTCCGACAACTTTGTGCGACCGTGTGTAGACAAAACAAGTTTGAGCCAACATCCGTCGGAAAAAATCCTAGGATTTTGTTGTCGGAATGTCCGAACAAAGTCCGACCGTGTGTACGCCCTATAACACATTATGAAAGATTTACCTGTAAAACGGATCCCTCCAGCTGTGCGGCGTCACTGTTGTCAGGGCTTCCATCTTCCTTCTGGGTTCGTGGGCTCTGGCCATTTGAATGGCTGGATGATGATGATGTCACTCCCGCACATGTGCACAGGAGTCACAGTCACATCATAGCGCTCTGGATCGATGGTACAATTCAATCCAGAGTGCAGTGCGCCTGCATTGGTGACTTCACCAGCTGCAAAACACATGAATATCTCCTAAATGGTGCAGGTTTAGGAGATATTCATTTTATCTATAGGTTTTCTTTACTATAAGGCTGGGTTCACACTGCTGCGGTGCGGGAACGCAGCGAATTTACTGCGGGTTCCCGCACCGCACCAACTCGCACGGCAGTTCACACTGCCATATGCGAACTGCTGGGGAGTGTCATACAATGTTAATGACACCCCCAGTTCAGCCCGCATATCGCAATGCGAACTGACAATTCGGACATTTTCGGATCGCATAGGTGTGAACACCCATGCGATCCGATTTTGGTCCGAACAAAAAAAAGGGTCCTGTGCGAGTTTGGACCGAATGCGGTGCGATATCAGCCATACTATCTGTATGGCTGATATCGCACAGCACAGACATCGCATGTGATGTGAACAGCAGTGCGCTGCGAATCACATGCGATGTCTGCCACGGCAGCAGTGTGAACCCAGCCTAAGCTTACCTGCAGCTAAATGTCACAGAGTGGAGTTTTCTATGGCTTTAACTGCACAAGCCGGAGTTAGAAGCTGATTGGTTGCCATGCACAGCTGTTCCTCATTCTGTCTGCTGCAGTAACTATGCCCAATGGACTGAATCATTTAGGTTGGCTCTCACACTACAGAACAGTTGTTAAAGGGATATTAAACCCAAAACCAAAATGTAATGTATTGCAGCTTACCAATCATTAGATGTGGTGGCTGTATTAGTTTTCCTTTTTTAGGCTTTTTCCTCTTCTGTTGTCACGTGGTGATCTGGTCAGTAACACACCTCCTGTTTTAGAGCGCCCCCATTCTGGATGAAGGAGCACTGGGGCACTCTTGAACATTATCGGTCGGGGGGGGAACGTGAGATGTACTAGCAGATTTAAATACACTAACCAATTAAAGCCCAATTCCAGCTAATACTTTATAAACAGATACAGCAAAGGTTTTTTCCTTTAGGGATAAAAGTTTTACATAAATAAAACTTATCACTTTAAACACCCCTGCCAGTGTTAAACAGTTTGTCTCATCCATGTAGACTGATATATTCTACTGGAGAGTTTGTGCTTTTGAGAAACAACAGACTTGCTGCTGACTGGATCACCAGATGAAAATAGAAGAAAGAAGGCCTAAAAAAGAAAACAAATGCAGCTATCACATCTAAGAATTGGTAGGCTGCAATATACTAATTGTTTGCTTTTGGGTTTAATACTGCTTTCAATTGAAATGATTTACTTTGGTAGACTTAGAAAAGTCAATTATTGTATGTTTAACTTTTATGGTCAACCTTTTATAAAACATTTTTTGTTATATATCTTGAATGTATCTTAGAAAGTGTAAAATGCATGGATAATGTTTTTTGTCGTGGGTTGAATGAAAAAAAGAAACCTGACAGGTCCCCACATCAACAGGTGTGATCCAGAAATCTCTCCCACTGAGTTATTTAAATAAAATATAAAAAAATATAAAAAAAATATAAAATAATATATATAAATCGATGATTTTTTTTTTTTAAATCAGAAAAATCAGATTTTTTTGGGATTGAAATCAGATTATCTATTTTAATTTTAATTTTATTTTAATAAAATTCTTTTGGAGTAAAAATCTATCTAAAGATAGTTTTCTATTTACAATACATTAAAAATTTTGTTTATTCAGCATGAAATGGAGCTTAGTTATGGAGCATGAGGCTGTATATTCTGCAATATTTACATGTTTGGTAAAATCATTCAATGAATCCAAGTTCTGCAAGCTGAGATAACATGCACTGCATTGATGCATTCACACAATTTCACAGTAACCATGAGATAAAACAGAGTTCAGGAATATTCCTTTATCCCATTGTTTTGCAAATCAATGTACACTACAAACTGTATGATTTAATCGGTTCTGATATTGCTGTTTTACTAACCTGACAGCTTATTATTCTAAATAGGAAACCTTAATTTTGTTTGCAAATATTAAAGATTCTAACAACCAGTAAGAATAAGTCCTTACTTTTAAAGAGCACCTGTCATTTCAGACCCATCATGGCAGCGCCTGTTAGCGGGCATCCACTCACCTGCTGCCGCCATGTCCCTCACCTTGTGGTGTCACTGCCGCATCACCAGCCGTCTCATTAAAGTGAATGGGACTGTTGGTGAGTCAACAGCGGGTCAGAGGAGGAGCTGCTGCAGGACAGAGATGACAGGTGCTCTTTAAAAATTATGATTTAAATCGAGTTGATTTAAATCAAGCCTTTTTGCTAGTGATTTAAATCAAATCCACCCTGACTCCCCTCATCAGAATACACTGATCACCATTTGCACCCATTGACTGCAAGCACTGCTTGAATTCTGGTTTTCCAGCTATACTGTTCAGCAGAAGTCAGTCATTAGACAGGCTTCTGATGAACAGAGAGCGGTACCCATGTACCATGTGTGCTGGACTTTATGTCGATTGTTGCAAGGCTATAATTATTTGATCCACAAAAAAGAAAGAGACAATTACAGGGAGTCCCCGACTTATGAACGCAATAAGAACTTTAGGTTTGTTCGTAAGTGAAATCTGTTTGTAAGTCGGAATACTGCTTGTAAGTGTAACTTCCGCCTGTGCAGGGATGTGAGATGTTCCGGCTTCCGCCTGTGCAGGGATGTGAGATGTTCCGGCTTCCGCCTGTGCAGGGATGTGAGATGTTCCGGGCGCTTCTGGGGCTCTTCTGGCCATGCAGTACATGAAGTACTGCAGTGTGGAATGTGTGGAATGTGGCAAGATAGCTGCTCGGAGGTATCCAGGACCATCGAGGGAGCACAAGCAGCCGGCATTGAGGCCCGTTCATAAGTAGGAGTCGTTCGTAAGTCGGGCGTTCGTAAGTCGGGGACCCCCTGTAAAGGGTATCTAAACCCAAGAGCAAAAATTGAATGTATTGCCTTTAACCTTTTCTTAGATATGGATTTGTGTAATTTCACCTGGTGATCAACACATCTGTTGTAAGGTGACAACTACATTGTATCTAGAAGCAGTCACCCTAGTAAGGAAGAGTGTTAGGACCCTAGGCGTGCACACATGATGTGCCAGGGCACACCCTAATCACCCTGCGTGGCAAAGTTTACCTCTGCTTAGACCCCTGATATTTCACCAAAGCCCCCTAACAGAACTCCTAAAAAAAATTGTAAAAAAAAAAAAAAAATGTAAAAAACTAAAATAAAATATAATAAAAAAATAAATATAGTAATTTAAAAAAACTACGGACACCATCCACTGTTCTACTGACACCAATCTCTGCCCTTCTGACACCATCCACTGCTCTACTGACTGTATATATACACATGCACATACACGCAAATGTGTTTGAGCTTTGGGGTGCACACCCTAATGCAATAGGCTGTGCACACCTATGGCTAGGACTATATAACACCTCCCCCTCTCCATAACATTCTTTCCTTGCTTTCACTTGTTTAAAATCAATAAATCAAATAATAGATTGTGGAGAAGAATAAAGTTATCTCATGTGATAATTCAGAGGGCATTTGCTCATAACACCTAGGGCAGTAGCAGTTCTGAATGACGTCAGGTATAAACACTCTGTATCTAATCCATTTCTGACACACAATATGACTTTCAGCAGTTGTCGTTTCATGACATTTTTATGCACCGTGGTTCTTGAAGACTGGTTATGAAAAAACACTTTACAAAAGAGAGCATGTCTTTATTTGCACACAGAAAGGCTAGCAGAGCATTACATTATACATAACAGATGCTGTACATCATTTTACCAGTGTAAAAATCATTGTCACCAAGTCCCTTTTTTCCAGATCTTGCGCTGGTGCTCAGCCCTGTCGCTTCTGCAGTTCATCTTTGGGTTTTTAGATTTGCCTTATAAACACTTTAGTAGGAAGAAGTTGCAAACAGCACCTCTAGGACAGTTACATAATTTTCCGATCCTGGACGCCTTCCTTACTGCACACTGCTCCCCTACATCACACTGGAAAATAAAGTGTGATTAACAGAGACATGTCACTCAAGATATAACTACAGATGCATACATTCATTGTTACTGTGCAGATTAAATATTATGCTCATTTGTAACCTAACACATCCGTCACAGCTTTACTTGTAACATCTCTTGTCATATATGTTTGTATACAGTATGAATACATACAGAAACTTCTAGTGGTGAATACCTGTTGAGTCACCAGCATGGTGGATAATGCAGAAGAATAAAAAATGCTATTTTTTATCATGGTGCATACAAATGGCAATTAGACACATTCCTAAATCTATTAAATATGTTTGGAGATCCATCTGACTAAATAAATATATATATAAAAACACAGCAAAAAATTACTTCTGCTTGGGGTAGCATATTTAAAAATATATACAGTTCTGCGTCTTTTTTATTGCATTATTTTTTATATCCATTATTGGTGCAGAAATGTTATAGTGGGGTCTTTGCAGTCATGCTGATGATCTGAACTGGAGTTCTGTCCAGATAGGAAAACCCTCTATTCTTTAATGATATATTTCCAGAGATTGTTGATCCAGGGAATAGACTTGGGGGATCGGGAAAGAATCCCCCCCACACACACACACTCCCCTAAATTGGGCCATGCTTTCTAGGATTTTTTCTTTTAATTGCTTGAACTAAATGAACTTTTGTCTTTATTTTAGCCTAACTATGTAACTATATGTAAATACAAGTAAATGGAGAAATGGGAAACATTAAAGTGCCTAACCTGTAATATATAACTACATCCTCATTTTCATTAAAACAATATGAAACATTCTATTGTATGCACCAAGTATGGCATATTCCTTTGCTTGCGATCTAGCAAGTGACAATCTATGGGGGGGATTTACTAAAACTGGAACACTCGGAATTTGGTGCAGCTGTGCATAGTAGCTAATCAACTTCTAACTTCAGATTGTTCAATTAATCCTTGACAATAAAACCTGCAAGCTGATTGGTTTTCCATGCAGAGCTAGACCAAATTCTGAGTGTTCCAGTTTTAGTAAATCTCCTACTATGTAGGAGATCCTCCTAACAAGTAGTGAAAGTGTTCTTGCTGTTCACAGAACTATGCAGTATATGGAAGTATGCATATATGGAAGTCAGCATACAAAGATAGCATGTCTATCAATAGTTTAATAGACAACAGGCAATACGTTTTTGCACATATTGGTGGCTAATATATTACTTTAAAGCAGCAGACAAACAAGCACAAAGGTTAGATTTTAGCTCGCTTACCACTGGTACTTGTCCAAATTTCTTTTCCCAGGCAGGCACTCGTTTACTTTGTAACTTCTCCAGGACTTCCTGCAGAGCCCCCAGCTACAAAATATATACAATAACTTACATTGTTTCCTTTCCTAAATCACACAAGAACTAGGCACTATACATAGAGAGATACAGGTGGCTGCCTGGTTGTACTGGAACTACAAGTCCCAGAAAAGTGGAGCCACAGATTGCAAACTGTTGCAGTAAAAAACAACAAAAAATGCAAGCTTTGGCAAACCAGCTGTTGTATAAGTCCTGTCTTGACCTTGTCTGGTTGTTCTGGAACTACAAGTCCCAGAAAAGTGGAACAACAAATTGCCAGCCATGACAGAGAAAAAAAACAATAATTTGCAAGCTGTGGCCACCCAGCTCCAGCTGTTGTAAACATTTCAGCCTGCCCTTGTTTTTTTAACTGGAACTGCAAATCCCAGAAAATTGGAGCCACAGATTGCAAACCATTGCAGTTAAAAAATCATTTGCAAGCTGTGTCCACCCAGCTGTTGAAAAAGTCCCTTTTAGACCTTGTCTGGTTGTTCTGGAACTACAAGTCTCAGAAAGAGGAGCCACAGATTCCAAACTGCTGCCATAAAAAAAAAAAAAAAATTATAATTTGCAGCTCTGTCCACCCAGCTGTAAAAGTTCCTCCTTGACCTTGTCTGGTTGTTCTGGAACAACAAGTCCAGGAAAAGTGGAGCCACAGATTGCAAACCGTCACAATAAAAAAATAATTTGCAAGCTGTGGCCACCCAGCTGATGAAGAAGTTTCTGAAACTATAAATCCCAGAAAAGTGGACCCACAGATTGCAAAGCATTGCAGTAAAAAAAAATGAAGCTGTGTCCACCCAGCTGTTGTAAAAGCTCCTCCTTGACCTTGTCTGGCTGTTCTAGAACTACAAATCTCAGAAAGGTGGACCCACAGATTGCAAACCATTACAATATAACAAAAAATGGAAGCTGTGTACACCCAGCTGTTGAAAAAGTCCCTCCTTGACCTTGTCTGGTTGTTCTGGTACTACAACTCCAAGAAAGGTGGAGCCACAGATTGCAAACCATTGCAATAAAATAATCTTTTTGCAAGCTGTGTCCACCTAACTGTTGTAAAAGTTCCACCTTGACCTCATCTGGTTGTTCTGGTACTACAAGTCCCAGAAAAGTGGAGCCACAGATTACAAACCATTATAGTAAAATAATCATTTTGACTCTGTGTCCACTCCACCCAGCTGTTGAAAAAGTTCCCACCTTGACCTCATCTGGATGTTCTGATACTACAAGTCCCAGAAAAGCAGAGTCACATTTTGACATTTCCTCCCCCCTCAGCTTTTGTAGAAGTCCCACCTTGTTAGACCCCATAACTAAAGATCACAAGTTGCAATGGAGCCATGCTCTCCATGGATTGAAATTACTCACCAGCTCTTTCTCACTGGAAGGAATGGCATCTTTTGGGTAGAAGTCTCGGAGTGCCCTGGTCTCCAGGTCTGAGCTGTCATCTTGGGCACAGACAGTGCTAATAACAAGGAGCAGCAGGCAGCTCCCTAGAGTGAGTGCGCGCAGCCTGGAGCTGTCCATGGTGCTGAGCCCCGACAATAGCCCGACAATAGCAAATGAGCGCAAGCACAGGAAAGCAGCGGTCGGGAGGGGCAGCTATGTTGAAGAACAGTTAAAGCTCTCTATTTATCTCTTCCACTGGGATGTATGTTATTTTATTTGATGAGATCCTCCCATCATGACGCCAGTAAGAAGCGTGGGGGATGAAGCAGAAATCAGACAGATCCTTGTACTAGTGATGGTGAAGCCTTTTGTTCAAGCAATCAATCAACATCCCCAGGCAATGCTGCCTTGGCACAGAGGGCATGGAAGACTTATGTTTCCTCTCTGATACTTCAAAGCAATTTAATTTTACTGTGAGAACTTTGTCAGACCGCATTTCCATCAGTTCTGCTCAGACTCCTAGGAAGCCTGCATATTCTAAATCCACATTTAAATAGAGTTCCTAGGGCAAGTGGAAGCGTGAATACACATAGATCATGATTATTACATGCATCTAGAAGTTATTGCTTTGCCATATTAAATATCACGATGCAAACAACATAAATAACAAGTGATTGCCCTGCAGCTGCAGGAGTTTGTGTAGCAGAAGAAAAAATAACCTTATCCTATCAGAAGATTTATTTATTACCGGTGTCATGTCATATGTCTTTTATTATCTTCAGGCTTTCTGCTGTGGAATTACAGGTTACAGCATGTCATGTCACTTTTTATTTCCATCCATAATAGATCTGGCAGTTCTATCATGACTGGTAAAGTGCATTTGGGTTGCATGATTCATCCATTTAGCCCTTTACCTGATTATGGAGGAGTGCAGGTCAGATTTATGAACCATTTGACCTCTGGAAGATTTACTCCCCTTCATGACCAGGCCACTTTTTGCGATACAGCACTGTGTTACTTTTACTGACAATTGCGCGCTCATGCAATATGTAATTTTCCCCCCACAAATAGAGCATTCTTTTGGTGGTATTTGATCGCCATTTTTTTGCACTATAAACAAAAAAAAGACTGACAATTTAAAAAAATTATAAACAATATTTTTTACTTTCTGCTATAAAACCTATCCATTTAAAAAAAAAAAAGTTTAAAATCTAATTTCTTCATAAATTTAGGCCAATATGTATTCTGCTACATGTTTTTGGTTTAAAAAAAAAAATACCAATAAGTGTGTATTGATTGGTGTACATGAACTTTATAGTGTCTACAAACTATGGGATATATACTGGATTTTTTATTACATTTTTTTTTTACTAGTAATGGCGGCGATCAGTGGCGTTTTAGTTCCTGTTTTGCAGGAACACAGAATCCATTCCTTCGCCTCCATCAGACCGGAACTATGCCTTGTTTACATAGGCAAAGCTCCATTCTGAGTTTCTTCCCGACGATTGGAGGGTGCCGGCATACATTGAGTGCTCGATACCCACAGATCGGCTTCTGCTGTGAATAATCACAGCAGAAGTGGCCTTCTGGTGGCACGTGCACGCCCCCTGCAGGTGGAAGTGCAAGATCACGTATATATACCTGATCTGGCGCACAACTACCGCCCTGTAGCAGTAAAACTGCTATAGGGCGGTCAGCAAGTGGTTAATAGACTGTTCACTTTGCAGGGAATTTTTCCCATAGATTAGTGATTGTGGTAAAAATGTAATTTGTAAAGAATACCCAATCATGTGCAAGGAAATAGAACGAAAACAGCGTTTTTGCTTACACACGATTGGATGAGGGAAGTTAGCAGAGCTTTACTTCATTAATCAAACTAAGAGAAAATTTCCATGCAAAGTGAACAGCCTATTTGCCTTTACTAAATCAACTCCCGTAAATCTCCTTCAACTTCACCTGCCTGCCCAAAATTGGCACTATGGGGTTCATTTACTAAAGGCAGCTGACTACAGTATTCATTTTGCAAGGAAATTTTCATCAGAGCTTAGTAAATGTCATGAAATTTCACTTTGCAAAGAATACCCAATTGTTTGCAAATAAAATACTTTGCTTTCGCATGATCGGATGGTGGAAGTCGGTAGAGCTTCACCTCATTCATTAAGCTTTGGTGAAAAGTCACTTGAAAAGTGAACAGTTCATTTACCTTTAGTAAATCAACCCACCCCCTGTAGCTCTCCTTCTAATGCATCTGCCTGTCCCAGTTTGGCACTATAGGGTTAATTTACTAAAGGCAAATACACTGTTAATATTTCAAAGGAAGTTGCACTTTGCATTGGAAATTTCCCATGAGTTTAGTGAATGTGGTGAAACTTTACTTTTCAAAGAATACCAAGTCACATGTAAGGAAAATGAGAAAAAAATACAACATTTTTACTTGCATATGATTGGATAATAGAAGTCAGCAGAGATTGAATAGTATTTTTGCCTTCAGTAAATGAACCCCTGTGGTTCTCCTCCAACTGCACCTGTCTGCCCCATATTGGCACTATTGGGTTAATTCAATAAAAGCAAATAGACTGCAAGGTAAGTTGCACTTTGAAAGGGAATTTTCCAAAGAGCTTAGTGAATGTCATAAAATTTCACATTGCAAAGAATACCCAATCCTGTTCAAGGAAAATAACAGTATTTTTGCTTGCACACATATGGACGATAAGGTCAGCAGAGCTTCATATCATTCATCAAACCAAGGGAAAGTTCCCTTGCAAAGTGCAACATCTCTTAAAAAGTAAACAACCTTTGCTTTTAGTAAGATAACCCATCTATTGTATCCACTAGAGCAAGGCTCAAAATTTCAAGTCTTGAGCTACTAGCCAGGTCTTAAGAGTTACTCGCCACCAGTTTCCCCACAAAACCACTACCTTGCCCTGCCCCTAATTCCGCAGCCTCATTAGTGCCCATCAGTGCAGCATATCAGTGCTGCGTTATCAGTGCAGCCTCATCAGTGCCTATCATTGCTGCCTCATCAGTGGCCATCAATGCCTCCTCATCAGTGGCCATCAGTGTTGCCTCTTCAGTGGCCATCAGTGCAGACTCATCTATGGCCATCAGTCCAGCCTTTCAGTGCCCATCAGTGCAGCATATCAGTGCAGCATATCAGTTTTGCCTTATCAGTGCAGCCCCATCAGTGCAGCTTTTCAGTGCCACCCCATCAGTGGCCATCAGTGCAGCCTCATCAGTGCTCATCAGTGCAGCCTATCAGTGCCCATCAGTGCAGCCTATTAGTGCCCATCAATGCAGCATATCAGTGCTGCCTCATCAGTGCAGCCTCATCAGTGCAGCTTATCAGTGCCCATCATTGCCGCCTCATCAGTGGCCATCAGTGCAGCCTCATCAGTGGCCATTAGTGTAGCCTATCAGTGCCCATCAGTGCAGCATATCAGTGCCCATCAGTGCAGCATATCAGCACAGCCCCATCAGTGCAGCTTATCAGTGCTGTCTCATCAGTGGCCATCAGTGCCGCCTCCTCAGTGCCCATCAGTGCCTCCTCATCAGTGGCCATCAATGCAGCATATCAGTGCCCATCAGTGAAGCATATCAGTTCTGCCTTATCAGTGCAGCCCCATCAGTGCAACTTATCAGTGCCACATTATCAGTGGCCATCAGAGCAGCCTCATCAGTGGCCATCAGTGCAGCCTATCAGTGTCCATTAGTACCATCTCATCAGTGGCCATCGGTGCCGCCTTGTCAGTGGCCCATCTGTGCAGCATATCAGTGCTGCCTTATCAGTGCAGCCTTGTCAGTGCACATCATTGCCGCCTCATCAGTGGCCATCAGTGCAGCATATCAGTGCCCATCAGTGCTGCATATCAGTGCTCATCAGTGCAGCATATCAGCGCAGCCCCATCAGTGCAGCCTCATCAGTTCTCATCAGTGCTGCCTCATCAGTGCCCATCAGGGCATCCTCATCAGTGCCCATCAGTGGTTGAACTAGATCGACTTTTGTCTTTTTTCAACCTGACTAACTATGTAACTATGTAAGTGCAGCCCCATCAGTGCCCATCAGTGCAGCATATCAGTGCTGCCTTACCAGTGCAGCCTCATCAGTGCCCATCATTGCCGCCTCATCAGTGGCTATAAGAGCCGCCTTGTCAGTGGACATCAGTGCAACCTCTTAGTGCCCATCAAGGCAGCCTATCAGTGCCCATCAGTGCAGCCTCATCAGTGCCCATCAGTGCAGCTTCATCAGTGCCCAGCATTGCAGCCTCATCAGTGGTCATCAGTGCCGCCTCATCAGTGGCCATCAGTGCAGCCTATTAGTGCCCATCAGTGCAGCATATCGGTGCTGCCTTATCAGTGCCACCTCATCAGTGGCCATCAGTGCTGCCTCATCATTGGCCTTCAATGCAGCCTTATCAGTTCCCATCAATGCAGTGTATCAGTGCCCATCAGTACAGCCTTATCAGTGTCCATCAATGCAGCCTATCAGTGCCCATCAGTGCAGTCTCATTAGTGCCCATCAGTGCAGCCTCATCAGTGCTTATCAGTGCCCATCAATGTAGCCTATCCGTGCCCATCAATGCAGCTTATCAGTACCCATAAGTGCAGCCTATCAGTACCCATAAGTACAGCCTATTAATGCCCATCAATGCAGCAGGGATCACAAGGAAGAATCGTAAGGATTGTCGTCCTGATCACACAGCGGGGATCTCCCACTGTGACACAGCTTGTATATGAAACGTCGGCCGACATTTCATATACAAGCTGTGTGGCAAGCTCTCCGCCTGACAGCTTCCTGGATGATCGCTTCTGGCAGAAGCAGTGCAGCCTTTTTTTTACAGTGCATGAGATGTCCAGTCCGCCCCTGCTCCACAATCGCCCTCAACTAAATTCAACTTACCAAATGCGAGCAGGCAAAAGTGGAAATTTTGAGGGCTGCACTAGAGTATGATAAAAGCAAGTTATTGGTTGGCATTTTGCAGAGTAGGGGCTGGCTAGAGAGGAATCAATGTGATGAATTTGGCCAGCTTAAACATATATTGCAATGTATGTGAACCAAAAATCCCCATTTTTTGTAAACATTTGCATAAACATATATAGCAATGCACAAAAAGTTCATTTAGAATTTTCTGATAAAAGGCATAGTAATTTATTGCATGATCACAACACAAGGAGAGTGCAACGTTTCGGAGTCACGCAGGACCCCTTCGTCAGGCATGTGATCACATGCCTGACGAAGGGGTCCTGCGTGACTCTGAAACGTTGCACTCTCCTTGTGTTGTGATCATGCAATAAATTACACGTTTGGACGCTATCTACGCCGTTCCATGGTGTGCTGGTAAATATTTTCATTTTGACTTGAACTAGTATCCAGCTGGTTGTTGCTGCAGCACCCATATTCGTGAGCTCATCCAGGAAAGTATGCGATGGGAATATGAAGTATTACTTTTGATGAAAAGGGCACTATAAATAAAATGTATTATTATTATGAAGTCACCACTTCTGTATAGGTAGGACCGCTGTCTATGGCAACAATCTTGTAGCTGTTACTAACGGTAAAGGTATTCAACTATCAGCAACACGAACAGTTCTCTTTACCCCACACTCACTCACTATGGGTCTTCACTCAACGAGCTCCCAGTCTCCTAGTGGCAGAAGAAAGAAGTGCAGTAATTACAGAATTAGGGCAAAATCAATTGACCTCCTAACAATTGGCCAAGGCAACAATCAGTTGGCAAATAAATTTAATAGCAACCCTTGCCTAAACATCAGGGTGCTACATCAATAAGGACACAGTGACCTGACTGACCTCTGCTTTTAAAAATACTAAAAATACTAGTTGTCTGGCTATCTCTGGGTTACAATTTATTTTTTGGGATTCGCCAAGCCAGCACAGTCAAACAGACTAGAAAATATTAAAGTCACTAGATCAGTGGTTCCGTGAGAGGTCCCCAGGGGTTCCATGGCAATCTGACTGTCAGTCGCAGGCAGCTGAAAGGAGGATCGCACAGACACAGGCAGAGATAGGCAGGGAAGCGGCTGGCATCCTATTGGCTGTAGCGCGCTGTTCCCTGCAGGCCCCTCCCCTCTTGTCATTCCCGAGTACGTGACATCGTCTGGGGTGGACAGGATAGGAGGAGGGGCCGAGGGGGAACATTGCGCCACTGGAGGAGATATGAAATGAGTTCTGAAGCCAGAGGAAGAAAGCCGGGACTGTGCCCAGCTGTGTCCCCCCCCCCCCCCCAATGTGCCCAACAGTCTGTCCCATGTAATGTCCCCTGTCATGTCCCCCACCCCATGAAATATGGCCTGTCCAATGTAATGTGCTCTGCCCCATGTCATGTGCCCTGTCCCATTTAAAGTGCTCTGCCCCATGTCATGTGCCCTGTCCCATGCAATGTGCTCTGCCCCATGCCATGTGCCCTGTCCCATGTAATGTGCACTGCCCGATGCCATGTGCCCTGTCCCATGTAATGTGCTTTGCCCCATCTCATGTGCCCTGCCCCATGTAATGTGCTCTCCCCAATGCCATGTGCCCTGTCCCATGTAATGTGCTCTGCCCCATGCCATGTGCCCTGTCCCATGTAATGTGCTCTGCCCCATGTCATGTGCCCTGTCCCATGTAATTTGCTCTGCCCCATGTCATGTGCCCTGTCCCATGTAATGTGCTCTGCCCCATGTCATGTACCCTGTCCCATGCAATGTGCTCTGCCCCATGCCATGTGCCCTGTCCCATGTAATGTGCACTGCCCGATGCCATGTGCCCTGTCCCATGTAATGTGCTTTGCCCCATCTCATGTGCCCTGCCCCATGTAATGTGCTCTCCCCAATGCCATGTGCCCTGTCCCATGTAATGTGCTCTCCCCAATGCCATGTACCCTGTCACATGTAATGTGCTCTGCCCCATGTCATATGCCCTGTCCCATGTAATGTGCTCTACCCCATGTCATGTGCCCTGTCCCATGTAATGTGCTCTGCCCCATGTCATGTGCCCTGTCCCATGTAATGTGCTCTGCCCCATGTCATATGCCCTGTCCCATGCAATGTGCTCTGCCCCATGTCATGTGCACTGTCCCATGTAATGTGCTCTGCCCCATGCCATGTGCCCTGTCCCATGTAATGTGCTCTGCCCCATGTCATGTGCCCAGTCCCATGTAATGTGCTCTGCCCCATGTCATGTGCCCTGTCCCATGTAATGTGCTGTGCCCCATGTCATGTGCTCTGTCCCATGTCATGTGCTCTGCCCCATGTAATGTCCCCTGTCATGTCCCCTGTCCCATGTCATGTCCCCTGTCCTATGTAATGTCTCCTGTGCCATGTAATGTCTCCTGTCCCATGTAATGTCCCCTGCCCCATGTAATGTCCCCTGCCCAATGTAAAGTGCCCTGCCCCATGTAAAGTCCCCTGCCCCATATAATGTGCTCTGCCCCATGTAAATTCCCCTGCCTCATGTAAAGTCCCCTGCCCCATGTAAAATCCCCTGTCCCATGTAATGTCCCCTGTCATGTCCCCTGTCCCATGTAATGTCCCCTGTCCCATGTAATGTCCCCTGTCATGTCCCCTGTAATGTTCCCTGTCCCATGTAATGTCCCCTGTCATGTCACCTGTAATGTCCCCTGTCATGTCCCCTGTCCCCTGTCATGTCCCCTGTCCCATGTAATGTCCCCTGTCCCATGTAATGTCCCCTGTCATGTCCCCCACCACATGTAATATGGCCTGTCCAATGTAATGTGCTCTGCCCCATGCCATGTGCCCTGTCCCATGTAATGTGCTCTGCCCCATGCCATGTGCCCTGTCCCATGTAATGTGCTCTGCCCCATGTCATATGCCCTGTCCCATGTAATTTGCTCTGCCCCATGTCATGTGCCCTGTCCCATGTAATGTGCTCTGCCCCATGTCATGTACCCTGTCCCATGCAATGTGCTCTGCCCCATGCCATGTGCCCTGTCCCATGTAATGTGCACTGCCCCATGCCATGTGCCCTGTCCCATGTAATGTGCTTTGCCCCATCTCATGTGCCCTGCCCCATGTAATGTGCTCTCCCCAATGCCATGTGCCCTGTCCCATGTAATGTGCTCTCCCCAATGCCATGTGCCCTGTCCTATGTAATGTGCTCTCCCCAATGCCATGTGCCCTGTCCTATGTAATGTGCTCTGCCCCATGTCATATGCCCTGTCCCATGTAATGTGCTCTACCCCATGTCATATGCCCTGTCCCATGTAATGTGCTCTACCCCATGTCATGTGCCCTGTCCCATGTAATGTGCTCTGCCCCATGTCATGTGCCCTGTCCCATGTAATGTGCTCTGCCCCATGTCATAAGCCCTGTCCCATGCAATGTGCTCTGCCCCATGTCATGTGCCCTGTCCCATGTAATGTGTTCTGCCCCATGCCATGTGCCCTGTCCCATGTAATGTGCTCTGCCCCATGTCATGTGCCCAGTCCCATGTAATGTGCTCTGCCCCATGTCATGTGCCCTGTCCCATGTAATGTGCTGTGCCCCATGTCATGTGCCCAGTCCCATGTAATGTGCTCTGCCCCATGTCATGTGCCCTGTCCCATGTAATGTGCTGTGCCCCATGTCATGTGCCCTGTCCCATGTAATGTGCTGTGCCCCATGTCATGTGCTCTGTCCCATGTCATGTGCTCTGCCCCATGTAATGTCCCCTGTCATGTCCCCTGTCCCATGTCATGTCCCCTGTCCTATTTAATGTCTCCTGTGCCATGTAATGTCTCCTGTCCCATGTAATGTCCCCTGCCTCATGTAATGTCCCCTGCCCAATGTAAAGTGCCCTGCCCCATGTAAAGTCCCCTGCCCCATATAATGTGCTCTGCCCCATGTAAATTCCCCTGCCTCATGTAAAGTCCCCTGCCCCATGTAAAATCCCCTGTCCCATGAAATGTCCCCTGTCATGTCCCCTGTCCCATGTAATGTCCCCTGTCATGTCCCCTGTAATGTTCCCTGTCCCATGTAATGTCCCCTGTCATGTCACCTGTAATGTCCCCTGTCATGTCCCCTGTCCCCTGTCATGTCCCCTGTCCCATGTAATGTCCCCTGTCCCATGTAATGTCCCCTGTCATGTCCCCTGTAATGTCCCCTGTCCCATATAATGTCCCCTGTCATGTCCACTGTAATGTCCCCTGTCATGTTCCCTGTCCCATGTAATGTCCCCTGTCATGTGCTCTGCCCCATGTAATGTGCTCTGCTTCTTGTAATGTCCCCTGTCCCATGTAATGTCCCCTGTCATGGGCCCTGTCCCATGTAATGTGTCTTGCCCCATGTAATGTGTCTTGTCATGTCCCCTGCCCCATGTAATGTGCCCTGTCATGTCCCCTGCCCCATGAAATGTCCCCTGTCCCATGTAATATCCCCTGTCATATGCCCTGTCCCATGTAATATGCTCTGCCCCATGTAATTTACTCTGCCCCATGTAATGTGTCCTGCCCCATGTAATGTGTCCTGCCCCATGTAATGTGTCCTCCTCCATGTAATGTGTCCTGCCCCATGTAATGTGTCCTCCCCCATGTAATGTCCCATGTCCCATGTAATGTGCTCTGCCCCATGTAATGTGCCCTGTCCCATGTAATGTGCCCTGTAATGTGCTCTGCCCATGTAATGTGCCCTGTCCCATGTAATGTCCCATGTCATGTGCTCTGCCCCATGTAATGTCCCCTGAATGGTTCAGCTCTGCAGGAAAAGAAAGCACAAGTTTCACATTAAGTAGGTACATTTTAATATTTATTATTTTATTTAATGCTATTTGTACAAATACTTTTTGTTATCAACAGCTCGCTGATCATACCAATGTTCCGTGAGCTGTAGATGTGAACATTATTTCAGGGGTTCCTCGAGATCTCAAACTTGTTGCCAGGGGTTCCTCCAAGGTAAAAAGGTTGAGAAACACTGCTCTAGATCAACAAAACAACCAGGCAGCTAGCATATTTAGAAGGAAAGATCAGTCATGGCAGTCACTATATTTCTCTTAATAAGGCTTCCCTAAAGTCTTATGCCCTGTACACACGATCGGACATTGATCGGACATTCCGACAACAAAATCCTAGGATTTTTTCAGACGAATGTTGGCTCAAACTTGTCTTGCATACACACGGTCGCACAAAGTTGTCGGAAAATCCGATCGTTCTGAACGCGGTGACGTAAAACACGTACGTCAGGACTGTAAACGGGGCAGTAGCCAATAGCTTTCGTCTCTTAATGTATTCTGAGCATGCGTGGCACTTTGTGCGTCGGATTTGTGTACACACGATCGGAATTTAACCGATCGGATTTTGTTGTCGGAAAATTTTATAGCCTGCTCTCAAACTTTGTGTGTCGGAAATTCCGACGGAAAAAGTCCGATGGAGCCCACACACGATCGGTATTTCCAACAACACAATCCGATCGCACTTTTTCCGTCGGAAAATCCGACCGTGTGTACAGGGCATTATTCTTTATTTCTTTTCTTTTCTGTTTAGAGGGTCAATTCAACCGGAGAGAGAGAGAGATGGAAGGCAAGCATGTTCTGCTTTGTTCTGTCTTTATCTTTAGAAAACCTATATAATGCTCTGCAAATCCTGTTTAATTGTTTTGTAATATAAACATTTTGTATAAATAGTAAGAAAAAGATATATAATATCAATTTCCATTTTAAATCCTCTATATTTTAAAGTCCTCCAGTATAACAGAGCACTATCGATAAGTACTGATTCCAACATTTTTAAATGTGCAACTTTGTTTCCAAAAAAGGGGCTTAGAACAGAGTGGGACTTTGATTGTGCCTCAGAGGAGTATAATAAAAAATATACACATACATGAATTTATAGAAAAATGTACAAACTTTATTCATCTGCCATAGGGCAGTAACTTTTGAGAATAACCAAGTTAAAATGAGTTACAGTTTTGTAATTTCGAGGTCAGGGTGTGTCAGTCCCAGACAGAATAAAGAGGATATGGCCTACGCGTTTCGCGGACAGTTACGCTTCGTCAGGGCCTTGAGAGTAGCAGCACAGTGGATATCACATGAATTCCATAGACTGTGGACGGGTTTGGTCTTTGTGCCCATGGGGACACTCCACCGCACCCCGACGGAGGAAAAATGGCGGAGGGGGAACCCCCAGAGTATATGTTGTAATTTACAAATACTCCTGATGGAAAAATCAAGGATGCACTCAATACCAACTGAACTTACAATAAAATCTGTAAAGTTACACTTTGAACAACATTAGGTTTAAGATCAATGTACAATGTATATCACAAACAAGCCAATAGCCTATTCGATTTCAGTACTTTGTAGTCACATTAGTTATATATCATTGCTGAATGTTTATCATTACTCTGCAAATTGTACCCTATTAAAATGCCTGTTAGTGGGGTTGTTGTGGGGGGGGGGGCTTCTCGACCTGGACTCTCTACTAACATTCAACTGCCCAAATTTACTTTCCCATGGGTCTTAGAGTGATCTCCCATAACATCAAGGGATTCAGCTCTCCCCACAAACGAAGAAAAGCATTCAGATCATATAAATCTCTATGTACAGACATCCTCCTGCTACAGGAGACGCATTTCTCCATCCATAACCACCCATCTTTCTTAGACAAATCCTATAAACAGTCGTACTTCACTACCTATGAGTCCAAGTCTAGAGGAGTAGCAATTCTAATTAAAAACTCTGTTATGTTCACTGTTCAACAAACGTACAAAGACCCAGATAGCCGTTTAGCCGTTTTGTAATTGTTAAGGGCTCCATTCAAGACAAAACGATTACTCTGGCCTCAGTGTATGCTCCAAATGTGTCCCAGGCTTCATTTTATAAAAACTTTTTCCAGGTGCTCAAAAAATACCACTCTCCGCATCTCCTGATAGGTGGCGATTTTAACCTAGTGGCCCATTCTAAAATGGACAGAAGTCGCACAGGGTCTGCCTCCAACGCTTTCCCTAAATCCCTTCATTACTCCCTCAAGTCTCACCAGCTAATAGATGCTTGGAGGGCGCACAATGTGGGCTCTAGAGGATACACCTTTTACTCCCACCCACATGACAGTTTTTCTCGCCTAGACTACATCTTCTGTTCTCCTATCTTAGCCGCAAATTCCACCGCAGCCAATATTCACATATGCCCATAGTCAGACCATGATATGGTCTCCTGTGACCTCACATGTATAGGCCTCTCCAATGTCACCAGGGCATGGCGCCTCAATGATTCCTTACTCACAGATGCTGCCATACTAAACCAACTTTCTGAGTGCCTCACTGAATATTTTAGACATAACGACACTGAAGAGATTTCCCCTACAACTCTCTGGGCAGCCCATAAGGCTGTGATGAGGGGCCATTTTATAGAAATCGCAACCACCAGGAAACGCCAAAAACTCCATGAAATTTGAACGCTCACCTTACACCTTGAAAGACTATACCACAGACACAGCCAATCCCCATCTCAAGATTTAATACTCCAGATTAATAAAAAGAGGTGCGCCTTAGACACCCTACTTTCAGAACACACTAAAAAATGCCTTCGTTGGGCGAAGGTCCACTTCCTCCTCCAAAGCAATTCGGCCTCCACCATGTTTGCAAGTAAATTGAATCTAACTACTCAGCCAACACACTCCTATAAACTTCGCAATAGGGAAGGTAACTTCTCAACCCACCCCAACGATGTCCTTAACATTTTCTCCTCTTACTACCAAGAACTACTGTCAGATCCCAAGCTCCTGCCCCACCCCGCTTCCCAGACCTGGCTGGACGCCCTTGCACTTCCCCAGCTCACGGAGTTGCAACTACAGACTACATGCTCCCTGTACTGTGGAGGAAATGACCTCCATCGTCTCCTCTATGGCACCCTCCAAAACCCCAGGCCCTGACAGGTTCTCGGCCCCATACTATAAAAAATTTGGCGGAACTCTTATTCCCAAATTGACAAAACCATTTAACCAAATGTTGAAAGGCAAACACTTCCCTGAAGAAATGCTTCTAGCGAATATCTCCCTAATCCCAAAACCAGGAAAGGACCACCCCCTCCCCCAAAACTTCCGCCCCATCTCAGTCATTAACAATGACCTTAAGATTTTTGGACGTCTCCAAGCAGACCGTTTGGCCTCGGTTATTACATCACTTATCTCACCTGATCAAACAGGCTTGATACCATCTAGACAGATCACCGACAATATTCGCCTAGCAGCCAATATTATCCAAGACGCTGACACTCGCTCCAATAAGGTATTACTCCTGAGCCTAGACATTAATAAGGCCTTCGACAGCGTCCTCTGGCCCTACCTAGATACTATTCTGTCTAAGTTTGGGTTCATTGGTGAGTTTATCAACGGATTTAAAGCCCTCTACCATCACCCCCGTACCCGCATTAAGCTTCCAGGGTGCAACTCCGAGTACTTTTGTTTGCCTTGGCAAAAGAACTACTAGCCCGCTCAATTCCTCCGACCCTAATATTAAAGGTTATATTAAAAACAACAAAGAATTTAAAATAAACTTATATGTGGATGATGTCCTCCTATTCTTATCTGACCCCCTAATCTCTCTTCCCAACCTTTTAACTTCCCTAGACTCTTTTTACCACCTTACTGGCCTAGGAGTTAACCCAGCAAAATGTAAAGCCCTACCCATCAACGTCCCTCACCCTTTACTATCTATCCTTAAAGATAAATTTAAATTCTCCTGAAGCTCTGCTACACTACAATATTCAGGGGTCAAGCTTGCCCCCTCACTTAAATTGATGTACACTTATAATTACCCTCAAGCATTTTCCAACATTAAACACCTCCTTAACCAATGGTCCTCTTACCGAATTTCCTTCTTGGGCCGAATCTAAGCGATAAAGATGTCAATCCTCCCCAAACTCCTATTCTTTTTTAGATCATTACCCTAGTATGTACCCCATTCTACGATAATAACTATTCAGACAGAGCTGCCTAAATTCATATGGCAAAACAAAAAGCCTTGGATGAGCCAGTTACTGATGTACAGAGCCCAATCTAGAGGTGGTTTGGGATGCCCGGATCTATGGAAATACTTCTTGGCATCTTGCCTCCTCCAAATGGCACAATGGCACACCACCTCTGCATCAATACCATGGCTACAATTCGAGCAGATTTCGGTCACCCCTTACTACCTCCCAGGTCTCCTCTGGTCTCGCTCGGTTTCCCCATGGGATGTTACTCCGCTTAATGGTGTTGTGGGTCAGTCCCTTTGTCTCTGGTCTCTCTACAAGGAGAAGTTTAAATTGCTCTCCAATCCACCAAGACTGTCCTCATTCCTTGGAGAACCCCAGTTCCATCCTGCCTTCAACACGGGCCTATTATTCTGCAGTTGGATTGCACAGGGACTTGTAACCTTAGAATCCCTGCTGCAGGACACATCCTTCTGCTCATTCGGACACCTACAGCAGAACTTTGCCCTCCATAGATCCGAATTTTTTAAATATTTGCAAATACGTCATTTTTTTTCTAACTCCCTTACGCAAGGCGCAGAACTGGCCAAGTCTCCATTTGAGAACCTTTGTGGGGAGGCATCCAGAGAAAGGGGGACTATCTCAACTTTATACCAGTACCTTAATGACCCTGACACCACAACCAATTCTACAGCTGTGTTAGGTTGGGAGACAGAGACAGCCCAGGAGTTTTCGGCAGAGGACTGGCAAGATATGGTTTCTAATATGCATAAATGTACACGCTCAGTCTCCATCAAAGAGGTGGTTGTTAAACTACACATCCGCTGGTACTACACCCCTGACAGGTTGCATAGAATTTACCCACTGGTCCCTGTCACATGCTTTATAGGATGTCAAGACAGGGGTACTCCTAAACATATTCTGGAGCTGCACTGTGTTGAAACCCATATGGCAAAAAACCTCCTCACTGATCCTCCAGTTAACTGGAGTACCTGTGACCTTGACATTTCAAATGTGCACTCTTTTTGCTGAGCTCCCAGGGGTCTCCCCCCTCAACAGAAACTAGTGCATACGCTTGCTCTTCAGCACTTTTCAATGGGTCATCGCCCTCAACTGGAGACGCCCCTCTGTAACATGGTCACAGGTGCTCCTACGTATGGAATCCATCAGATTGATGGAGAGAGTGCATCACACTCTCCTAGACACTATGCACATCTTCGACCGTAAATGGGGGAGTTGGTCGATTACCAAATATGTACCGGGCTTAGAGACCTCTTAGTCCCTAATCCCCAGACCAGATGGGGTGAGGCCTCCCATGTCAATATGCTAAATACTGAGGAGGGTTTTATTTGTTAACGTTCTGGTCTATCCATTGTCAGCTTCTATTTACTTGTCACACCTAGTAGATACAATCTGGTCTACATGCATTACTACCCTTACATTTTCTTTTTACATTCATTTTACATAGTTAGTTAGGTTGAAAAAAGACACAAGTCCATCCAGTTCAACCTTAAAAACAATAAATAAATAAAATAAAAAAATATTTTATACCTTCAGTTGATCTAGAGGAAGGCAAACAACCCCAGCAGAGCATGCTCCAATTTGCTACAGCATGGGGAAAAAATTCCTTCCTGATCCCCCAAGAGGCAATTGGATTTTCCCTGGATCAACTTTACCTATAAATGTCAGTACCCAGTTATAGTATGTACATTTAGGAAAGTATCAAGTCCTTTCTTAAAGCAATCTACTGAGCTGGCCAGAACCACCTTTGGCGGGAGTCTATTCCACATTTTCACAGCTCTTACTGTGAAGAAACCTTTGCGTATTTGGAGATGAAATCTCTTTTCCTGTAGACGTAAAGAGTGCCCCCGTGTCCTCTGGGTTGACCGTAAAGAGAATAACTCAACACTAAGTTCACTATATGGACCCCTTATATATTTGAACATGTTGATCATATCCCCCCTTATTCTCCTCTTCTCAAGAGTGAATAAATTTAGTTCCTCTAATCTTTCCTCATAGCTGAGCTCCTCCATGCCTCTTATCAGTTTGGTTGCCCTTCTCTGCACTTTCTCCAGTTCCCTGATATCCTTTTTGAGAACTGGTGCCCAAAACTGAACTGCATATTCCAGAGGAGGTCTTACTAATGATTTGAACAGGGGCAAAATTATATCTCTCTCTCTAGAGTCCATACCTCTCTTAATACAAGAAAGGACTTTGCTTGCTTTGGAAACGGCAGCTTGGCATTGCATGCTATTATTGAGCTTATGATCTACCAAAACCCCCAGATCCTTTACCACGGATTCCCCCAGTTGTACTCCCCCTAGCATGTATGATGCATGCATATTCTTAGCCCCCAAGTGCATAACTTTACATTTCTCAACATTAAACCTCATCTGCCACATAGTCGCCCAATTAGACAGTACATTAAGGCCGGCTTGTAAATTGGAAACATGCTGTAAGGACGTTATTCCACTGCATAGCTTGGTGTCATCTGCAAAGACAGAAATGTTACTTTCGATCCCAGACCCGATATCATTTATAAAGATATTAAAAAGTAAGGGTCCCAGCACTGAACCTTGGGGTACACCACTGATAACCTTAGACCATTCAGAGTAAGAATCATTAACCACTACTCTGAATTCTGTCTTTTAGCCAGTTTTCTATAGATTTACAAACTGATATTTCCAAGCCTGTAGACTTTACCTTACACTTGAGCCGCGTGTGGGGAACTGTGTCGAACACTTTTGCAAAATCCAAGTATACCACGTCCACAGCCACCCCTCTGTCCAAGGTTTTACTTACCTCTTCGTAAAAAGAAATCAGGTTTGTCTGACAACTTCTGTCTTTCATGAATCCATGCTGTCCTTTGCTTAAAATGTTTTTTTCCAGCAAGAACTCGTCTATGGGGTCTTTTATTAAACGCTCCAGTATCTTCCCGACTATAGAAGTTAAACTAACAGGTCTATAGTTACTTGGTAAAGACTTTGATTCCTTTTTAAATATAGGCACCACGTTCGCCCTGCGCCAATCCAGTGGTACTATTCCCGTCATTGAGTCCCTAATAATTAGATACAATGGCTTTGAAACTACAGCGCTCAATTCTTTTAGGATCCGTGGGTGGATGCCATCAGGTCCAGGTGCTTTATCCACCTTTATTCTTTTCTGGTTTCCTTTGTGTCCTTTATTTTTACACTGTTCATGGTTTATTCTATTAATAGGCAACGTGAGAGATCCATGTGTGCACCATTTTTATCTTATTCCTTGGTAGCAATGATTACCTCTCTGTGCCTGTATGACTTGTATTTACCTGTTATACCTCAATAAAAAATTTGTAAACTTAAAAAAATGCCTGTTAGTGTATTTCCTTGTTTGTTTCATAAATATATTTTTTTATTATCTGATTAAGGACTTTTTATAACACTTACATAACAGACAGAGGGGTAGCAGAACACTTTTTTTACTTTAATTAAAATATAAAATGCAAACTAAAAATTCCCTTGCAAATTGAACGGCCTATTTGCCAGTCATGTGCAAATTAGATTTTTTTTCCCTCCACATAATTGGTTATTTTTTGCAAAGTGAATTTTATCCAATTCACTAAGCTCTGGGGCAGATTCACTTGCAAAGTAAAACTTTCCCTGCAAAGTGAACAGTCTATTTACTCTTAGTGAATAAACATCATAGTTACATAAAATTGAAAAGGCACGGGTCCATCCAGTGCTGCGTTTGTGTATATATGTATGTGTGTGTATATATATATGTATATACGTGTGCAGTATATATATATATATATATCTATCTATATATATATAGATAGATATATATATATGTATGTATTCCCATGAATTCCCATACCCATTCCCATATGCTCACAGAGGAAGCCATTTAAAACATTTTTGAATCTATCAACACCCTCAGCTCACACCATTACTTGGGGAAGGGAGATTCATATTTTTACCATTCTAAAAGTAAAGAATCCCCTATGAAATATACCAGGGGTCTCCAAACTTTCAAAAGAAAGGGCCAGTTTAATTTGTGGGGACCGGACTGTGTCCAGTGAGAGTAAACTTTGGTATTAGGCCCCTTTCACACATGCGGACCGTATGTCCGTATTTCATCCATCCGTTTTCGGGTTGAAATACAGACATACATACATCCCTATGGGATAGCGGGTGTCAACGGATGCACATCCGCTTACACCCAATATCATCCGGCCCCGCTATTGTCCGATTCTGCAGACGAAAGAAAATCCTATTTTTCTATCCGTCTGCAGAGCGGATCAGAGGAACATGGACAGACGGTCTGTGTTCCTCCGATCCCCCATAGGGGAGAGCAGAGATCTGACAGGACGGTCCCTGCACAGTGAGCCGGCTCAGCTAGGGAAAACTGAGAGATCCCCGCTGAGCAGCGGATGTTCATGGGTCGGATCAACACAGATCCGTCCCGTGTGAAAGGGGCCTTAGGGGGAGAAATAGTTGGTGGCAGTGGGAGGAATAGTGCCCCATTTCTGTTGTCAATGGCAGGAACAATGCCCCATTGTTCATGTCAGTGGCAGGAATGATGCCTCAAGGGCCGGAAAAAGGCAAGCAAAGGGCCGCAGTTTGGAGACTACTGCCATATATGACTAAACCTCCATTTGTCCAGTCTCAAATTGTAGCTATGTTTCTTCAGAGATCCTAAGGTCACCATACATTACATTCTGGCTGTGCAATCTTTGTACAATTGGTATTAGATGTACCAGAACTATGTAATATATGTAAAGTATGGTGCCCCAGGAGGATGTCAGATTGTGACAAAACACGTTGGGTGGAGCAACGTGCTGACAGCTTTTACTATTTGCGCTATTTTACAACAGCTGGCTTTTACTATTTGCGCGTTAGAAAGTTCATGATGTAAGTGCATTCTTTTTATTTGGTATAAACGTGTAAAGGATTTTTGGCTATGACAAGTTTTATCTTTTCTTGGAACAAGTCCTTTTAAAGTGACGGATTTCCTATCTCCATCTTTAAGTCTACCTGGATGGATAAAGGCCCTGGCTGGGTTTATGAGCCACAAGATTTGTAAGGTGGAGGCTTATACTCAAGATCACTGGTGACGGATGGTGCACACATCGTTTGATAGACTTTTTTGTCACTTTTTGTCACAATTTCATCTTTTTTTTCTTCTTGTTTTATTTATTCATTCAGTTTTATGATAAGCGCAACTTTATAAGGGAATAATATTAGGACCTACTTAAACTATTAATTAATCTGTATCCAATCAGGTAGGCCCCTGTACAACAGTTACTTTGAATAACTAGTTAACATAGTAATTCAAAGAACTTGTACAGAAAAAATTGTGCCATGTGTGGTGAACTTTGGAGTAAACAGTTTATTTTGGTTACTATAGTCACCCTTTTGTATATTGTTATCAAATCCCCTCTTACATGCCTCTTCCACAGAGTCAATAGGTTTAGTATTTGTACTTGTTCCTCTCAACTGAGTATCAATTATGTTGCCCTTCGTAAACTCTTTCCAGTCAGGGCCATCCTTCGTGTTGATTGGTGACCAAAACTGAACTGCATATGTAAAATGAGGTCAAACCATTGTTTTGTAAACAGGTAGAATTGTTGACGTATCTCTTAAATATATAATCTTTTTAATGCATGACAGTACTTTTCTATCTTTGTTAGCTGCTGCTTGGCATTGCATGTTTTTGCTATGTCTGTGATCTACAAGTTCAACTATTTTTTTCCACTAAATCACTGATTCCTCCAGGTGTGCCCCTCCTAATGAGCATATTGCATGCTTATTTTAGGAACCAATTTACATAAGTTTTCATTTTTTAATATTGAACTTCTTCTGCCATGTAGCTGCCCTGCACTAATTTTATCTTCCTGTACTGTAATGATACTAAATCCTATGCCAAACTAATTTCCTGGCATAATTTGGTACCATCAGCCAACGTCAAAATTGACCTCCTAATTCCAACTTCAATATAATTTCTAAACAAGGTGAAAAGCATTGGCCCCAAGACAGAACCCTAAGAACCCCACTTACAACCTTGGACCAATTAGAGAATTTGGGGTCAATTCACTGAGAGTTAAATAATGGCAAATAAAATATGGTAAAATAGCTCTTGCGTTAAAACAGTTTTGAAAGTGCAATTAACTAAGAATTGTGCGGTAAATAACTTTTTAACGTTTTAAAGTTTTGATAATGCGGTAATTACCGCATTACTTAATTTATCGCATTGAGCTGGGTTCTAAAGAGCGGCCGGGAAGCAACAAGAGATGACTTAACAAGAGATGACTCATCAGCTGTCAGCGGGTTTCCTGCTGACAGCTGAATGTAAAGAGAACATGCCGACAATAAAAAATTATGAAAAAAAAAAACAAAAAACAGCGTGGGGTCCCCCCCAAAATCCATACCAGACCCTGATTCGAGCATGCAGCCCAGCAGGTCAGGAAAGGGAGGGGACCAGCAAGTGCCCCCCTAAACCATATCAGGCCACTTGCCCTCAACATGGGGGGGTGCTTTGGAGTGGGGACAAGGGCCTCTTCCCCACAACCCTGGGCTGGGCTGGGGGTCTGCGGGCGGGGGACTTATTGGAATCTGGAAGCCCCCTTTAACAAGGGGGCCCCCAGATCCTGCCCCTCCAATCTGAATGAGTATGTACATTGTACCCCTACTTATTCACCAAAAAAAAGTGGCAAAAAGAAATAAAAACACACACACAGTTTTTGGAAATTTCTTTATTAAAATTAAAAATGTTCTCCGAAGTAGATCCAACATCAATCACAACGCCCGCCACACCCCTGGACCCCCGCATAATTGTTATTTTTTTTAGCAATCAGTGAGAGATGATGTCATCTCTCTGTTCCCCGCCGCACCTCCGACACTGAGGCTGACAGGACACCAACTGTGAGGGCAGAAGAGCGGTGATACGGGGGGTGGAGAGAGATGATGTCATCTCTGCTTGCACGCTCGCTTCTTTCGTCCACCGTTCATATATGCTGGCCACTCGGCTGTCTCATGCCGCCCACCCGCTTCTTTAATGCCCACCTGCCCAGGTCTCTCATGCCGGATCCCTGCACCCGTGGCCCGGCTGCAGAAAGGCCACCACCCAGTAGTGGGTCGCATCCCGGCGGTTGACGACCCCTGCTGTATACCATCTGTGTACAGCATGCCTTCAGGTAGTCATATTGCATTGTATTTAACAGAGAATTAAAGCATTGCAGGTTGTAAAGGAAACATTCAATTACAATATACAATATGACTTGTGTCACATCTATACCGTATAAGCTATATAATTTTTTTTTTAATGTGCTATTATTTTCCCCACGAAAGTGGAGTTACTCTTTAACAAATAATAATGGTTAACAGGTGAGACTTTTTCCATAAACCCATTGTGGAAATTTTGATATCCAATCTCTCTTTTTCAGATTGTGTCAGGGATTAGGGTGCTTCTCTCCTGAGATATTCAGCATCCTCTGTACATTACATGTCTGCCTACCTTTTTTAATGATGATCTGTTTTGTATAATAAATGCACATTTTTGTATCTAAACTGGGTAAGTCCATACTGTACCCACAAAGAGGAGGAGCAGTCTAGTAAAATGTGGTTCTACTGCCTTGTCAATACTTACTCTTCCAGTTACCTAGTGGACCTTGCCTCTTTACAGGAGATTTAATATTTTTGATGTGAGCTTGGCATGCATGTATTTCTTCATTTAAATCTGGTGGAGGACCTTAAGGGGTCTTTCTTTTCCCTCATCCCCTTTTGTCCCAGTCCACTCTTCCTCCCACCTCCCCCGTGATGGAGTTGAAGGGGTGAGAGGTGACTTCCTATAACTTTTTTTTCCTCCCCTCCCCATACCTCTGCTGTATCTGTTCTGTCTCTCAGGGTTGAGATCGGTTATACATCATGTTATCCATGTCAACTCTCTCTCTCTCTGGCTATAATGAGCGCACTCCCGCCTATGCTTTGCTTTATTCCCAAGAGGTTTCTTTTGGTTTTTCTTGCTGTTTTCTCCTTTTATTCTTGACAGGCCTGGTCAACTGCCAATCACCAGGCTCTGCCTGGATCTGTTCCTTTGTGATCTTTTGTATATTACGAAACCATTAAAGTATAACTAAAGGCAAAACTTTTTTTGTTTTCAAGAGAGTGGAGAGGGATTAGAACACCCGTCAGTTTTTATTGCTGTCTGTGCCACTGTTAGGGAGATTCACCCTCTCTTTTTGCCATTTAACTCTTTATCTCTTATTTACCATTATAATTTTTTTTAATCAAAACTTTTTTTTATTGTTAGCTTGCTCTGTTAGTACATACATTGACTGTATCAAACATTACAGATATTACAATGCCATTCTAAACCAACAACTAGCACTCAAAACCGGATGTGGAACATCGGTAGTAAACACTCACCAGTGTCAGCCAACAGATTGTGCGGAATCTAGTGCTCTACAACATAAACCTTAAGAAAAAAGGAACAATAATTATTTTTTTTTTTTTTAAACTTGTGTTTCACTTCTCCTTTCTCCCCCTCTCTCTCCTTCTCCTCTCCACCTCCCTCTCCTCTCTCTCGTCACCTATGATTCTCAATGGGTTACTACCACAGGAGTCTCCGGTGGGGCAAGACTGTGGTTATTCAGCCAAGGCTGCCAGATAAGGCCAAACTTTTGCATAGCATTCCTGCGATGATAGGCCAATTGTTCCCTAAGGAGAAGGGAGTTGACATAAGTGATCCATTGTTTCCCAGTGGGGACCGTAGATGCCATCCAGTATCGGGTTATGAGCTTTCTAGCCAGATATAACAGTCTAGTGATCATGAAATACATTCCTTTCTGGTACATCTCTACATCAATTGCTCCTAGTAGGCACACTTATGCCGCGTACACACGAGCGGACTTTACGGCGGACTTTGCCCGGCGGACTGGATTTCGTCGGACAATTCGATGTGTGTGGGCTCCAGCGGACTTTGTTTTCTCAAAAGTTGGACGGAATTAGATTTGAAACTTGTTTAAAATTTATCCGTTGAAATCGAGTCCGGTCGAAAAGTCCGCCGTCTGTATGCTAGTTCGACGGACAAAAAGCCACGCTAGGGCAGCTATTGGCTACTGGCTATGAACTTCCTTGTTTTAGTCCGGTCGTACGTCATCACGTACGAATTCGACGGACTTTGGTGGATTGTGTGTAGGCAAGTCCGTTCGTTCACAAAGTCCGTCGGAAAGTACGTCGAAAAGTCCGCCGGGCAAAGTCTGCCGTAAAGTCCGCTCGTGTGTACGCGGCATAAGGGAGTCAAAGGTACAGGTACCTGGACTAGATTAGAGATATAGTGGGATACCTCAGCCCAGTACCGGTGGAGCTTTGGGCATCTCCAAATCATATGTATGAAATCGCCCTGATGCACATTTCATTTTTTACCTTTGGGTTGTCCCCAGAAAAGTAATAGAGGGGAAATCTTCCAATATGGATACTAGTTCTTCTGTTGACCTGGGGGTCCCCAAGAAATTCCCTTAATTTTCCAGGATTTTCTCTCTCTTCCTTTTTGACTATGGGAGAGGAAGTGAAGGGAAATATCCGCAATGGGACACAGATGGCGAAAAAAAAAATCTGACACAGGTTATAACCCTCGCTTACTCTATCCAAAATGAAAAATAAAAGTTTTGCTTATAGTTCTACATTAAATAAAGAATTAAAAAAAAAAAACTGCCAAGGTAACTAATACATCGCCATGTTTATTAACATAAAAAAACTGATTTATTATTTATAAACTGACAATGGGAGAAAATACTGTACATCTACAGTTAAATCCTATAGCAACAAAGACAATTTAATTTTTTTTCAGTGGAAGTTTGTGAAGAATTAAACTTGAATAATTGCTGTGGGCCGTACCTCAACACTTCCGGTTCTGCTACAGAGTTTTAATTCACGTCAGCATCTTTGATTTCAACATTTAATTTTCTGAGCCGAGTGGAAATTTTTACTTGTGTTAAATTCGTAACTAATATTACACATGCAGCTTCAGTTCTTACGTAAGCTGTAACATTACTAATCCAGTCATAGCACAATAAGGTGCCAGAATTCATGGAAAAGAAGAAATCGAGATGAAAATAGCCCTGCAATGGAAAGATCCCAAACCTTCTTCTCATTAGGGAGATATGTTTGTTTTCTAACAATCGCATGTAGAAGAATCCCGCAATCACCTATTGCCCTTGTCACACTTAATCATTTTTCTTAAAGGTTAGGCTTCAATCTATATTTTAGCAGTGCCTGGGGAATATTCTGCGCAGAACCAGACATTTATTTTCTAACCAATAAATGGTACGGAGGTCCTCAGCCTGTTTGATACACAGTAACAGAATTCTAATCATTGCATCCCAGGAAGGGGTACGGAAATAAACCCAGACTGCTTCCTCCAGGATCTTCTCATTGTTTACTGGGAGATTATCATTAAAATGATACATGGTCCTCCCCACTGCTCGGGGAGTCTGACACGCTACATGCCTCTACAGGACATGTAATTATAATTTGTCTTTCAATATAATTAGCTGATTATGAAACTCCCTAGTGGTGGTATGAAATGTATAACACTATTTCTCTTGTCATCAGTTTAGGCAAATGAAGACGTGTAACCTATTATAATTTGGACCTTGAAGTACATTTCTCAGCACATTTACTAACGTTCCCTAAAACGCATATTTCCAATGTTGCATCTCATTTTAGTGTTATATTAAAAAAATGTATATAAAGTAAAGAATAGTATTATATGCATGTGTCGTGAATATTAGCGAATCAGCTGACTGGATACAATTTAAAGTTCATTTAATCACATGGCGAAGATGCAGCTTCTTTATCTTTTAATCATTGCCTATGTTCCAGTTTAAGCTGGTGCCATGACTACTGCCTTAGGTCTCCAGTTTCAGGGTGGCTCCTTTCTCTTGCAGCACATTATGGAGCCAGTTCTGCATCCAGGGACTAGAGTTGTGCCTCCCTACACTGTGTGCATCAATAGAAGAACACAGCCCCATAGACTAGGGTGGCAAGGTACTTTCCTGCTCCTCCCCAGACAAACAGACTGATTGGAGACTACACTGTCCACTGTTAGCACTTTCCTGTGAAGATTGAAAGTTCAGGGAAGCAGTACAGATATAGTAGGAGCCAGCAGCATTGAAAGTTATAGGCTGCAAGTGCTAGGGTAATAATTTTAGTTTACTGGGGAATGTTTATATTATTGTGCTCAATGTGTAAAATAAAGATGCTGAGGGTTTAGGCTCCATTCACACTTGTGCGATTTGTCATGCAACTTTGGACATCAGAGTCACATGACAAGTTGTTCTCTATGTTTTCCATTGATAACCATTCGTATATATGTGCGACTTAAAGTTGCAATGGCTTCAAAGTAGTTCATGCACTACTTTGGTCCAACTTCCATGCAACTTGAGGGCCATAGACTTCAATGTTAACGCTCAAAAGTTGCACGAAAGTCATACCTGAATGTCATACAAAGCAACAGTTGTCCATTATCACTGGTCAAAGCCAAAGTCGTATCCAAGTTGCACCTATCCAAAGTTGCGTCAAAGTTGCAGTCCAAAGTCGGTGCAACTTTGGAGTCGTACAAGTGTGAATGAAGCCTTAAAGTGTTACTAAACCCAGGAGCCTGCATATCTGGTCTCCCACAGTACACGGAACATGGACATGCAATTATTTTAGTAAATATAAACTGCTAAATACCTTTTCTCATCAGCAGTATATAGCAGTCTTGTGACTTCTATCAGTGTCCAGCCAAGCACTGGTAAAGCTTGTAGGAGGAGTTTTCTGACTGTCCTATGAGACTGCAATCTGTCTGGCCCTGTGCTGATCATATGCACCCTCCCAAGAAAAAAAAACCTCTCTAGCAATACACACCAAACTGAGCATGTGCAGCCTGACTCCATAGGCTTTGTGTTATCAGGAAATTATCAGGGGACAGTGGAAGGAGGGGAGGATCAGAAAAGCCAGGATCAAACAGCCTTTTACACAATGCGCAGAATGAACCCCTTAGGTTCCACAGTGAGTATAACAAGCATGCTTTACTGCATATACAGACTGATTTTACTGTTGTGGGTTTAGTAACACTTTAATACTACTTGAAGACCTTGAAGACCCCCTTCACTACTACTTGAAGACCCCCTTACATACCTATACAACGGTAGTTTCAAATGGTATATTGGGATGATGCCTGCAACGAGTGCTGGGACAAGGTTATCAGGTTACCAGGCCGAAATGTTTGTGGCATGCAATTGAATAATACCAATATTTGTACACTACAGCAAACTGAAAGGTTTAAAATTGGTGCACCAATATGAGACTAACAGTAGCAAATTGTTCCTGGGTTGGTAGGTCACTGAAAGGAAAAAAAATTCCACGCAGTAACGGTGTCACTGAAATAAAAAACTGTACCGGAGTTGGTGGTGAAAAAATGTCAGTGGTGGAAGTAAGACCACCACGAAGCTCCACCCCCATCCCCTAGTACAGAGCTGTTTCCTCAAACCCCCCTCCCCCCATTACAAAGCTCTTCCCCAATTCCCACCAGTACAGAGCTCTCTTCCCCCACCTACACTATAAAGCTCTCTCTTAACTACACCCACCACACATACACAGCCCTAACACCCACCACACCCCCAGCTACTTACCCAGTCCTGTGTGTAGGAGGCACACTGTCACTTGTAAACACAAAAGCCGACACAGGAAGGCGGATTCTGTTTTTAGGGCAAGTGACTGCGGTGAGCACAGTGTTAATGCTGGACGTGGTAGTATTCGAGTGCGGACAAAAAAAGCTCTGCTGACTGGAGTGACACTGCAGTCACTTTTATAAAAGTATATATAATGAGATTATAGATCCCCTCACTAATACAAGGGATCTGTGAGGTATCCGTGTGGAAACAGAAACAAATTCCTGAATAAATGTATAACCACTTGACCTCCAGAAGGTTTTACCCATACCTCCCAACTTTCCCTGATTCGCCGGGACAGTCCCGGAAATTGGTCCCTGTCCCGGAGTCCCGGCGAATCAGGGCAGAGTCACAGATCACCCGCGGCGTGTGCGGGGTGTCTTGGTTCCCGCATGCTGCGGGCAACCCTGTGCATGGCAGCTGCCAGCCAGCATCTCTCCTCGACGGTCCGGCTGCCTCTGACACACACACGCACAGTGCAGAGTGGAACGCACGGAACCCGACCCCCCCACCCCCTCCTGCTATGATATTTTTTTTCCTATACAGAGGAGGAGGAGGGGAGCACGCACTACACTCTGCCAGAACGGTGATCTGTCACTGTGTAAGTGATGCTTGCAGAGGAGGGGCCTCCTTGTCCATCATGGAAAGCTCTGCCCACTGATTGCTGGATTCAAGAGGAGAGCCTGCTGTCAGCATGAAGGTATCTCGATGGGGGTCCCATGTGACCTGGGAGGGGGAAATTATTAGGGAGTGTAAAGAGTAAAGGGGGATAGACTGGGGTGGGGGATTTGTGCTAGGAGGGGGTGAGGGGTTTTGACACCCTATACCATGCACTACTGACCCCCGGTCCTCCTTCCTGCTGACCCCGGTACCCTGCCCTACTGACCTCTGGTCCTTCATCCTGACCCCTGTACCCTGTCCTACTGACCCCTGGTCCTCCATCCAGCTGACCCTGTACCCTGCCCTACTGACCCCTGGTCCTCCGTCCTGATGACCTCTGTACCCTGCCCTACTGATCCCTGTGTTCTGTCCTTCTGACCCCTGTACCCTACGCTACTGATCCCCTGTGTTCTGTCCTGCTGACCCCTGTACCCTGCCCTACTGACCCATGGTCCTCCATCCTGCTGACCCTTGTACGCTGCCCTACTGACCCCTATGTTCTGTCCTGCTAGCCCCTGTACCCTGCCCTGCTGACCCCTAGTCCTCAGTCTTGACCCCTGTACCCCACCCTACTGACCCCTGTTCCTCTGTCCTGACCCCTGTACCCCACCCTACTGACCCCTGTTCCTCTGTCCTGACCCCTGTACCCTGCCCTATTGACCCCTGGTCCTCTGTCCTAAACCCCTGTACTCTGTCCTACTGACCCCTGTACCCTGCCCTACTGACCCCTGGTTCTCTGTCCTGACCCCTGTACCCAACCCTACTGACCCCTGGTCTTCTGTCCTGCTGACTCCTGTACCCTGCCCTACTGACCCCCTGTGTTCTGTCCTCTGACCCCTGTACTCTGCCTTACTGACTCCTGGTCCTCCATCCTGCTGACCCCTGTACCCTGCTCTACTGACCCCTGGTCCCCCGTCCTGCTAACTCCTGTACCCCACTCTACTGACCCCGTCTTCTGTCCTGCTGACCCCTGTACCCTGCCCTACTGACCCCTTGTGTTTTGTCCTGCTAACCCATGTACCCTGCCCTACAGACCCTCTGTGTTCTGTCCTGCTGACCCCTGAACGCTGCCCTACTGACCCCTATGTTCTGTCCTGCTAACCCCTGTACCCTGCCCTACTGACCCCTGGTCCTCAGTCCTGACCCCTGTACCCTGCCCTACTGATTCCCGGTCTTCTGTCCTGACCCCTGTACCCTGCCCTACTGACCCCTGGTTCTCCGTCCTGACCCCTGTACCCTGCCCTGCTGACCCCCTGTCTTCCATCCTACTGACCCCTAATGGTGGCGATCAGCGACTTATAGTGGGACTACAATAGTGCAGCTGCGAATCTGACACTAACTGAAGCTGGGGGAACTGACTAACACTGACATCACCAGTGACACTTATACAGTGAACAGTGCTAATAATATACACTGTCACTGTACTAACGACACTGGCTTGGAAGGGGTTAACATTTAGGGGAAATCAAGGTGTTATCTGTGTGCCTACAATGTTTATTGTGTTTTTTTTGTTTATACTCCCTGGAAGAAAAAAAAACTGGCACATTGATGCTGTCTGTAGAGAGCCCTGTCTTGTTTACCAACACTGAGCTATCTCCTGTCACTCGCTCAGCCGATCAGGTTTCGGTCATAAATTATTGTCCGGAACCCACTGATCTACTTTCGCTGTAGCAAATGACAGCATGCAAGTCTAGGGTGGTGGGCGCACGCATGCCCCCTACCTGGAAGTGCTGGATCACGTACATTTACGTGATCCAGGGCAGCGGGGCTGCTCTGCCTCAGTAAATCTAGATGGTTTAGAAGAGGACTGTCTCTCTTTTCATTGAAAGTCTTCAAAGTGCATGTGCTACTTCAGTCCATCAGTCAAGTCCACATAAGAAGGCCATTTAAAAGATCACAAACAGACAAATTTTTTATCACTTAAAAAGTATTATAAGATTAAGGGACCTAACTAAAAGCAAAATTCTAAAATAGTAGGTGCTTCTAATCTACAAGCATGGGGCACCCGCCCTGGTTTTATGATGTGATCCTTCTTCTTGAACCTCTTGCTGAGCGCCCCACATATATGTACTGAGGGGCGACAGTGGCTCCTGTGTGCAAAATCACGTACAGGTAATTCGCTCTTCCGGGTCTGCGGAAGACCAGCGACCAGCTCCCGCTGTGATTGGACCCGATATCCACTGGGACTCGCAGATCATTCACTAGAGAGGCAGAACGGCGGTCTGCTTATGTAAACAAGGCAGATCACCGTTATGCTAGTAGGGGAGACAGAGATCCTGTGTTTCTGCTAAGCAGGGAGTTATCTGATGCGGGGAGGAGCTGCCGAGGGACCCCAGAAGGATCGGGGCCACTCTGTGCAAAACAAGCTGCACAGTGGAGGTAAGTATGTTTGTTATTTAAAAAAAAAATTAAAAAAACGAAGGCTTACAATCACTTTAATATCCCACATTTGTGGCTTTTTAAATCGCAATTAGTGTCTGTGTATAAATAGTCAATGAGTTTGTTAGCTCTCACATGGATGCACTAAGCAGGCTAGATACTAAGCCATGGGGAGCAGAAAAGAACAGTCAAAAGGGCTGCGTAACAAGGTAATGAAACTGTACAAAGATGGGAAAGGATATAAAAAGATACCCAAAGCCTTGAATATGCCAGTCAGTACTGTTTAATCCCTTTTGAAAATTCGGGGCTCTTTTGATATCAAGCCAAGGTCAGGTAGACCAAGAAAGATTGCAGCCACAACTGGCGGAAGAATTGCCCAGGAGATACAAAGAAAATCCCACAGGTAACCCCAGGAGAAATACAGGCTGCTCAGGAAAAAGATGGTGTGGTTGTTTTTAAGGAGCACAATACGATGATACTTGAACAAAAACGAGCTGCATTGTCAAGTTGCCAGAAAGAAGCCTTTACTGTGCCAATGCCACAAAAAAGCCTGGTTACAATATGCCCAACAACATTATTGTAGCTTGCCAGTTCTCATTGCTTGATTCACTGTCGTAAAGTTTTCAACAGATATAAAGCTACAGCTTACGATTTAAAAACGAATGGCTAGAAAATGTGGCCATCATTGATGCAATATGTACAGTATATGAATATTTTCTATTAAAGTATTGCATATCGCAGCGTTAGTTGGATAGGAACGGTTCATTAGATCCTTCAGTTGTATGCCCCAGGTCAGAGCTCCAGCACTATGGGTAGTAAGATAGAGACAATAAAACATATGTATATAAATAACTTATTTCAGCTTACAGGCTCTTGCTTTCCTTAACAAAAAGAGGGGGAGGTATTTTTACGGGAGATCCCACAGGTGGGGAGGTCCCAAAGAAACCAAGCGGCTACAAAGGCAGCCAGAGGCAATACTCAGGTCTGGAAATGTCATACAAAAAAGCTATGTTTATTAATTACTCAGGTAAAATTGAATAAAATACACTGAAAAAAACTATTTGAATGCACACTGGTTATAGTATGTTAAGTTGCACACTCCAAAATAGAAGGGTGCAGCTAACAATGGATGAACAGACAAATGTGAAAAAACTAACAAAAACATATATGACTCAGTACAGACATCAAAACACCCATGCATACATAGACCGCCAGTGGAAATGACCACATAAAAAAGGGGAGCAAAAAACTGTCACAAGGAACAAAAAAATCCTATTAGGCCGACTATGTGTGCATGGCCCCCGGGGGATGAAAAAGCTCAAGAGAGGGGTAAAAATAGGTCTGCTAAACCTATTGCTTTCCCCTTACCTTCAAGGAAGTAACTGGAGGCAGAGTGTAAAATGAACGATAGGTGTCTGTCCATGAGTTCCTTCACAACCAGTCTGTCCTTCAACATCTCCAATCACAGTAATGCATATGATAGTATAAGGGTAAAGAGTTGAGAAAAACAATATTTTATAATACAAGAAATGCTAAATAGTAAACTTTTCAAGTGGACACCCTCTTTAAATTCTGAGTTCCTAATGTTGGTAATATTGAGACTTGCAGGACCTTTTTATAACACACTGTAGTTTAACTTCAATGCCTTATTTTACTATACAAGAGATAGATAGATAGATAGATAGATAGATAGATAGATAGATAGATAGATAGATAGATAGATAGATAGATAGATAGACAGACAGACAGACAGACAGACAGACAGACAGACAGACAGACAGACAGACAGACAGACAGACAGACAGACAGACAGATAGATAGATAGATAGATAGATAGATAGATAGATAGATAGATAGATAGATAGATAGATAGATAGATAGATAGATAGATAGATAGATAGATAGGTGTCTGAGATTACTCGAGTTACCAAATAAATACAGCAGTAGGTCTTAGGCTATGAGCCATGGAGCTTCTTGTGTCCCAAACTGATGATAATCAATATAAATTCAGGGACTCAGTTCAGCTGAAAAAGGACTGATAACTGTTTTTCATATAAAAACCGAGAGATAAATATATACATTCCTTGTTTTTCATTCTCCTATTGTGTAATTGGCCCCTGGTGTAGAGTACAGCAGGCAGGTCAGTCAAGTGCAGAAGGCTAGTAAAGGTCAAAGCTAGCCTTTTGACTATTGTATCTTAAGGTTCATGCTCTTTTATTAAAAAGAAAATATCTATAGAATAACGAAAAATAGATTATGTTGCAAACACTAGGAGCAATATGAGTTGAACAAACATAATTTTAAGGTTAATTGTGAAATGCAGCTTTGGCATTTTGTCCTGCTCTTTTTGCATTGGAGCTCAAACAAAGTTTAACCCTAAGCAAACCATTTTTGTGCTGAATGAACATCCTGTTTAGAAAGAGGTATGGGTTTGGATATCTCAGATTTGTCCCACTAGAAATGGTTTGTATTCTTACAGTAGACCATAGTAATGTACAAGTTAGGGCCGTCATGCCTGAAGGTCTGGTGACAGCTAACAATTAGAGAGTCTGAGTTCCAACTGAACCCCTTTTTAGGGGTTGGCATACAGGAAATGTAAGGCTTTGAGGATCATCAAAGGGTTGCGACATGCAGGCAAAATTCATAACAAAGGCAGAATTCAAGGGTAACAGCAAACAATTAAGAACAAAAGAAGCAATGGTTAGGACAGAAAGCAGATACAATGAGATGAATATCAGAATGCAAAAGACAAACTGGGGTCCTAAGCAGGTATACACATATATACAGAGTAAACAAATCTGAATCTGAGTGTTGAATTTAACATAATAATCAAAAAAATCAAATCACTGCTTGTTGGACTGAAGGAAACAGGCGAACCCCAATACTACTTAGAAGTGGGCGGCACGGTGGTGTAGTGGGTAGCACTCTTGCCTATCAGTAAAAAGGGTCGCTGGTTTAAATCCCAACCTCAACACTACCTGCCTGGAGTTTGCATGTTCTCCCTGTGCCTGCGTGGGTTTCCTCTGGGTACTCCGGTTTCCTCCCACACTCCAAAGACATGCTGTTAGGTTAATTGGCTTCTGTCCAAAATTGGCCCTAGTATGTGAATGGGGACCTTGGATTGTGGGATCCTTGAGGGTAGGGACCAATGTGAGTATGCGATGTATGTGTGGAGCGCTGCGTAAATTGACAGCGCTATATGGGTACCTTTAATAAATAATATATAATGAAGGAGCATCTTGGTGAGGCACAATGTACAGTTGTGGACACACACCCACACTCCCTCAGATTGAATTGGATGGACTGGTGTCTTTATGCAAGCTTACTAACTATGTAACTAAGTGTTAGAGATTTGCCTGTTCAGAAAAACTCACTATTGTGGGCGCCTCATGGGCAGTATAGGCTGTTCTAGGTATGTCCATTGGTGTAGGTTTGTGAGCTAGTGCTGGAATCTTTAGGTGGGTAGATGGTTTGGAATACATACTAATATAATACATCCAATTGTTATAGGGAGGATTTTCTGTGGCTGCCCAACAACTGGAAGGCCTCCATTGTTCCTTCAACTGTTTAACAACGATGTTTGTGGATAAGGAGTGCCTTTATGAATAGTCACAAACTGAGGAAATCATATTTTTTATGGGTACAACTGGCATCTAGTCTCCAGCATACATCTTAACCATGCATCTAGGAGCAACATCAAGTTTATGGCTCTAAAGAAGGAGAACCTGAAATGTGGTGAATGTTTATTTGAATACTATTGTGCCAGTATAATTATGATTTTCTTAAGACTAGTACACAGGAACCAAATGTCGTCCAGCATCATCTGGTTCAATAGAAACCGACCGACATTTGGGCCATGTGAATAGCAGCCGGTCTGACAGAAGCCGGCTGTTTGGCTGGCTTCTGTCGAAGGCTCATGACCGAAAAGGGGCTGCTGACCGAGCGTTTTGGGGGGACTGCCCTGTCCCCTTGTCAGTACATAGTCCATATTACCATTGCACACGTTCCTGGAATGAGCTCTAAAAGTACCCGGTGCTGTAGCGACCGCCAGCTGGATATTGGGACATGCATGATAATGTAGATATTTGCCAGCACACCGAGGATCTCCAATTTCATCCAAACGGTTTTTAATTAAAGAAAGATCACATCACAAAACAGTGTAGTGCAATGTTTCAGAGTCACACAGAACCCCTTCGTCAGGCATGTGATGTCACACATTCACACCAGTGGCTGTCTGCAGAACAGGTTAATATCCAGGCTCTGATATCATTTGGAACAACTCATTCCAACTGATTCCACTTTGCATGCATCGATCATTTACTGGTAATTTTTTAAGCTGAGAAATAGAGACACCTTTTGGCTCTGATTGACACCACAGAAACGCAGTTCGGATGCGTTTCTGCATGTGCGTTCTTAATGTGTTTTTGATATGTTCTGGTATGCTTTTGATGCATTCTGATGCGTTTCAGTGCATTTTTGTTGCATTCCTTTAAAAAAAAAAAACTACTTGTTGACTGGACTGAAATACACTGCAATGGTGTGAACTTTGCCATTGAAATCAATGTAACCTACTATCCATGAGCTATTGATGCAGAAAAAAAACACACACCAGGCTGCATGTGAATCAGCCCTTAAAGTATGTACTCAAAAGACACACCCCTGCCACACTTCCAGTTATGTGAACCATGAAGAATTAATACAGAAAAAATTTTTTAATTAACCCTTAAAGGGGTTGTAAAGGTAAAAGTTTTTTCACCTTAATGCATTCTATGCATTAAATTGAAAGAACATTTGACAATACCGGCCCCCCCAGCCCCTCCGTTTTACTTACCTGACCCATCGAAAGTCCCGAGCTCGCCCCCGACATCCTCTTCACCACTCAGCCTGGCCGTTGATTGGTTACAGTGGATGGATTGAAAGCAGCGCAGCCATTGGCTTGCGCTGCTGTCAATCACATCCAATGACGCGGCGCGCCAGGGGGGCGGGGCCGAGTGATACAGTGAGCGGCTATGGCCGCCGGCTGTATCACGGAGTGCGCCCGCAAGCACTCATCACCATGCGAGGGAGCTTGCATGAAGGTGTTGAGTCCTTGTGGGGGGGGGAGCCGAGACAGCCGCCGAGGGACGTCAGAAGACCAGGTTCGGGGCCACTCTGTGCAAAACGAGCTGCACAGTGGAGGGAAGTATAACATGTTTGTTATTTAAAAAAAAAAATCCTTTAAAGAGGAGTTCCCATTTAAAAAAAAAATTAATAGTCAGCAGCTACAAATAGTGTAGCTGCTGACTTTTAATAATCGGACACTCACCTGTCCCAGGGTCCAGCGATGTGGGGGACAGAAGCCCCACTCGTCTCCCCCTCCGTTCGGCGGTGCCGGGATAGCAACTGTGGGCGCCCGGCTGTGGCTTCACAGCCGGGCACCCACTGCGCATGCGCGAGTGGCGCTGCGCGCCTTGATTGGGCACTCAGTCATCTGGGACCTGTAATGTGTCCCAGATGATTGACAAGAGGGAGGGGGCAGAGCTGAGCCCTTCCTGTGCCGAGGGGAAGTGATGTCACCAGCCCAGGCACTGAAGGAGGCAGACTACGAGGGACCCCCTAGCAACAGTCATTTAGAGGTGAGTTAAAAAGAAAAACTTCCAAATTTTTTTTTTTTTTTTTAGGCGCATTCATGCATTTTTTTTTTTTTTGGGGTGGAACACCACTTTAAGTGTTTTTTTCCCCCTTTATTCTGGCCTCTCATAATAACAAATGTAATCATTTAAAATAAAATAAATAAATAAGGCAATTTTGCATAATTTTACATTTACAATATCAAAAAGTTAAATTGATTTAAGAATGGTACCTAAGGTTTATTCTCTGTATGCTTTGTGGGCTGTGTAGGGCAGCCTATTCATTTCAATGGGCTGCCCTACTTGTGAGAAATACAAATAAGCAAGTCCCCACCCTTTTTTTAAAAAATTGTGCCATACCCAACATGCGCTCACTTACCATTGCAGAGGATAGCCATTTAGAATCATTGGCACCCCTATGCGTCTGCCCAAGGGCAGCGCCTTTCTTTGCTTGTCAGGAAAGCGAGCAATTTTATGCGCATTCTCAACATGCAGTAATGTGAACCTAGCCTTAATCCAAGACTGAAATATTAACTGAAAACAGAATGGGTGTAAAATTGTTAGTTCACCTGAAAGGTTAATTGCATAATTATTTGAGTAATTACTCACCACGGCAAAGTGTTTTTATTATTTAATTAGTAGAGTACCAATGCAAAAGTATTGCAATCAAAGCTCTGTTATTTGCGAAAATTAGAATGTTCACTATGTAAACTGAAATTTTAGATATCACGAATAGCATATTGTGTCTGCATGTTATGCATTGTGTACCAGGATGAAATTTTAATTAGTTACTTCATAAAAAATTGTACAGCCAGGCTGCTTTTATATTCACTAATGATGTTGTAGCTGCTGTTTAGCTATGTAAAGCAGGTGTTGTTCAAAATAACATTATATGATAATGATGTAAATAAAGCTATTAGGCATTAAAACAGGATAAAAATAAAACATGTCAAGCTGTGTGAAGCTCTGAATTTTGTAGAATGGATGCAGTCTGAACCTCTAAAAGTATACTATAAGCCTAATATATCATAACTGGAAGAAAGTAAAAAGTTTGTATTGCTTTTTTGCAATATGAACTATGGCAGAAGTGAACATCTGACATTTTTTGTCCACTAGATATTTATACATTATACATATCAGACATTATTTATATATTGTATTGCCTAAATACATCTCCAACACCAGTATTTCCTGACTGTGAGTAACCAATAACTCCTCCCCAATGTGACATGCTTGGCTGTAGGTGTCTACTACCTTTAGAAAGCCAATTTTACATTATATTTTTGTCTTCTACCTGCTTTTTTCTCTACCTCTCGGGGACATACACTACTTAGACCACTGTGCCTGGGTTCCTAAGTCTATCTGCCTATTTTAGCCATGACAATGGGCCTCAACCCTCCCTGTTGTATTCCAATTTAGTTTTCCCAGACTGATAATGCACCAGGAACATCAAGATTCTCCCTAGCACATCAGGACAAGGACACATAGTGCGCCTTGCCAGTACCGCACTAATTTAAGGCATCTCCAGAGTAGATGTCTCATGCAGTCTTCTGCTGAAGTCTCGTTAGTTTTCTTTGCTTTCGCCTATCCTTGATTGGGCAACAGTTCTTCCTAGTAGTACTAGGATTTCCACCCTGCAGTCCTCAGTGGAGAATGCTACGGCCTTCAGGGGTAGGTTAAAAGATTCTTAGAATTATTTAAATGTTAACTGGTTAGGCATGTTTACAGTGTGGTCTATAGCTCCCCAGGAACACCTCAGGGTGTTCAAATAGAAGGATCCCCTCATATTTCTTTTGATCCTCGGCTTCTTGTACAAAAATTGTGGTTACGGTATAACCTTATTCCTGCCTACCCTTTGTGTGGGTGTCATTTATCACTTTCCCTCTTCTTTTGGAGGATTCAGGTTTAGTACCCTTCAGTATCTACAAACCTGTTGGGTTTTCCCCTTCTAGTTGTTGGCATGTTACACTGTGAGGGATCTCACACCAATGGCTCTTGTTTCAAGAATGGTGGTTTGATAAGGGTTTTCTGATAAGTCTCTTTCTTTATTAGGGTCATTCCTTTCCCTGAAGTCAGGGGCTAGGAATCTGAAGCTTGAGACTTTTGCATTGATTGTCTGAACTTCTTTTTGGATGTAGTTGTTAGTCCATCTTCCTCTTATGGATATATTTTTTGCCTGGCAATTAGCTTGGCAATTTTTATTGTTGACATTTTGCTGTTAATCCAATTTTCTTCCACTTTGGGTAGTTTTTCTCTTTGTTTTTTGTGGATTGTTTTTTGGTCCTCTAGTTTTGCTTGATGTGGCCATGGTTTCTCAGGTGCTAGTTTCCCCTGTAATCTCTGTCCTGGTCTGGAGAACGAGGTTGATACTTGCTGCCCTTCCCTTGGTCATTGCAGTCCCCCTGTTTTTGCATGGCCTTCTCTTTATCTAGCCCCGATTCGGACATTGATTCTTACAAATAGGATGTAGGATGTTCTCTAAATCAGTTGAAAATATTTTACAGCGCACACATACAAGAATGACATTTCCTGCAGGGCTAGTTAAAAACACCTGAACATATTCAAAAAATACGGGGGTTTGGTCACACTATATGGTCATATAGTGCTAAGCCCACTTACTGCGACAAAGTACCCCAAATTAGTGGGTCCTACACTAGTAATAGAATGGAAAATCCTTTGTCTCAACCATGGGAGCTGAACTCCTCTATGTGGGAGAACTGAAAGGGATACATCCTAAACACTGGTGGCCACTAAATAGGAGGTAATGAGGAGGGGGAGGGGTGCTCCAGCCCAAAAAACCTGGTCAGGGCCTATTACAATATACAAGAACATATTTGGGGGGCACACCATACAATGCATTTAAATTCAAGATGGTGCTGCTATAAGACCTACAAACAGTACAAAATATTTTACAGCGCACACATACAAGAATGACATTTCCTGCAGGGCTAGTTAAAAACACCTGAACATATTCAAAAAATATGGCCACCAGTGTTTAGGATGTATCCCTTTCAGTTCTCCCACATAGAGGAGTTCAGCTCCCATGGTTGAGACAAAGGATCTTCCATTCTATTACTAGTGTAGGACCCACTAATTCGGGGTACTTTGTCGCAGTAAGTGGGCTTAGCACTATATGACCATATAGTGTGACCAAACCCCCGTATTTTTTGAATATGTTCAGGTGCTTTTAACTAGCCCTGCAGGAAATGTCATTCTTGTATGTGTGCGCTGTAAAATATTTTGTACTGTTTGTAGGTCTTATAGCAGCACCATCTTGAATTTAAACGCATTGTATGGTGTGCCCCCCAAATATGTTCTTGTATACTCTAAATCAGTTGGACTTCTCAGTGGTTGTTGCCCACCACTCAAATGGACTGCTTTTGAAAGTCCTGACTAATTCAGAATTTCTCCTTTTTCTATCAGCAGCACGCGAACTATTGCTGCTATTTTGGGAAATAACTTTTACCCCCCATATCTCTATGGGTCTCCACGGTGAATGACATTATGCGTATGGAAGAAATCCTGGCATTGGATATTTGGATCCCTTTCACCACTTCTGATGACCTCAAAGCGATCTTATCCTCTGACAGTGGTTCAGTGGCTGCATCATCTCAGTCTTAAGGTTGGAGAAGAGGCATCTTTATCGACCTATCATGATTGCCCCGACAATTGGTTTAGGCACCGCCCTCTGATAGCCTCCTTTTTTCAATTATTTCGGTCTGCAGGTACGCCATTCAGCTGCAGCACTGATTTATTTATATTGACAGCAACAGGGTTTGCTCTCACGATACGCAAATCAGCAACTCCAGTGCTGTAGGAGGTGTTTTCACCAGTTAAAAAAAGAGCACATATGCCGAAGCATAGGGGCAGGGGTAGACATTAGGGACGGATTGCCCCTATGCTTCGGCATGTGGAGGTTTCTTCATCCACATCGATTGATGTAAATGGAGGAATCTGTAAGATTCTTTTTTTTCATTCAGCCCATGGGCTGAACGTTAAAAAACAAAAAGCAAATAAAAGGGACAGTGTAAAAATAAAATAAAAAGCAAAATAATTAATTCAAAATAAAAAAATTAAAGTACCCCTGTCCCCCCGCGCATGCATGCAAAGGTGAACGCAAGCAACGGCCTTGTGTCGTATGTAAACAGTAATTGCACCATCCATGTGAGGTATCACCACAAACATCAGATTGAGGGCAGTAATTCTAGTAATTCTAAGCATTCTCAACTTGGCTTTGTACCGAGAGGTACTCTCCAGCTGGGGCTCACCACTACAGACGCCTGTGAACTTTCCTAAAGATCCTTACTCAACTACATCATCTGAAGTTATTTGGATTACGCTATGTTGATTCCCTCTTTTCTCTTGGGGAACCCTTGAGTGACATTTGTTCCGGTACCTGGAGGTTTATGTGAAACGTTTTTGCTGTGATTGATCCCTCTATGCGGTTTGGTGGACCATCGCCTTCCAATCATTCCTTCTGTTCAAAGGCCCCGACCGGGTCAAGGTCACAAGCTTATTTGAGCTTGCCTTGTGGTAAGCATATAACTTTACTGGTGTTATCACAGTGGTGCGGTGGAGGAATCATTTGTCTACACAGCAACATCACTTTGGAGTTATTATTATAGGTCTTCAGACTTTTTCACCTGCATCCAGATGGACTTGATTGATGCCCATTTAGAGTTGTTCTTTATATAATTTTTATTAAACTCAATTTAGTTTATGGACTGTTTTCACATATATGTACCTGTATATGTCATTAATATTGCCACTTTGTATGCTATTGCTGGTGTACATTTTGTTTATTTAGCGCTGCTACTTATTGTTATTAATTCTAGCAGTAGACCTCCTCTGTAAATCTAAAGTGGTAACCTGTAAAGGCTTTTAAATATGTATATAGTTTGTCGCCGCTGCACGGGAGTGCGTAATTTTAAATCATGTCATGTTTGCTATCTATGTACTCGGCATAAGATCATCTTTTATATTGCACCAAACATTTGGGCAATATAGTGTGTTTTTGTGCATTAAAATTCAAAAAAGTGTTTTTTTTCCCCAAAAATGTGTTTGAAAAATCACTGCGCAAATACTTTTTGAAAAAAAAATTGCAACACCCCCCATTTTAAACTCTAGGGTGTCTGCTTTAAAAAAATATATATATAATGATTAGGGATTCAAAGTAATTTTCTAGCAAAAAAAAAAAATTTTTTTCATGTACTCAAAAAAGTGTCAGAAATGACTTGGTGATGTGTGGCATAAGCTTCTAATGCTGGGTATAAAAATGCCAGGACAGTTTAACCCCCCCCCCATATCACCCCTTTTTGGAAAGTAGACACCCCAAGCTATTTGCTGAGAGGCATGTTGAGTCCATGGAATATTTTATATTTTGCCACAAGTTTCGGAAAAATTACAATTTTTTTTTTTTTTTTTACACAACGTTGTCACTAAATGATATATTGCTTACACATGGCATGGATATATGTGAAATTACACCTCAAAATACATTCTGCTGCTTCTCCTGATTTTGATGATACCACATGTGTGGGACTTTTTGGGAGCCTAGCTGCATACAGGACCCTGATATCCAAATCATTACCTTCAGGATTTCTAAGGGCGTAAAATTATATATTGCTCACACATGACATGGGTATATGTGAAATTACACCCCAAAATACATTTTGCTGCTTCTCCTGTGTACGGGGATACCACATGTGTGAGACTTTTTAAGAGCCTAGCCCCATACAGGATCCCAAAAACCAATCACCACCTTCAGGCTTTTTAAGGGCGTAAAATGGTGATTTCACTTCCTCGCTACCTATCACAGTTTTGGAGGCCCTGAAATGCCAAGATAGCCCCCCCCCCCCCATTTTGGAAAGTAGACACCCTAAGCTAATTGCTGAGAGGCATGTTGAGTCCATGGAATATTTTAGTTTTGGGAAAATGACAATTTTTTTTTTCTTTACACAAAGTTGTCACTAAATGATATATTGCTCAAACACGGCATGGGCATATATGAAATTACACCCCAAAATACATTCTGCTGCTTACATTTTTGATTTCACTCCTCATTACCTATCACAGTTTCGGAGGCCATGAAATGCCAAGATATATATATTTTTTTTCATCTTTCAATCACTTGTAACAAGAGAATTAAATATTCTATGGGCTCAACATGCCTCTCAGTGAATTCCTTTGGGGTATCTACTTTCCAAAAAGGGGTCATTTGGAGGGGTTTTGCATTGCCCTGCCATTTTAGCACCTCAAGAAATGAGATAGGCCGTCATAAACTAAAAGCTGCAAAAAAAACTCCAGTAAATGTACCATAGTTTGTAGACGCTATAAGTTTTGCGCAAACCAATAAATATACACCTATTGAAACTTTTTTTACCCAAGACAAGTGGCTGAATACATTTTGACCTAAATGTATGACTAAAATAGAGTTTATTGGATTTTTATTTTATAGCAAAAAGTAGAAAATATCATTTTTTTTCAAAATTTTCGGTCTTTTTTAGTTTATTTTGCAAAAAATAAAAATCCCAGAGGTGATCAAATACCACCAAAAAGAAAGCTTTATTTGTGGGAAAAAAGGGACGCAAATTTTGTTTGGGTACAGCATTGCATGACCAAGCAATTACCAGTTAAAACAACGCAGTGCCAAATTGTAAAAAATGCTCTGGTTATTAAGGGGGTAAATCCTTCCAGGGCTGAAGTGGTTAAACTTGTAAACAAAAAGTGCCAGAAAAGGCTTGGTCTATACCTCCCTATCTTACATAGTTACATAGTAGGTGAGGTTGAAAAAAGACACAAGTCCATCAAGTCCAACCTATGTGTGTGATTATATGTCAGTATTACATTGTATATCCCTGTATGTTGCGGCCGTTCAGGTGCTTATCTAATAGTTTTTTGAAACTATCAATGCCCCCCGCTGAGACCACCGCCTGTGGAAGGGAATTTCACATCCTTGCTACTCTTACAGTAAAGAACCCTCTTTGCAGTTTAAGGTTAAACCTCTTTTCTTCTAATTTTAATGAGTGGTCACGTTTCTTATTAAACTTCCTTCCGCGGAAACATTTTATCCCTATTGTGGGGTCACCAGTAGGGTATTTGTAAATTGAAATCATATCCTCTCTCAAGACTCTCTTCTCCAGAGAGAATAAGTTCAGTGCTCGCAACCTTTCTTTAAAACTAATATCCTCCAGACCCTTTATTAGCTTTGTTGCCCTTCTGTGTACTTACCATTTCCAGTACATCTTCCTGAGGACTTGTGCCCAGAACTGGACACCATACTCCAGGTGAGGCCGGAACAAAGTCTTGTAGAGTGGGAGAATTATCGCTTTATCCCTTTTTTTAATGCATGCCAATATTCTGTTTGCTTTGTTAGCAGCAGCTTGGCATTACTTGCTATTGCTGAGCCTATCATCTACTAGGACCCCCAGGTCTTTTTCCATCCTAGATTCCCCCAGAGGTTCTCCCCCTAGTGAGTAGATTGCATTCATATTTTTGCCACCCAAATGCTTTTTTTTACATTTTGCATCTGTTTACTAATACTGCCGCATAAGGACTAAAATAGTTAATGTTGATTGAGAGAGTTTAGTTCCGCTTCAAGAAGGACCACCTCAAGCATTTTCCTAATGATTTTATCTCATAATGCAAATGGAAGAATTAATAGCCCAAGATAATAAAAGCTATGAGGTTTTTTTTACAAACCTGAATTATATGGTTTGATTTATTAAGGTCCCACCAACCATTCTCAAAACCCATGCTAGTACAATAAAGGGTTACTTTAAAAAACTGATTTTTTTTTTTAAATCAGATTCTTTTGCAGTTTACAATCAATACAAACATATTACACAAAATACATCCCATAAAACAACAAATACTACAAAACAAAGACAAACAAAACAAATAGAAACCCCCCACCCCCAAACCAAACACCCACCCCTACCCACCCACCTTTGGAGCATGGAACCTATGGAAAAAAATCAATAAATTAGCAATTAATGCTTACTAAATAAAGTGGAATAAACATATCAATAGGATATACCTATTATTGAAAAATGTATATATACACAAACAAAATCAGATATATACATATAGATATAGAGCAATGCTTATTTGTGCAGATTGGTCTATACCATTGCCGGAGACATAGCCTCAAGCCACCGTGACCAGATATTCTCACATTTCCTCATAGAGTTCCTTAAGAAATATGTATGTCTTTCAAACGAATTGATTCCTATTTAGATCCAAAATCCAATCAGATAAAGTAGGAGAATAAAGAGAGGTCCACTTAAGGGCGGCCACAAAAAGGGCACGCTTAATAGTATTTACAAAGGAGGAGTATAAATATGGGGATCATGGTAACCCAATAGGCATGTGAGCGGTTCAACCAAGATATTAACATCCAATAGCCCATTAAGTATTAAGTATTGAGTACCGAGCAACTCTGCCCAATATCTCCGGAGTTTGGGGCATCGCCACAGAAGATGTATCAATGTACCTGTGTTGCCACACCTTGCACAGGTTGGGTCAGATCGCAAACCAATATTATACAAATATTCAAGGGGTTCTATATACCCTATGAAGGATGTAAACCTGAGTTTGTCTATGTGATAGAGAAAGAGAAACGCAAAGCAAAGATCGAGGATTAATGTCCCAAGCCTCTTCACGAATAGGGCCAAGATCCTTTTCCCACCCACCCCTAAAGCGAATGGGAAAGTTCAATAGGAACTTATCTAACAGTGCCCTATATGTCACAGACGTAAGACCCTTAGTTGACCTTGCTTGTCTATTTTATCCAGAACAGGAGTAGAAGAAAAAAATACCTCAACTGAAGAAAATTGAACACTTAGGGCATGGCGCAGTTGAAAAAGTTGAAAAAAACAAATTCGACTGCAGAGAAATCTCTCCCCTCAACCCTTCCAAGGTTTTGACGAGACCATTCTCATCCAGATGAATTAGAGTAGTTACTCTAACTGTTTAACCTCCCTCTTGGCTTAAAATGACTTCCTGACACTATTTATCTAGCATTTTAGATTTAGAGTAAATTCGTCATGTGAGCTTTCCATGTCGTTCTATTTTTAAGGGTTTGAGCCAATAGGTAAGCTTGTAATATCAAAATCATTTGTCATGTCTTAACCTTTCTGCTCAGATTGTAAACATCACTTTCTTTCTTGCTTGTTACATAGTTACATAGTTACATAGTTACATAGTAGGTGAGGTTGAAAAAAGACACAAGTCCATCAAGTCCAACCTATGTGTGTGATTATGTGTCAGTATTACATTACATATCCCTGTATATTGCGGTCATTCAGGTGATTATCTAATAGTTTCTTGAAGCTATCAATGCTCCCCGCTGAGACCACCGCCTGTGGAAGGGAATTCCACATCCTTGCCGCTCTTACAGTAAAGAACCCTCTACGTAGTTTAAGGTTAAACCTCTTTTCTTCTAATTGTAATGAGTGGCCACGAGTCTTATTAAACTCTCTTCTGCGAAAAAGTTTTATCCCTATTGTGGGGTCACCAGTACAGTATTTGTAAATTGAAATCATATCCCCTCTCAAGCGTCTCTTCTCCAGAGAGAATAAGTTCAGTGCTCGCAACCTTTCCTCATAACTAAGATCCTCCAGACCCTTTATTAGCTTTGTTGCCCTTCTTTGTACTCGCTCCATTTCCAGTACGTCCCTCCTGAGGACTGGTGCCCAGAACTGGACAGCATACTCCAGGTGCGGGCGGACCAGAGTTTTGTAGAGTGGGAGAATTATCGTTTTATCTCTGCAGTTGATCCCCCTTTTAATGCATGCCAATATTCTGTTTGCTTTATTAGCAGCAGCTTGGCATTGCATGCCATTGCTGAGCCTATCATCCACTAGGACCCCCAAGTCCTTTTCCATTCTAGATTCCCCCAGAGGTTCTCCCCCCAGTGTATAGATTGCATTCATATTTTTGCCACCCAAATGCATTATTTTACATTTTTCTACATTGAACCTCATTTGCCATATAGTCGCCCACCCCATTAATTTGTTCAGGTTGTTCCCTTCAGCTTTTTTACCTCCCCTTTTCACCATGTCATGCATGGGTGGCTTTCAAACTGTAATGTCTTAATGACATGCAGAGTTCTTATATAGCCTTGTATATGTGTTTAAAGCCCAAATTAACCTTCAGTTTAAATTAGCTAAATAAAGTTGAGGTGCATCAAACCAAAAGGTGTGCAAAGTCTAACCGTATTTTTCCTCTTTTTTTTAGAATGCAGCCACATCCTGAGTAGAAAAGCCTGTAACTTGCCATCAAGCTGTAGAGAAGGACTTCTTCACTCTTTGTTGAAGCAGTAGACTCTCTGCAGGGGTCCAATCCACCCCCTGATGAGTCACATCTAGAGCTCTTCAATCAGCAGGGAGCATGATCCTTGCTGATTGCAGGAGGATGGGTCTGACTCAGCAGAGGATATGCTGGACATCTACAAAGAGACAACTGCTTCCACACAGAGAGAAAGGGTCCCATTATGCAGAATGCTGGCAGGGGACAGGCATTTCTACTAAGAAAATACGTTGTTAGACTGTGCATACCTTTTGTTTTGATGCACTTGGAATGTATTTAACTGATTTGTCAACTGTCTCCAGAAGAGGCGATTAAGGGGGGGATATGATCAACATGTATAAATACATGAGTGGTCCATATAGTGAACTTGGCGTTGAGTTATTCACTTTAAGGTCATCACAGAGGACAAGGGGGCACTCTTTACATCTGGAGGAAAAGAGATTTCATCTCCAAATATGGAAAGGTTTCTTCACCGTGAGAGCTGTGAAAATGTGGAATAGACTCCCTCTAGAGGTGGTTCTGGCCAACTTAGTAGATTGCTTTAAAAAAGGCCTGGATACTTTCATTAAAGTGGTTGTAAACCCTTACAATCCACTTTTTTTCTACAGTTAAGCCTATAATAAGACTTACCTGTAGCCACCCTGGATATCTCCTAAACCTGCACGGTTTAGGAGATATCCCCTGTATCAGCATGTGCCAATGTCATCGGCACATGCGCACTGAAGCAATGGTAGATTCGTGCCGTTGCTTCAGCTAGTGTGCCATTACCGGAGGCTCCCACGCGCATGCGTGGGAGTGACATCACAGCACAGCAGCCTGCGATACCCAGGAGTAACTCCGGGAGCAATGTCGCCGGCCGGAGCTGTGGGCTAGGACCGCTGCCGGAACTTCGACCTAAGGTGAGTATTTCATAATGAGCTAATATGCTATGCATACTAGCTGATTATGCCTTTGTCTTGCAGTTTTTTTTTTGTTTTTTTGGTGGGTTTACAACCACTTTAATGTACATAATATAACTGGATACTAACATTTATATGTAAAGTTGATCCAGGGAATTTCCAATTGCTTCTCAGGGGATCAGGAAGGAATTGTTTCCCCTGCTGGAGCAAATTGGATCATGCTTTGCTGGGTTTTTGGCCTTCGTCTGGATCAACTGTGGGTATAGGTTTGTGTATATGGGATTTCTTGTTTTTTTTCCAATTTATTGGTTGAACTCAATGGCCTTTTGTCTTTTTTCAACCTGACTAACTATGTAACTATGTAATTTAAAGACAGTTCAAATCAGCTTTGATGTGTTAAAGCTGAAGTTCAGGCAAACAGATAAATATGTATTAGAAATGCATATATAGGAGCTGTTTTAGCTACCAAATGATTTGTAATTTTGTCCATCCAGTCCTGTGATTTACATAAACCTGTCAAAAAACACAGCAAGCCCGGTGACCTGACTTTTCTCTGCTACAGTTAAAGAGGAGTTCCACCCAGGGGGGCCGTCAAAAAAAAAAAATTAAAAGTCAGCAGCTACAAATACTGCAGCTGCTGACTTTTAATTGGACACTTACCTGTCCCTGGGTCCAGCGATGCGGGGGATCGAAGCCCCGCTCGCCCCCCCCTCCGCTCGTCGGCGCCGGCATTTCAATTGTGGGCGCCGGGCTGTGGCTTCACAGCCTGGCACCCACTGCGCATGCGCGAGCGGCGCCGCGCGCCGTGATTGGCCGCTCAATCACCTGGGACCTGTAATGGGTCCCAGATAATTGACAGGAGGGAGGGAGCAGAGCGGAGCCCTTCCTGTGCCTGGGGGGAAGTGATGTCACCAGCCCAGGCAAAGGAACAGGCAGACTACGAGGGACCACCTAGCAACAGGCATTTAGAGGTAAGTGAAAAAAAAATATCCAAATGTTTTTTTGTTGTTTTTTTTTAGAATTTTTACAGGTATTTTTGTTTTTTGGGTGGAACCCCACTTTAAGCAACAAAGCTAGTTCATCTTTCTGCCCCCAGCCTGTGACTGGACAGTGAAGGAGCAGCAACTGACTGATAAGTTCCAAAATCTGCTCTCTTCTACTATCAGCAGGTTGCTTGTCAGTCTATGTGCAAGCAGGACAACTCATTCCCTCTAAGTTTTTCCCAACCTTTTTTCAGTCAAGGCACCCTTTAAAATTATCGACAATCTTGAGACACCCCATTCTAAAATGTAAAAACTATTCTGCTGGTTTTACATAATGCAGCAATATCAATACATGTAGGGATGTCCAACGTTATAGGGCGATTTATTCTGCCAAGGCAAATACACTTTTGCAAACTGGTACTGACTAGTATTCCAATGTTTCTCTTCTCCCTCAGTTTTTTTCTCAATCATTTAGCTAATGAGACCCTAAAGATGATTGAGAGAGGCAAGGGAGGGTTTAATCGCTTGCCGACCATCCGTCATTTTACTGCGGCAGGTCGGCACGATCCCACGAACCGTCGTAGCTATACTTTGGGGGGGCGGGATCAGGATAGCAAGCGAGCGCACGCCCGCTGCACAGCGGGGGTGCCGATGCTTGTGGCTGACAGTCGCAATGACCACCGGCCACGAGCGATCATGAGCAGGAGACACAGAACAGGGACGAATGTGTGTAAACACACACTTCCCTGTTCTGTTCTGAGAGGAGTGACAAATCGTGTGTTCCAATTAGCTAGGAACCACGATCCGCCACTTTCTCTAGTCAGTCCCCTCCCCCTTCAGTTAGAATCACCTCCCAGGGAACACAGTTAACCCCTTAATCGCCCCTAGTGTTAACCCCTTCACTGACAGTGACATTTTTACAGTAATCAGTGCATTTTTATAGCACTGATCGCTGTATAAATGCCAATGGCCCCAAAAATGTGTCAAAATTGTCTGACGTGTCCACCATAATATCACAGTCACAATAAAAATCGCAGATCGCCGCCATTACTAGTAAAAAAAATAATAATAATAAAAATGCTATAAATCTATCCCCTATTTTGTGGACGCTATAACTTTTGCGCAAATCAATCAATATACGCTTATTGTGATTTTTTTTTTACCAAAAATATGTAGAAGAATACATATCAGCCTAAACTGTGGAAAACATTTTCTTTTTTTATAAAAAAATGGGGATATTTATTATAGCAAAAAGTACAAAATATTGGGGGTTATTTACGAAAGGCAAATCCACTTTGCACTGAAAGAGCACTTGGAAGTGCAGTCGCTCTAAATCTAAGTAGTAGATCTGAAATGAGTGGAAGCTCTGCTGATTTTATCGTCCAATCATGTGCAGGCTAAAATGCTTTTATTTTCCTTGCATGTCCCCCTCGGATCTACAGCGACTGCACTTCCAAGTGCACTTTTAGTGCAAAGTGGATTTTCATTTAGTTAATAACCCCCATTGTGTTTTTTTTTTCAAAATTGTTGTTCTCTTTTTGTTTATAGCGCAAAAAATAAAAAACGCAGAGGCGATCAAATACCACCAAAAGAAAGCTGTATTTGTGGGAAAAAAAGGACGTCAATTTTGTTTGGGTGCAGCGTCGCACGACCGCGCAATTGTCAGTTAAATCGACGCAGTGCTGAATCCCAAAAAATGGCCCGGTCATTCAGCAGCCAAATCTTCCGGGCCTAAAGTGGTTAAACAAGGTTGATATGCAGGCAACTGAGAGCTTTATCAACTTTGATGTCCTTATCAACTGATGATGTCATTGGTCATTAGGAGGTTGACAGCTAGAAGGTTGTAATGATGTATAATGAAAACCTGTGGCTTTGTGTAATTAATAGGCAGGCTTCATCCACCCAGTGGCTTGTATAAAATGTTGGGGCAATTATTGGGCATTTGGCCAAGGCACCCCTGAAGAAACCTCAAGGCACACAGAGTGCCTAGGCACCCTGGTTGAAAAAGGCTGCTCTATCTCTCTCAGTCTATTGTATAACAGATTAAAACAGACTGAAATTAAGTCAAATTTAGGTAAGTATAACAAATGCATTAATAATAAAAATGCTTTGGTTACTAAATACATAAGTTCTCTTATTAGTGCTTTAAATATCTGAACAGAGTTCAGCTTTGATCAACTTGATATATAGAAATAGATTCTCTGATATTTAATTGAATTATAGTGATATAATGATATTTATACTCATTGTACAAAAACACCATTATTCTACATTTGACTAATCTTTTGTACTGTCAGTTGCACGTCAACTTTTTAAAATAAAAGTTTTAACTATAAATACTTTAGCTCTATTAATATATTCAGTGATACCAAGCAACTTTTCTAATGGAACTCATTACACTGGTCTTTTCTTTACTCGTGCCTTAGGGCCGGTTCACACTGGTGTGACTTTGGGAGCTCATGTCGCATGACCTGTATAAATCAATGATTCGCTATGAGAGCCGTCCTAACTGGTCCGACTTTGAAAAAGGTTCCTGCACTACTTTGGTCCGACTTGGGCATGATTTCAGCCCATTGATTTGAATGTAAGTCGCATCCAAGTTGGATCAGTGTCCTAACTGATCCGACTTGTGCTCTGAGGAGAAACAGCATGTGGTCCCCCCCACAGATCCATACCAGACGGGGGAACCCCATGCCAAAATAAAAAAAAAACGGTGTGGTATCCTCCCAAAGACCACACCAGACTTTTCAATCTGGTATGGATTTTGAGGGGAACTGCCACGCCATCATTTAAAAAAAAGGGCGTGGCCCCCTAAAATCCATACTAGACCCTTATCTGAGCATGCAGGCTGGCAGGGCCATTTTTTTTTTTTTATTTTGGCGTGGGGAACCCCTATGCTCAGATAAGGGTCTAGTATGGATTTTGGGGGCCACGCCCTTTTTTTTAAATGATGGCGTGGCAGTTCCCCTCAAAATCCATACCAGACTGGAAGGTCTGGTACGGTCTTTGGGGGGGGGGGCACCACACCATTTTTTTTTCTTTTTGGCGTGGGGTTCCCCCCTCAAGATTCATACCAGAATTAAAGGGCCTGGTATAGATCTGGGGGGGGGGGGGCGTATGCCAATTTCAAAGGGCCTCGTATAGTCGGATCAAAATCAGATCCCGTTCATTGAAGTCGCATGGAAGTCGGACATGAGGTCGAAGGGCAAAGCCGGATCGACAGTCATATGACTGTCATATCGTACCAGTGTGAACCCGGCTTTAGAGTGTATGTAAACCCTCACCTTGAAAAACAGCCCATTCAGTTTAATATACTGTAGAAATGAAAGGCAAAACATTTGTGTTTTTATATAAAAAAAATATACAGTATAAATACCCCCTTTTTTCTTTTTTGTTCACATAATCTCTGTTCTCAGCTGCATAATAGGCTTACAAAGGTGGGGGTGGAAAGATAGCAGCACACTGACCTTCCTAGTGAATGGCTGTGTGTGTGTGTGTTTTTTTTTTAGTTGGGGGGTGGGGGTTAGGGTGGTGTCAGCACAAGTCTGATCATTGGGGGACAGACAGGCTGTTCTCCCAGCACAGCCAGAAAACTGACCACACTGAGATGGATGTGCTCTCATGCCTGTTTTGGTCAGTTTGAAAAAAGAAAGCAGAGGGGCTGGCAGGAACACCTAGTATTTCACACAAATGAAGAAATATAAAGAGAACAGGATACTTTTTAACACAAGCACACGGTATAAAAGGCACAGGGCAACATTGTAAAGCTCTGCTCAAACTGTTGCTGCTATATAAATCCTGTATAAAAATAATAATATCAAGAATATGAAATGTTGAGGTAACATATTTTTTAAAGAGCTATCATCCTGGGCCCAGGTTTGGCAATAAAACCTGAAAGCTGATTGGTTTCTTTGCACCAGATTATGCACTCTCCAGCTTTAGTAAATAACCCCCATTGAGGTTAATAAATGAGGTGAAGCTATGTTCACATTCTCTATTCCTTTAGTAAATCAACCATAATATCTGCACTACCTGGTGTCACAAAGGAGGATTTTTTTTTTGCAATGTGATCAAATAATCAGGACCCCTGTATATGATTGGGTCAGCCGTGTTCACTAACCCTATCCTCCCCCATTTTATGTAATTCCAGACAGTTATTGCTGGAAAACAGAATGGATATCTAGATACCTTTTGTTCTTGGTGTTGGGACTTCAGTTCTGGTAGCAGCACGTGGCTCCTGCCACAGACCTGCTCCTTAGCTGTAACCAAATCACGAACATTATATTTACCTTTCCTAAATACTTGGCTGATCTGCAACATGTGGCTCCCAGCACAGAGAACATGTTAAAGGACCTGCAGATGTCCGAAGCTGTCTCTTTAACCAAAATCACCATCTATCACTTCACAGCTTTGCCAGACAACATGGCCCCCCTCTGGTAGGCCAGGACACTTAAAGTGCTATTAAAGCTTTTTTTAATAACAAACAATCATGCCATACATACCTGTGCAGTGGTTTTGCGGGCCCCCCTCTGGTGCTTCTGGCTCCTCCCCCTCAAACAGTGTCCCCAGAGAAAGCCACTTGCCCTGTGCCCTGGGGGTACCACTGCGTGCTCGCGCCCGAGCCCTGCTTCATGCCTCCATAAGACACATAGAGCCACAGCTCGACCCCCCACCCCTACTCTCACCTCATTGGCTTACTGGCTGTGATTGACAGAAGAGGAAGCCAATGGACTCCCGCTACTCGCTCAGCTAATGAGGAGGGAGAGTCCTGGGACAGCTGAGGCTGTTGTGAACATCGCTGGATTGGTGAGGGCTCAGGTAAAGTTTGGGGACTGGGGGGGCGCTGCACACAGGTTTTTTATCTTCATGCATTATATATATTATTTTTAAAAAACCTTCAGCATTTAGAACCACTTTCACTTTTTATACTGTCTCTGAGTGATTTTTGACTCAGGAATGACAATGGATGCACAAATAGGATCAGTGGTGAGCGGATCCCACCATCTCCTCCGCCAACTACGTAGACTCATCCCCTTCATCCCAGAAGAGGACAAAGCGGCAGTTGTGGGAACAATCATCAATTCCCGACTCGACTACGCAAATTCGCTCTACATAGGACTACCCCAATATCAGCTTGCGCGCTTACAACTCCTCCAAAACACGGCGGCAAGACTGTTAACAGGAAAAAAACCCTGGGAATCCATCTCCCCTTCCCTAAAGAGCCTACACTGGCTAACCGTGAAGAATCGGATCACATTCAAGACCCTCTGCCTCACCCACAAATGCGTACAAGGAAACGCCCCACCATATCTCCGCGAGAAAATAAAACACTACACACTGAATCGCAGTCTTCGATCAGCTAACCAAAACCTCCTTACCATTCCCAAATACCGCTACAAAGCAAAGGGAGAACGAAGATTCGCAGTCCAAGGACCCCGACTATGGAACGCTCTTCCAACATCCGCATGGAAGAAAACCACCAGGCCTTCAGAAAAAAACTAAAGTCCTTCCTTTTCTGAGAAGCTGACATCAGAGAATGCATCCAGCGCCTTGAGGCGATTCAGTTCGCATTTGCAGCGCTTTATAAATCATTCATTCATTCATTCATTCACTGCAGTTACAGTGGTTGCAGATCTCAGTTTTGGAATTTGAACAAAGAACATATATCTGTAGTGTTTACTTACCTCTCCCCAAAGCTCTAAGGCTGGTAGTACATTATACAATGTTCTTGCACACTTTTCCTTTAGATTTACTAAAAACAAAACCAAAAAATATAATATGAGGTCAAAATCAAACCTAAACACTTTTAATTTGTATGCAGTCAGGCAGGTCCTTGCACTACATAGTGGAAGGTAAATCTAAAGGAAATTGAATAAGAAAATTGTATAAGTGTCCTTTTTCTCTCTGGTGCTTCGTTCCTCTATTATCAGCATAAGTCACTTCTGAGTAGTTTTCCTAACACATGAGATAAATTTGTGATGGGGGAGGAGAGCTCAGCACACAGCTTGTCCATTCAGAACACAGCTCTGTATACTTCCTTCGTTCCTGTTTGCTGTGCGGAGGGGGTGTGTGTTCCTTTCCTTCAATCAGCTCTCACACACTGTAAGTGTAGCTCTCCACTCCCTCCTCTATTATACTGACAGATGGAGAAGGATTTTAACACCTTTTGAAGGAATGTAGGGAAGTGAAGACTGCAGATAAACAAGTAAAACCTATGCAGGAGGATTTGATTCATCTCTGTGTATCATCTGAGGCCAGTCACTTCACTGCGTATATGAAAGAGTTTACAACCACTTTAAAGCTGAACTCCAGGGGCACACATTCCTCAATAGCCACAATTAATATAAATCCAATTTGCAAACCCAGATATTACCTTCTAAAAGAAGCAGCAAAAGCATTACTGTGATGCACATAGCCTTTGCAGATAGCAGGCCTGTCGAAAAGACAAAGCAAGTCCACCCACTACAAGCTGTATAAAGAAAACTACAGAAGGAGTGGATACAAGGCCAGTTACCCTGTATAAGGAGAGAGAGCAGATGCTGTTAAAAATCACATACAGCCTACCCCCCCAAACATATCAAAATAATATTTTCACTAATAACGCACTAATATTTGCACTAATAACACACTCAAATCCTTATTAGAGAACAAAAACAGCATTACTTAAATTCCTGCTAAATGTAAAAGACAAAACTGTATTGCGTTAATAAAAAGTTCTGTGTGTAAATGAGGTTTTGGGGCTCATTCCGATAGGTGCTGTAGCCTGTACAGTGTGAATCAGTGTTTTTTTTTTTTTTCTAATGCTGTGTGCAGTCAGCCTCTGTTGTTCTATGGGGATGCAACAGTTGTAGGAACACAGCCACCGGTCCCCATTGACAGTGTGCATTTGGGGCCACTCACCTACACTTGCACACCTGTCAAATTAGGACCAGCGGCTGTGTTCATACATCCACTGCCTCCATTTTTATTTATTTTTTAAATGTAATTTACATTTTTTTTTTTTTACAATTTTTTAAAATTATTTTTCTTACAATTTTTAACAATGATTTTTTACAATTTACTATTATTTTTATATATTTTAATTTTTTTTTATAACGCTGTGGGGGGGGGGGGGGCTTTGGTGAGGTATCAGGGGTCTAAATAGACCCCTGACACCTCACCTTTGAGACAGAGAAAGGACTTGAGGATGCAGATTCTTCAATTCCTTTCTCTGTAGCTACACTGAAGATGAATGAACAAGAGACAGAGGCTCCTATTCATTCATAAACTGAAGCAGAGGAAACACAGTTTACTATGCTCAGTTATGAATGGACAATTTGACATTTGAATACATATTTTGTATTCCAACAGACCTGAAGGGCTTGGTAAAGATTGGGGGGGCACCCCACTTTTTTTTTCTCAATTCATGTTCAGAATGGATGACATGTGTGATTTAGAAGCATTCACATAGAAGGCAATGATTTTGAAATTCGCATCTGAACCGCACCACAGTGCTCAGAAAATGCACAGGTCTCTTTTTAAAGCGGAGTTCCACACAAAAATGGAACTTCCGCTTTTCGGAACCCTCCCCCCCCTCCGGTGTCACATTTGGCACCTTTCAGGGGGGAGGGGGGTGCAGATACCTGTCAAAGACAGGTATTTGCACCCACTTCCGGCATAGACTCCCATGGGAGTCTATGCCTCTTCCCATCCCGACCGCGCTGTCTCCTGGGAACACACAGCTCCCAGGAGAGAGCGGGGACCACTAGGGACGCGCAGCGCGACTCGCGCATGCACAGTAGGGAATGGGAAGTGAAGCCGCAACGCTTCACTTCCTGATTCCCTCACCTAGGATGGTGGCGGCAGCTGCCGAGAACCGAGCCGGTTCTCGGCGTCCCCTGCCGACATCGCTGGACCCCGGGACAGGTAAGTGGCCATGTATTAAAAGTCAGCAGCTGCAGTATTTGTAGCTGCTGGCTTTTAATTTTTTTTTTTTTTGGCGGTGTGGGTGAACCCCCGCTTTAAATTTGCACTGAATTCATGCTGCCGCTGAACAGCAGATATGTTAACTGACTCCATAGAAATCTGGTTTGATTCCCATGTCATGCGAATCGAATTCGTAAATATGTGAACAGAGCCTAATGCATAGAATGCATTAGGTAGAAAAAACATTTAGGCTCTGTTCAAATATGAGCCGCATGTGGCTCACAGCAGGGGTCCGGTGTGTGCTGGTTCACCGTTTCAGGTTTGATTTCAGCCGTATTTTGGGCTGAATTCGAACCTGAAATGGACCAAAAGATGCACGGTGTTTTTCTGCAAAACGAACCGGACCTGCTGCAGGGATATGTGAACTGGCTCCATAGAGAGCCGGTCAAAATCTCCTGCTATTGTGATTGGGGGATCCTGCATCCAATTCTCAATGGTGTGAACCCGGCCTTAGGCTTTAGAACCACTTTAAGAAGTTATGTGTATCTTCAATTCTTATGCCGCGTACACACGAGCGGACTTTACGGCGGACTTTGCCCGGCGGACTTTTCGACGTACTTTCCGACGGACTTTCTGAATGAACGGACTTGCCTACACACAATCCACCAAAGTCCGTCGAATTCGTACGTGATGACGTACGACCGGACTAAAACAAGGAAGTTCATAGCCAGTAGCCAATAGCTGCCCTAGCGTGGCTTTTTTGTCCGTCGAACTAGCATACAGACGGCGGACTTTTCGACCGGACTCGATTTCAACGGATAAATCTGAAACAAGTTTCAAATCTAAGTCCGTCCAACTTTTGAGAAAACAAAGTCCGCTGGAGCCCACACACATCGCATTGTCCGACGAAATCCAGTCCGCCGGGCAAAGTCCGCCGTAAAGTCCGCTCATGTGTACGCGGCATTAGTTTTGTCCTCTGGTTGTGTCTGCTTGTAATCATTCCAAAATTCCAAAATTATGATTTATTGCTTATGTTTTATAATAATAATATTAATAATAATAATAATGGTTTATGTTATCTCTCTAAGTTTTATGTTATGGGAATATAATAGAACAAAACATTATATAAAACCTAAATAAATTAGAATGAATATAGAAAACCTACAAATAGGAATATACTTAATTATTGTATACTTTGCTAGGCATCTAAAATAAGCCCCAGTAATAACATTTTGGGATGGGATTAGGAATAAATTAATTGTTCTAAAATGTCAGCCCATTATAGTGTTTCTGAAATGTGTTCACATTATAGGCTGCAATTACCTTTTCATTAAATTCTGACTCATCTGCTATTTAAAATAACTAAAAACACATTTTAGCACTTTAGATAGGAACCAGTAACAATTAGGGAAAAAAAGGATATTTCACAGCTGATGATGCATAAGCATTGATTCCACCCCCCTTTCCCACTTATGTATGTAATATAGTTGGGTGGACAGTGGGACTGACGCGTATATTTGGAACCACAGTATGTTCGTAAACACGCACTGTGCAACAGACCAATTTTCCTGTTCGTTCTAATGGGGGTTATTTACTAAAGGAAAATACACTTTGCACTACAAGTGCACTGCAAGTGCACTTGAAAGTGCACAGAAAGTGCCCTTGTAAGTGCACTCGCTGTAGATCTGAGGGGGACATGCAAGGAAAATAAAAAATAGCATTTTAGCTTGCACATGATTGGATGATAAAATCAGCAGAGCTTCCCTTAATGTCAGATCTACCCCTCAGATTTACAGCGACTGCACTTCCAAATGCACTTTCAGTATAAATAACCCCCAATGTGGGCGTGTTATGTTTCCATTACCTAAAATAGGATAAGAGCATGCTCACACCAAGAAACAAGGGATATAACTTTAAATGTCCAGGGCTTTCTTCCTCAGAGAATAGGTGCACCAACTCAACCACGTCCCCACCGCAGGCCCCCACAGGGGGAGAGCATGCCACATCAAAGGGCCTTAGGAAGACTTTTTTAAATACCACGAGTGCATTATGCACATACACTATATTACCAAAAGTATTGGAACCCCTGCCTTTACATGCACATTAACTTTAATGGCACCCCAGTCTTAGTCCGTAGGGTTCAATATTGAGTTGGCCCACTCATTGCATCTATTATAGCTTCAACTCTTCTGGGAAGGCTGTCCACAAGGTTTAGGAGTGTGTCTATGGGAATGTTTGACCATTCTTCCAGAAGCGCATTTTTGAGGTAAGGCACTGATGTTGATTGAGAAGGTCTGGCTCGCAGTCTCCACTATAATTCATCCCAAAGGTGTTCTATCAGTTTGAGGTCAGAACTGTGCAGACCAGTCAGGTTCCTCCACCCCAAACTTGCTCATCCATGTCTTTATGGACCTTGCTTTGTGCACCGATGTGCAGTCATGTTGGAACAGGAAGGGGCCACAATTCCATGTATGGAATTTTTTACATAGTTACATTGGCCCAGCTTGAAGCAATGCAAAGCACTCTCTACTTGGATGAGGTGGAAGGGCGTGGTGGTAGCGTCACGACTTCCACCTTGTCCTGCCAGAAAATACTTCCCCTTTACTGAGTAAATGAAAATCGATCTCTGAATGGCACCCATGCCAAGCTGGCGACCTCCTGTGTTCACAATGCAGAAGAGCAGCCCCTCAGCAAAGGACCTGGAAGCTACTGTATTACTGGTGTCTACTTCATTGTCTTCCAGCTTCCACGGGGATCTCACAGGTATGGCACACATATACTTATATACATATACTTGTACATCCAAGCTGGATCAATGTAACTAGGTAAAAATATCCATACCTGGATTTCTTCTTTAATGATGTTACTCTTTGATGCAGCCTACATCCCCTTTTCCATTCATGGTAATTCAAAGGGAGATGTGCTACAGCATCCAGCATGCCAAATTTTGTTACAGTTTATTGCACAGTGTATGCGTCATGGTCAAAGGTCAGGCTCGGAGATCAGCATCTATAGCGGTAGAGAGGCTCCAACCGACCAGCAAGATGAGTACCGTATATACTCGAGTATAAGTCGTTCCGAGTATAAGTCGAGGCCCTAATTTACCACAAAAAAATGGGAAAAACGTATTGACCCGAGTATAAGACGAGGGTGAGAAATGCACAGCTACTGTAAGTGGAAAAGAGGGTCAACAATGCTCATTTGCAGGATCACTGTGCCCATTTGTATGCCTCACTGTGCCCATTTGCAGCCATAGGTCCCCTGAACTGCAAACTCGGTAGTTAAGGGTTCCTAGATGCCCCCTAGCTGCAGCCAAAATTTGGGGTCTCTGAACTCAAAGGGTCCCGAAATGACATTGCTGCAGATGGACACAGTTGACCGAATTTGGGGCCCCGTATCTCGGGGTCACTTAGTGCTAAGAACCCCAAATTTGGTGTGCAAACCCAGTGGAACTAGCCCCATAAAATTTCCAAAGCTGGGGTTTCTAGCACCAAGTGGCCCCAAGATACAGGGCCCCAAAAATCAGTTCAGAAAATGTCAAGCACTTTTCTGCAGCAGAGAATGACATTTTGCGAACCGGTTTTGGGGTCCCGTATCTCAGGGCTACTTGGTGCTAGGAACCGCAGCTTTAGATATGTTATGGAACCAGTTCCACTGGGTTTGTATACCAAATTTGGGGTTCCTAGCACCAAGTGGCCCTGAGATATGGGGCCCCAAATTCGGTTCAGAAAATGTCAAGCACTTTTCTGAAGCAGAGAATGACATTTTCCGAACCGATTTTGGGGCCCCGTATCTCGGGGCCTCTTAGTGCTAGGAACTTCATCTTTGGATATGTTGTGGTACCAGTTCCACTGGGTTAGCACACTAAATTTGGGGTTCCTAGCACCAAGTGGCCCTGAGATACGGGGCCCCAAAGTCGGTTCGGAAAATGAAATTTTTTGCTGCAGAAAAGTGCTTGACTCGAGTATAAGTCGAGGGGGCACTTTCAGCACAAAAAAATGTGCTGAAAAATTCGACTTATACTCGAGTATATACGGTACACAAGCAGGTCACTCTGGTGGACGACGTGAGCTCACCAAAGATGTGGGGGCTAATCGCCAACCAGTATTCACCAGTGCTCCTGATGGTGGATAAGGATGAGCCAAATACCCCCCTGTTCGGCTCGCAGCAGAACTAACAAACAGGGGAAATGTTCTAACCTGAACGGCGAACCCCATTGAAGTCTATGGGAGCCGAACAGGAAAAATCAAAAGTGCCTCTTTTGAAGGCTTATATGCAAATAATTGGCCATAAAAGAGGTAAGGGGATCTGGGTACTGCGCTGGGAGACATATATCAATAAAAAAAAATGTTTTTAAAAAGATCACATTTTCTGGAGCAGTGATTATAATTATGCTTAAAGTGCAACAATAAAAATGAAAAGTTCCTTTAAATAAAGTATCTGGGGGGGTCCCCTAATGTGCCTGTACAGTGGTGCATCTGTAGCATGCATAAAACAGTCTAGTTTACTTTTGACATTATCTTATCTTATAAAGCTAGCCAGTAGAATTATGTATGTAGGTGAGAAAAGTAAATTCCACTGGGTGTACATTGCAAGGATTTTTTAAAATCAAACTTTCTACTAGAATCCTGCCTCTTTCTCTTCTGAAGAAATAGCTGTTTGTTTCACAATTCCCTTTTAAAAATGATTCCTGAAAGCAGTGGCGGAGCCAGGGCAGCACCCCCCCCCTCTGTCACGCCACCCCCTCTGTGTAGAATGGATAGATTCATGCATAGCATGAATCTATCCATGTCCACTGTAGCCACCCCCTATTCAGGCACCTGGCCCCTTTTCGGACGTCGGGCGCCTGAATTACAGAGGCGGGGGTGTTTTTTGAAGCACTTGATTAGAACCATAGGCTCTAATAGGCTTCAAAAAAGGTGGACTCTGAGTTCAGTGCATTGCGTTTGCAGTCCACCCAGCTCTGTTAGGAAAGCGAATGAATATTTGCTTTTCTAACACTGAACCACCTCTCAGCCAATCAGGAGGCGCGGGTCTAATACCGGTCACCTGATTGGCTGAAGGCACAGGTGCTCCGATTGGATGCCTAGCAGGAAGGAAGAAGATGAATGGAGGACACAGGAGCCACCACCTGACCCACTGCTTATCCCGCCATCCCACAGCTCACTTCCGTCACCCGCTGCCTGATCCCCCACCAAGATGGGGTAAGTACCGGGCAATCAGCGAGCGGGCGGGGGGGTCACAGTGGCTGCATTTGATGGGCACAAGTGGCTGCATTTGACGGGCACAGTGCATTGATGGGGAACAGTGGCTGCATTTGATGGGCAGAAGTGGCAGCATTTGATGGGGCACAAGTGGCTACATTTGATGGGGCACAAATGGCTGCATATGATGGGCACAGTGGCAGCATTTGATGGGCACAGTAGCTGCATTTGACGGGAACAGTGGCGGCATTTTACGGGCACAATGGCTGCATTTGAGGAGCACAGTGGCTGCATTTCAGGGGCACAGAGGCTGCATTTGACGGGCACAGTGGCTGCATTTGATTGGCACAGTGGCAGCATTTGATGGGCACAGTGGCTGCATTTGACGGGCACAATGGCTGCATTTGAGGGGCACAATGGCTGCATTTGAGGGGCACAGTGGCTGCATTTGATGGACACAGTGGCTGCATTTGACTGGCACAGTGGCTGCATTTGATGGGCGCAGTGGCTTTATTTGATGGGCACAGTGGCTTTAATTGATGGGTACTGTGACTGCATTTGATGGGCACAGTGGCTGCAATTGATGACACAGTGGCTGCATTGGATGTTTTTTTTTCAGTATTTTTCTGAATTTTTAAGTTTATTTTTGCACCCGCCCAAAAATTTTGAGCACCAGCCACCACTGCCTAAAAAAGAAGGTGTATAACCACCTGGTGCACTTTTAATGTTCTAATTAGCTGTCTGAATCAGATAAAATATGAAATTCATATTGCAGGGGGTGCCTAAAATTTTACCTGCTTCTTAGTGCATATGTCTGAGAAAATCAGTGAACCAGTCACACAAGCAGGAAATTACATTTCTGGGGGTATTCCATACACCAACAATTTACAGACAGTCCCCAAGTTGCCATATAGCATTGAAATTTTTTGAACAGTTTTGGAAAATTACAGGGGCGCAGATTGAAATGGAAAGGTAAATCTTTTATTGGTTTTACCTTTTACAATCACAAACAGTATAGAAACAATCAACCAACATCCAATTATCATTTGTCTATTTTACATTATAAATCCCATTAAATAAATAATATAATAATAATGTTCCACATACAGTATTTTACAAAAGTGAGTACACCCCTCGCATTTTTTGTAAATATTTTATTATATCTTTTCATGTGACAACACTGAAAAAATGACACTTGATACTTGATACTGTAACATGAGAATTAGTACGAAAAAGTAATGGGGAAAAACTGTATAAGGATTTTTTAATAATGCAACAGGGTGGATAATCACTGGAGCAGAGTGTGTCGTAGGTGTATCGTATATTAACATATAGTAATTTATTATCTAACAACATATGCAACACTAAACATCCCACGTTCCAGGGAAGACAGTGACAAATCCAATTTGTAGTGAGGGAAGAAAAGCTATCAGGGAGCATACCGATATGTACTGTATATAAAATACGAGAGGATGAGCCTGAGCATTTCCATATCTATCCCAGGCTCGTTACAAGAGGCCACATCATTCGTACTCTCAGATACCAGGGCATTGTAGCAATCTCTGAGATATAAGTACTATTGATGCTAAGCCTTGTGTAGAGAGCCACAGGTACCAAAGTTTGGTAAACTTTGCCAGGCAGCCTCTATGTTTGACACATTTTTTCTTTTATAACAGAGGCACCAGATTAACAGGTATCAGGCCAGGTGTCACCATTCCTTAATTGTAGGATGGTTGGGAAGGAGACACTTTTGGGCTAGTAACATTTTTGCTAAAGACACAAGTCTGATCACTGGAACCATTGGTGTGCGCAGCCTATTGTATTAGGGTGTGCACACCCGATCAAAAACACACAAGGGTGTGTATCAGCACAGCAGTGGACAGTGTCAGTAGAGCAAAGATTGGTGTCAGTAGGGCAGTGGAGGGTGTCAGTAGCTTTTTTTTTTTTCATTATTTTTAAATATTTTTTTACAATATTTTTATAAAAACATTTTAGGAGCCCTTATTGGGCATTGGTGAGATATCAAGGGTCTAAACAGACCCCCTGATGTCTCACTTTTGAGACAGAGGCTATAACTGAGGACAGAGATTCCTCAGTCCCTGTCTCTGCAGTCTGCAGTAAACATAGTTTACTATGCTTTAGTTAAGGATGAAAACAGGAGTGAATGGTACAAATCAATGACTGTGTTCATTCAGAAAAGGAAGGTCGGTTAATTAAATATTTACCAGCCCCTTCCCTGCTCCTGAGAGGAGAGAAGGGTAGATAGCAGCACTGCAGGGGTAAGACGGGAAGCAGGAAAAATCAGCACACGCCTAGATATCTGAAGGGGAGAGAGTTCCCCATCTAGATAACCTAATAGGCAGGTAAGTGGAGTCAGTGGGATTGACATTTGAAACACAATTGATAAAATTGGCACTATTTCTTCCTAGTAGCTAAAAAGCTTGGGGCAACTTTACAGCATATGAATTAATTATGCTGGACATCTATCACAAGGCAGACATTCTGTCATATCCCTATGGTTTCAACCAAATCATAAAGAGGTGTGTGATACACCCTATATAAGATGGAAAGCTGTGCAAGTTTTTGAGATGGGGAAGAGGGACACCATTGGAACAACTTCTAATGCTGTTGCCCACTGGTCATCTGATATATGCTGTAAAAAAGTCCTTTTCTTGGCTCCTTTTACCACTAGGTTCACACTGATGCGGCTCTGTGAGCCACATTTGCACAGGCAATGCAGCCCTTTCATTTTGAATGAATGGGCTGCCGCGCCCCCTGAAACACAGAGAAAAGGTCACTGCTCCATTTTTGGAATCTCACTGGAACCACAAGTGCAGTACAGTTCCCAGTGTGGTTGATTTCCAGTGCATGTGGCCTGCCATTAGGATTATCCACTTCAATACCGGGCACGTTTACTCCCTTCCTGTCCAGACCAGTTTTCTTTTTTTTTCTGCATAAACATTTTATTGAATGTTTTTGAAACAGTACAACAAACACAAAAGAGAAACGCCACATACAGTTGTGCTCATAAGTTTACATACCCTGGCAGAATTTATGACTTCTTGCCCATTTTTCAGAGAATATAAATGATAACACAAAAACTTTTCTTTCACTTATGGTTAGTGTTTGACTGAAGCCATTTATTATCAATCAACTGGGTTTACTCTTTTTAAATCATAATGACAACAGAAACTACCCAAATGACCCTGATCAAAAAGTTTACATACCCCAAAGATATTGGCCTGATAACATGCACACAAGTTGACACAAAGTGGTTTGAATGGCTATTAAAGGTAACCATCCTCACCTGTGATCTGTTTGCTTGTAATTAGTGTGTGTGTGTATAAAAGGTCAATGAGTTTCTGGACTCCTGACAGACCCTTGCATCTTTCATCCAGTGCTGCACTGACGTTTTTGGATTCTGAGTCATGGGGAAAGAAAAAAAATTGTCAAAGGATCTGCGGGAAAAGTTAGTTGAACTGTATAAAACAGGAAAGGGATATAAAAAGATATCCAAGGAATTGGGAATGCCAATCAGCAGTATTCAAACTCTAATCAAGAAGTGGAAAATGAGGGGTTCTGTTGAAAACAAACCATGGTCAGGTAGACCAACTAAAATTTCAGCCACAACTGCCAGGAAAATTGTTCGGGATGCAAAGAAAACCCACAAATAACTTCAGATGGAATACAGGACTCTCTGAAAACATGTGGTGTGGCTGTTTCAAGATGAACAATAAGGAGGCACTTGAAGAAAGATGGGTTGCACGCTCAAGTCGCCAGAAGAAAGCCATTACTACGCAAATGCCACAAAGTATCCCGCTTACAATACGCCAAACAGCACAGAGACAAGCCTCAAACCTTCTGGCACAAAGTAATTTGGAGTGATGAGACCAAAATTTAGCTTTTTGGCCAGAACCATAAACGCTACATTTGGAGAGGAGTCAACAAGGCCTATGATGAAAGGTACATTCCTACTGTGAAACACGAAGGTGGATCGCTGATGTTTTGGGGATGTGTGAGCTACATAGGCACAGGAAATTTGGTCAAAATTGATGGCAAGATGAATGCAGTATGTAATCAAAAAATACTGGAGGAACATTTGCATTCATCAGCCAGGAAGCTGCGCATGGGACATACATGGACATTCCAACATGACAATGATCCAAAACAAAAGGCCAATTGGACCTGTCATTGGCTACAGCAGAATAAGTTGAAGGTTCTGGAGTGGCCATCTCAGTCTCCTGACCTCAATATCATTGATCCACTCTGGGGAGATCTCAAATGTGTTCATGCAAGACAGCCAAAGAATTTACAGGAACTGGAGGCTTTTTGCCAAGAGGAATGAGCAGCTTTACCATCTGAGAATATAAAGAACCTCATCCACAAATACCACAAAAGACTTCATGCTGTCATTGATGTTAAAGGTGGCAATACACGGTATTAAGAGCTGGGGTATGTAAACTTTTGATCAGGGTCATTTGGCTAGTTTCTGTTGTCATTATCATTTAAAAAGAGTAAACACAGTTGATTGATAATAAATGGCTTCAGCCAAACACTAACCATGAGTGAAAGAAACGTTTTTGTTATCATTCATATTCTCTGAAAAATGGCCAAGAAATCATAAATTCTGCCAGAGTATGTAAACTTATGAGTACAACTGTACATTGTACAGTCATGTAAATGGAGAACGATAAATCAGAAAAGACACGATATTAGCAATATCTTTCAATGGGTAAAAATAGGGTCTCATACGCTGAAGACCCCACATAAGGCCCCTTTCACACTGGGGTGGTGGGGGCGTCGGCGGTAAAACGGCGCTATTTTTAGCGATGCTTTACCGTCGTTTTAGCGGTGGTATTCGGCCGCTAGCGGTGCGGTTTTAACCCCCGCTGGCGGCCGAAAAAGGGTTAAAACCGTTTGCATAGCGCTGCTACAGCGGCGGTATAGCCGCGGTATAGCCGTGGTATAGCTGCGCTGCCCCATTGTTTTCAATGGGCAGGAGCGGTTTAGGAGCAGTGAATACACCGCTCCTTCACCGCTCCAAAGATGCTGTTTGAAGGAGTTTTTCTTCTCTCCTGCAAGCGCACCGCTTCAGTGTGAAAGCCCTCGGGCTTTCACACTGGAGAAACAGTAGTGGCAGTTTTAGGTCGGTTTGCAGGCGCTATTTTTAGCGCAATAGCGCCTGCAAACCGCCCCAGTGTGAAAGGGGCCTTAGAGTATGGCAAACATGGACAAATTGTAACGAGCATTTCACCCGTGTTACTCAGTGCTATACCAGAGGTAGCCAGGTACGACCACTGCGAATTTATATAAAATAAGTAGTCATCTTGGGTCTCTCTCAACTCTGCTATTCTCGCTCACTGGGGCCGAGCCGCAGGGGGGGTATGGGAGAGGGGGGATGGAAAGGGCGGGGGGGTGAGAAAGAGAGAGGGGAAGCGGAAAATAGAATGTAACGAAAAGGGAGGGGGTGATAACACCACCAACTGCCCTCTCCATCCATCATTGCCAAATGTATGGAGGGATGCAACGTCATGGAGGACTTGCAAGTATGCCTATCACGATTCTCTGTTGTGTTGGTCCAGACCAGTTTCAGCTTTCAGGGCTGTCGCACTTTGAATGACAATTGTGCAGTCATGCAACACTGTACCCATTAGAAATTTTTATCATTTTTTTCACACAACTAGAGTTTTCTTTTGGAAGTATTTAATCACCACTGGGCTTTTTATATTTTGCTAAACAAACAAAAAAAATGTTGAAAAAAAATGTGTTTTTCTTTGTTTATGTTATAACATTTTGCAAATAAATAACCTTTCTTCAGAAATTTAGCTCAGAATGTATTCTGCTACATTTCTTTGGTTAAAATCACCCATAATCAGTGTATGTATATATATATATATATATATATATATATATATATATATATATATATATATATATATATATATATATATATATATATATATATATATATATATACGAAAAACGATCAATCTGAACAAGCCGGAAAACACCAGGATGGTACAAATATTCCCTAAATTTCCCCTTTTTGGAAAGTATACAGTCCAAGGTATTTAGTAAGAGGCATGGTGAGTTTTTTTAGTCTCACATTTTTTGAAATTTAAAAAAAAGTTTTTTTTCACAATTTTTTTTTTACATACTGTCACAAGTGCAGTTCAGTGTAATCATATAACTGGTGTGGTGGCGATCAGGGACACAGACTGGTGACATTTTTTTAACGCACTCTGACCAAAGTAACACAGTGTACCATAGTAACACTGTACTACTCTGGGGAAGTAATCAGGATTTTTTTTTCTTTTTACACATTATGATTATTTATACCAATGAATTTCAGTGTTATTTGTTGTGATTAGCTGTGATTGGCCAAAGCTAATCACATGGTACAGATGGGCTGTGATTGGCCCTGTCTGTACTATGACCAATCACAGCTAGCAACACAAATGTATACAATGAATGGCATGAAAGGAAACCATGCATTGTTTACAATTGTCATGTGATCTGCTGTGATTGGTCTCAGCGATCACATGACACTAGCACCGGGCCATTATAGCGATCAGTCATTGGCTGTGTCCGGTGGACACGGCCGGTGACAGATTGCACCGCTGCGTAGCCCTAGGAGTTTGACAAAGTATGGTCCCCATGGACCTTTGATTAGCTGGCTAACATAAGGGGGAAAAGATGGGGCAGATGGTCTGGTTGAGGAGTTTCGGCTTCATGTTATGTCCACTATATGGTATAACTATGCTGTTGTGTGTACTTGATAAATGTTAGTGTTTTGTAATGCATTGTGTAAATCTTGTTTATGTTTCTTCTGTATGATGGTAATGTAAAATAAAGAGGACACAGACCGCAAAAACTGGATTTTTAAGCATTCTCTTATTCTATCCAAAGCTAAAAAGTTTTCTGCTATATATCCTGTACACTATAATCTTACTTGTTTTTCAAGGGCTGATGCTTTTTAGCATCTGTTTTGGGCCCAGTAGGAATTATTACCACTAAATCAGTCAACACAAGTGATGATACTAAAGGCGGACATACATGGATCGAAATTTGGCCAGTTCAGCAGGGACCAGCCAAATTTCAATCCATGTTTTTGCAGGCTGGTTGAACAGAAGTCAATCTACCAATCAACTTCTGTACAACCAGCTTGTTGGGTCTTTCCCGAACGATTAGTGCTGTAGGCTATAGCTGGCATCACTATTTAGTATATTCTGACAATGGGGAAGTTTTTAATGTTAAAACTTTTTTTTTTCAAAATTTTTAAATTGTGGACGTTTTAGAACTCCTTTGTGCCTTTTCTCCAATCAGCTTTCTCACAGTGTATAGCAATAATTCACTCCTACAGATGAACGAGGAAGTGAAAAATCGAACAGGACGTGCACCTTCTAAACAGTATATGAAGGTGAAGACAGCAGATATATATGTAAAACTTATGTAGGGAGATTTGTTTCATCTCTGTGTATCATCTGAGGCTGTTCACTTCACTGGGTATATGTGAGGGTTTACATCCACTTTAAGTTTACCTATCAAAATACACACCCAGTTCCACTGAGCACAGTGAGCCAGCATAAATTCTAACTAATCCTAGCATCTATCTAGAAGGGGGCTATACACACAATTCTTATGGAAGGATTTGTACTAATCCCTTTACTGCCATGTGATTGGTTGTTACACTTCCTGTAAATGTTTTATTGTCAAAACAGTAGCATTTACCTGCATTCTACATGAAAAGTGACATATGGCAGTATTTTTTTTTTTTTGTTTGATATATTAAGGACATATCTTACAAACCTGACATGCAGATAATGAATGCATGGAATGTGGATGGGTATTGGAAAATCTTCCTTTCAGTTACACAGGCATTCCAGCATTTATCTATCAGAATGGTGGTTTGATTGCTGGTATGATGCAGTGCTATAGTCAGAGCTCAAGCTGAAAAATAAAAAGAATTTATATGTGAAGAGCGTGATTTGATAAGAGATTTAAAACAGGACTTTGTGGATAAATTTAGATGAAACTTTGTGGAGAGGAGAATAGCTGCTGGGGAAAGCTAAGACGGCCATGGCATCAAGTGATGGATGTATTATTAAAGGGATCATACTAGAGGAGGGAAAAAATGACACATAAGCCAGAGGCTTTCTAAACTGACTTGATTTTTCTTTAGTGCTCCTCTGTTTGTCTGTCTGCACACATTTCCCTTAGTCTGCAGTAATAAAACAGGTATATCAGCAATGACTGGAGGGTAAGACTTTAGATCCCAAGTGCCCCTCTGTTCCTAGACAAGCAATGCCATTCTGATTAAAGCAGACTAGCTGTGAACTCTGCAGCATCAGCTCAACGCGTGTGCGTCATACCCATGTAATTATTGACCTACAAGATCCCAGTAGTTTGTGCAGGCTGAACTCTCTGGGTGCTTCCTCGCAAGGCATAATTAGCTTTTTGTAGCTTCGTTTAAGTCAAGGTCTCTAAATACCAACAATTGCCTTGGCAAGTCCTGTTTGTTTGCTTGTCCTCTCACAGATATCCTAGTGGATGAAATCAATTTGCAACATCTTGATAGGATTCCATCCAACAAGCTGCCCCACTATATACCTCTACAGTGTTCATGTGGGAGAAAATAAAATTTGAGACCGCTTTAAAGTGTAATAGTTTTATGAATCAGTCATATGAGCTGAATTTACCATAAGTTAGTTGTGTTAAATACTGGAGGTAATAGGTACCCAAAAACAAAATGTATATTGCTGGGCCTACCTAGAGACATGATGCAAAAGTTGTGTGCAGTAACCAATGGCAAACAACCAGAAATCAGTTTTCCTTAGTCTGTCCACTGCACACATGTCAAACACAAGGCATGTGGGCCAAATTCTGCCTTGTTGTGTGGCCTCCCCACCCCGTTTTGCAGCTGGATAGTGATGAAACTCTTATATGCCACCTCCAGCCCTCACCCTTCACTCCTGCTCCCAGCTGTCACTTGTAAACACAGAAGCCTTCTCAGTTTACTAGGGACAGCGGCTTCCAGATGTAACAGATCCCTCATGGCAGGGCATGGTGGAGACAGCTCTCCAGAATCTGAGAGCGAGATTGATCTCCCTTCAAGGCAGTGCCACCTACACAGGGAGGTATAACAAATCCAAATACATGGGTAGTTGAGAGAGCCGCCTAAATAGGGTGGTACTAGAGCTGCTTACATAGGGAGAAGTAGGAGAGAGTAGAGATGCAAAGAAGCTTGGGGGGGGGGGGGGGGGGCAGGTAGTTATTACACACTATGCATAGCACACCACTAAACCCTGATCACAGCACACCCCCGAACTCTGCACCCTGTGTGTAGTGCACCCCTCAACCCTGCATGCTGTATGTAACACACTCCTGATCTCTGCATTCTGTATATAGCGCCCCCCTAAACTCTTCACTCTGTGCATAGTGCACCCCTAAATACCACACTCTGTACACAGTGCACCCCTGAACTCTGCACCCTGTATGTAGTGTACTGCTGAACTCTGCATTCTGTACCTAATGCATAGTCTTATAGATACAACCAACCCTTTAAGGGGAACTATACTGCTGATGCAGCCCACAATGAAATTGAGTTTGACACCCCTGGTCCACTGTAAGCAGCATGTAGTTAGAGGTTAACTCACTGCCCTTTTAGGTGAGAACTTTTGGTAAATCCTCCCAAGAAGTGAGGTGAGTTCACATGTTTCCTGGCAGGATCTTATATAAACTCTGGTGGAGCCTAGCCAGTGTTCATTTGGCTGATGGGAAGAGAGATGGGTTGAGAACTTAAAGTGAAAGATAGGAGTGTAGATGTGGCGCTGCTCTCCTGTTTATGCGATTTAATGTGGTTGTCAAAATTCTTGGTTATATAGATGAAAAATACATAGAAGTCCCGCCCCAGCAGACGTCCTATGGCGAAACGCATAGGACAGGACTTATCCACGTCTTGCGTCACCTCCAGAGAGACCAGTACTGATTACCGCGGACTGTGTTTTACTATATGCTTACCAGTATCGTTCAAAATGTGAGTAAAAGATTTTATTTATGGCACAATAAAAATGTTTTTAAACGGATACACGCTATGGACATTCCCTCTTTTCCATGGTGAATACACCCTAAACCGACATAGCAACACTCCCAGCACGGACCTGAGACATCCAGAGCAGCCACACAGGGGCTTACACTGTGACCGCTCATACCCCTGCAGGGGTGTCCCCATTTGGTGAGTGCAAGCACAATAAGACCTCGGCTAAGGAGCACCATCACAAGACCAGCACTTGAATTCAGAGGGGGGTTTTCATAAACACCACCTTTAATAAATATTAACCCTCTCCATACTGAAATTTGAACAAAAGACTTTTAAATCATTGAAATAGTCAAAGGACTTTCTTTTTCATTAAAACCTTACACTATTATAGCAAGTACTGGGCTTATGAAGCACAAATCACCTGTTTATAGCATAAGCACTGGTCACTTTATAACCTATAAGAAATAGCACGTTATTGCACGTATGCTTGCACTTTAGCTGAATGATGTGTAATATAAGCACTCAGCAGATGTAAACATAGTGAATAATAAGCACTAAATAAGAATCAAAAATCCACCAGTCTTTTGGCCACTTCACCCAAAAAAATCATTTTTATTATTTTTATGTTTCAATAAGCAGAATTTGGTTTAAGTTATACTCCCTGTAAACAAATTAAGCCTTCTATGTATTTTTCATCTATATAACCAAGAATTTTGACAACCACATTAAATTGCATAAACAGGAGAGCAGCGCCACACCTAAACTGCTATCTTTCACATCACAGTATTTTTCCACCTAGGTGGATTTATACCTGTAGGGGCAGCAGCTCCTCACGTAGAAGATACCCTAATCCATAGCGCGGATTTATTATACTTACTCTTCACACTGAGAACTTAAAGTGATTCCTTCCCACCCCAGGATGGGCAGCTCTACACCATAAAAGTGAGAGGTACACTGCCATGCAAAGAAGACCTGTTATGTTGATGTACTGAAGATTTATTATTACCAAAGACTGTTTTGAACTGCTACATCGAGTACAAATACAATGGAGTTGTACCTAGCCTCTGGCTGCTTCGGAGTGATTGGAGTGGATGCCTGGTATCACTGAAGGTGTCAGTTGGGAAAGCACAAGGTTAGACCATAGTGCTGTAAAAGTGCGTCTCATGGAGGAAATACACTGTGGGAACAGGATCCTGAGGATACAACCCCAGTGCAAACCTAGTTGGGTTGTGACAGGGAAAAAGGTCTCCCTCTTGTCGGTGAGGAGTTGATACTCTCCATGTAGCACATGACAAGTGATCTGGGATCCCATGCTATATGGGCCCTAGGTGTTCAGCAGACTGTCTGAGCCCTCTCCTGTATCCACGTGGAAGTCATCAGGCCTGATACAGGGAGTGCCCTCAGCCATCAGAGGGTCATTCCTATGGTGACCAGGAGTGTGCTGCACTATTTTCTCCATTAGCTCATCCCCCACAGCTATTACCCTTTTGTATAACTTGACCCTCCCTCCTAGATTGTAAGCTCTAATGAGCAGGGCTCTCTGATTCTTCCTGTATTGAATTGTTCTGTAATTGTACTGTCTGCCCTAATGTTGTAAAGTGCTGCCCAAATTGTTGGAGCTATATATGAAGGGTTTATACCCTGCCATATGTGCACACCAATGGAAGAGTTCTTCTTGGGTTGTGGACTGTAATTGGCCAGTGTGTTAGGCCTTAGCCAGCCCTGTTCTAAACAGCCCCTGATGGAGAGAGCAAGTGGTCGACTTCTTCACATTTTGGAACCCACCTACAAGCTGAAAGTCAGGACCTGATGGGGTCTTTTGTAATTTTCCATTTTTCATTTCTGATTTCTCCAAGTCATCTGTGTGTAAATGTGACTTATGATCGTTGAATTTTTCTAACAGTGCATGAGGAAGTCTCTGGGATTTGCTACCAACATGTTCTCCAGTGGCAAAAAAGAATCTAGGGAAGACAAGAAATAATGCTCAATACAACCTATTTCAATGCTGAATGCACATTGGATGCTGGATGTAAAGTTCAATGTATGTTTAGAGCTGGGAGTTAGTAAGTATTGACATTTGCAACCATCGGAACAATATAATAACTTTCTAAAATTGTGTTTCTACCCTGTGCTTTGAAGCAATGATCATTTATTTGGAAGTGATGACTCTAGAGATGAGTAGAGATGCTCCCCATCTCTCACCCACCTCAAGGCATGCTTTTTGAGTGCCTAATACTTACACTATCCTTAAAGTGCTGTGTGCTGCTTGTTGCCTATTTGAACGGGCATAATATATTGGTCCACTGTACGCCTATCTTTGACGGGAACAATACTCTATTTATAATTTTCCCATACGCACTACAGGTACAGTATACTTATTTCTCTATCTATTGATTGTTATTCACTCTCTAAAAACATTTTTGTTACAAATAAATATGCCAATGTGGTTAGCCTGTGATGGAAGCCAAGACAGTAACACAGTCAAATAGGTTTAGCTGTCCTGGCCAGAAACTAGTATATGGCACATTAAAGAACTGGGCCAGAGGGATTTTCTCCAGTTACTGGTGTACATGAGCACAATGTCACATGGGCTTGCCATGTCTGCACACAGTCACTTCTCATCACATTAATCCCTTCTTTTTAAATGCGTTAGTCATGTACTGTTCTGTCCTATTGTCCTGTTGGCTATGGTTTGTGAGCATCTTTGTGTGTGATTTGCTTGTTTGTTATCCCATATGAATTATATCAGTAAAAAAACAATACTTTTATTGAATTTACCTTTCCCATTCGTCCTCCCCTTCCCTCCCCCAGGATTCATGTAATAGGTAATACCTAAAATGCAGGTCTGTAGTAATTTTTACTGTAAAGCTTTTTCAATATCTTCTCCTAAACCTCATCCCCATGCCACTGATGGCGAACCTTGGCACCCCAGATGTTTTGGAACTACATTTCCCATGATGCTCAGGGCGGCACAGTGGTGTAGTGGGTAGCACTCTCACCTAGCAGTAAGAAGGGTCACTGGTTCGAATCCCAACCATGACACTACCTGCCTGGAGTTTGCATGTTCTCCCTGTGCCTGCGTGGGTTTCCTCCGGGCACTCCGGTTTCCTCCCACACAACAAAAACATGCTGGTAGGTTAATTGGATCCTGTCTAAATTGTCCCTAGTATGTATGAATGTGAGTTAGGGACCTTAGATTGTAAGCTCCTTGAGGGTAGGGACTGATGTGAATGTACAATGTATATGTAAAGCTCTGCGTAAATTGACGGCGCTATATAAGTACCTGAAATAAATAAATAAATGCTCATGCACTCTGCAGTGTAGTTGAGCATTATGGGAAATGTAGTTCCAAAACATCTGGGGTGCCAAAGTTTGCCATCACTGCCCTATGGTGTCACTGGCAGAACTCCATTCAATTCAAGGTAAAGCCAATCTGCAGCTCATCAACCCGTTAACAAGCTCTCCCATTGAAGTAAAGTAAGAAGGAGAGCAACAGAGACAAGCACTAAGGAAAACAGATATTATTGCTGGAGTCCATAGGATAGGAAAATCGGACGCTTTGGAGCTATCGTCTGATAATCTGATCATTAGTACACAGCTTTCGAAAGCCGATCACAACAGTTCATGCAAAATTACCCAAAGGGACAAGCACAAAATATGTTCTCGTATGATAACAGAACATACGATTTTGATTTAATCAGTACAGTATTTGTCTGTAAAAAATCGAGTAACTAAGACAGCACATGTTTGGAAATTAAAGAATGCATTGCAATACAATACAATACATTACATCATCACTGGCATTGTATTCTGTCTTACAAGAATTTTCTTAACTCTAGTAACCTATTAGTTTTCAATATGAGACTAGCACGCAAATAAAAGGATGATCATTCAGCTGATATTCTCACTTTGCGTCTTATGCCCCGTACACACGGTCGGATTTTCCGATAGAAAATGTCCGATCGGAGCGTGTTGTCAGAAATTCCGACCGTGTGTGGGCTCCATCGGACATTTTCCATCGGATTTTCCGACACACAAAGTTGGAGAGCAGGAGATAAAATTTTCCGACAACAAAATCCGTTGTCGGAAATTCCGATCGTGTGTACACAAATCCGACAGACAAAGTGCCACGCATGCTCAGAATAAATAAAGAGATGAAAGCTTTTGGCCACTGTCCCGTTTATAGTCCCGACGTACGTGTTTTACGTCACCGCGTTTAGAACGATCGGATTTTCCGACACCTTTGTGCGACCGTGTGTAGACAAAACAAGTTTGAGCCAACATCCTTTGGAAAAAATCCTAAGATTTTGTCGTCGGAATGTCCGAACAAAGTCCGACCGTGTGTACGCCCTATTAGGCTGGCCATAAACGGTGCAAATTTCTTTCCTGCAGCCACGCTTTGCAGGAAAGAAATTTGTGTGAATCCCCTACCAACACAGACAGTGCTGACAAGGGAATCCTGCCGAGACATCGTCTTCTTCCAGTGGGGGGGCGGGAGTAGACGAGGGAAGCCTTCTCCGCCGGTAGAAGAGCAGTCATTTGCGACAATCAAAAGTGAATCCAGCAGGCTGGTTGTACCTAAGTTGATCAATGCATCAAATTTTTACATTCAGCCTGCCCATTAATGGTTCGAATTATAAGATTCAGGATTTGAACCATGTATGGTAGGCCTTAGTCCTTGAAATTCCAACTATAATTGTCTTATTACTTTAGGGTAGACTAAACTAATGCAATTTATTGCCTACCTTTGCACAATGAAGAAACAATGTGTTTACAAAGCTTGTATTCTCAGTCTATTGAGATAGCCATTATACATTATATGCTTTTTTTCCTTTAACTACTAGCACATACCATAGTTTAACTTTCCACTGCCATTAACAAATTGAAGGACTTGTATTCTTATGTCCATTATAAAGTTCATAGCCGAGCTCACCATTCTGCTGCTGTCAGTGTCTTGGCTAATTGAAATAAGTAGCTGTATTTTGCAAGAATGTTTATATCTTAAAAGATGACCCTATGATTCATATGGAAAAAGTTAATGTATCATAAAGTAATAGTGCTGACAGCTATCACAACATAATGAATTGTGCAGCAAACTGCAGCCTTATTAGGACGTAACTACATGTTATCCTGCCCACTCAGGTGACCTTACCTTTGTGGTTGGTCCATTTTCCCTTGAATTGCTGCCTGCTGTTGAGTGTAGGCAGTAAAACCTTTCCCGTCAATTAAGTCAGTGGGTAGGCATGTGTGACATCACTGTCAGCACAGCTGCAATATATACTGACATGGGGGATATATAGTGTCAGAGATGAATTTGAAGGAAATTTTTCATTTTAAAAATCTACATCTCCTATCTGAATGCAAGTCTTTTAGAATATATAACAAATCACAATAACCTCTAAAGGATCAGAAACACTTTCACGTTTCAGTACTCAGTCTAAATATTAACCTTTTCATTCTCCATTTTTTCTTCATATTTTTTCAGTTTGGGCCTTCAATCAATATTCAAACATTTGAATATGTGTTTGCTGTCAAACCCTTTTGTGAGCAAAGCTTTTTGAAGCCCAAATCAAGTTTAGTAGTGCTGGCATGCGTCAGTTAACTTGACAAAATAACTCTTTGACTAATTTTTGTGATTGAGAGTGAGTCTGAGAACTAGGAAATAATAGAGCTGTGCATTCCTATTCCTTTGCTGCAAAGCTAATTATCTATCTCACAGCAAGGGGCATTTTACACTTAAAGTCTTAATGCGGTCATAAAGAGGTTAAGCAATAATTAACAAAACTAATTTTAAAAAAATTCTCACAAATTATGCCTAACTAACTTTTAAAGAAGCTTGTTTACCCAAAATAAACAGATTTTTTTTTTTTTGCAATCTCTACCCCTTAAGTATATTTTAAACTAAAAGGATCATAATTTATACTGTTAAGTATGTACTAAAATCATCCCAGATGATAAAAAGAGACACACCTGGTACATTTCTAAAAACTTGACAAGCTTTTCTTAGCTGTCAGGTCTAAAAGATTTTACCTAGCCAAAGCCTTTGTACATACTAATGCACTGGTTGGGTATAGTTTCATGTCATATTGGCCAAAATATGTTCAGATAGGCTAAAGCCCGGAAAATGAAATCAGCATCTCCATAAAGCTGGTCAGCAGAGGAAAGCATGAAGTGCTCTAGAATTCCTTGATAGAGGGTTGCGCTGACTTTGGACTTGATAAAACACAGTGGACCAACACCAGCAGATGACATGGCTCCCCAAATAATCATGGACTATGGAATATTTTGCATTTAATTTTGAAATCAAGGTCCCAGAGCCTCGAGGAAGAGTGGTGAGGCACACAATCCAAGTTGCATGAGGTCCAGGGCCGTCTTTAATATGGTTTGGACCATGGGCAAACATTTTTTTTTGGGCCTCCACCCCCAATGCCATTTTGCTCTTCCCCCCAACATCTCAAAAAACAGACACACACATAGAATTATAAAAAAAAAACTTTAATAATGTAAACATAAAGAACTGATCCACAAACAAGTCCTTAGCTAGAAGTTGCATGAGGTCCAGGGCTGTCTTTAATATGGTTTGGACCCTGGGCAAACATTTTTTTTTGGGCCCCCACCCTCAATGCCATTTTGCTCTTCCCCCCAACATCTCAAAAAACAGACACACACATAGAATTATCAAAAAAAAAACTTTAATAATGTAAACATAAAGAACTGGTCCACAAACAAGTCCTTAGCTAGATCTGTAACAGTACATACTCCCCAACTGTAGTAACACTTATATGTAAATCAACATTATTTTTTGTCTGTAAAACAAATAGCCTAATGTCTAGTAACACAAAAATATTCATAAACAATAGAACAATTAACAACACATAGCAATTAAATAAACAATATTAAAACTTACAACCCGTAGAATCCAAAATCAAACATTCAAAATAAAGTGTGTATGCTCCACTCCAATTTAGAGAATAGGTAATCAGATAGCAGAGTTACATAATATACTACTCTGGAAGCTTTGTGCTTCTGTGCTAAAAGGGTGATAAAACCACCCTTACATCAGCTTTCAGTCCACAAAAAACCCAAAACAAGCCACAAAAAAAACCCACAGGATTTTCTGTATAGAAGCCTTATGGAAAATCCCGGTATGTTAACATTCCTATTGGGCAACAGCTGCTAGTATAGCAGACTATTAACTGTCAACCACTAATATAAAAGTGCAGATAACTTTTTACATAAAGAGTAAAGAAATGCTTCAATGCAATTTATACCACCAGTCTACGTGCTTTTTGAGCAGCAAATGTCTTTGTAATGTGGGTGAAATCAAGAGTGCGAAGTATATCTGATTCAGCAGATATTATAGACAGTTTGGTGAGACGACTTTGGCTCATGGTTGTGCATTGTAGATTTTTGATCCGTTCATTTTTTAAAAAGATCGTTCACCTGAACAGTTAGTTTAAAGTGAGATACATTTTTAAAGCAATTTCCATGTTGGGAAAGGTATTTTTTACATCCTTGTCAATAATGGTATTGTACATAAATTGCTCTATGCTGTAATCATCTGTTTTTTTATCGAGAAACAAAGAAATGAATGACTGAAACTCAATTAGCTTGTCACCAAAGGTTGTGCCCAGATCATGCTTGTAGAAAGTGGACAACTTTTCTGCTGCAATTTTAATGGAATCAAAGTCCATCAATGGAAAGTTTATAAAGAATCCAAATAAATCACACACTTCACTGTAAGCTCCTAATCGATTCTCCAGACACACTAAAAGTTTCTCAACACATGGGAGAAAGGCCTTAACCAGTGGCGTCTCCAGATTTCATATTTAGAGGGGGCACATGGGGGGACAGGGACAAAAGTAGGGGGGCAACTATAAAATGCAATTATATATATATATATATATATATATATATATATATATATATATATATATATATATATATATATCCTAGGGCCCTTTACTAAGACCCCACAAAGGCCCTTTCACATGTTCTGCAGTGAGCTCCCTTCCTACTGTATTGGGACCCCCCAGGGTGGCAGGAAACAAGAGATATATGTCACCAGCATACCAAGAAAATATAAGGGTCCAAAGCAGTGGGAGAACTATCAGGGTTGCAAAGGTTGTCTTGCCACCGGGCCCTGGTGTTCTGCCACTGTGGGATTCCCCAGCCTTCTCTTGCTGTCCTGCCCCTGCTATTGACAGCGCTGGTCTGGCATCTCTTGGAATTTACAGGCCGGCTCTCCTGTCCTAAGGATGGGAGAAATCAGTCTGTTTTTTTAGTAACTGAGAGTCCTGGTGGAGTCCTTCCTGCAACTCGCTCTTCTCCCTGCCAATGAGGATGCAGGGGAAGGAGCAGATCGGGCGGCCGTGGTTGTGTGAGTGCTCGCATTATGCAGTGTCAGCGAGCAGAGGGAGGGGGGAGGAATCACCCGCAGGAGCTGACTGGGGACTCTCTCCTTTTTAGACATTGCCTTTTTGTAAAAAAAAAAATATATATATATTTTTTGGAGGGGGGGCACATGGTGGGGCACAGCATAATGTTGGGGGGGTCAGGTCACCCTCTGCCCCCCCCTAGGGATGCCATTGGCCTTAACATAAAAGGTCTCTGTGGGTGTTAAGTGTGCTTCTTCACTGTGTCCATAGTCAAGTGGCTGCTGACAGACATTCCAGCGTAGAAGTCAACGATGTTGCATAGTATATTCTTCAGTATCTGTGAGACACTTGCCAGCTTCTTCAAATGCATCAAATTTAGTACGTTGTTCATTCATAAAATCTTTTAATGATTTCAAAACGCCAATTGCTGAATTTAGGTTGAGTTGAACGGACTGCAAAGGTTTGCTGCTGCTGTTAAAGCCCTGTAAAACTGTGTTCCAGAATTCTGCAAAAACCCACCTTGAGGATGAGATTGTGCCAAGGGCAGTTAGGCACAATCGGTGGCCTCCGAATGAGACCAGCTTGTGATCCCATGCAGTCACTGGAAATCACCTGGAGGGAACTTTAAAGTGACACCTTTTACAAAAGTTGGCACCATTCAAATAGAGGCCAGTGGTCGTTGAAAAAAAAAGCCCCTTTGATGGAGTTCCAGGCTAAATGGTAATCCAGACCCAAATGGAGAAAGGCCAAAATGTGTCCCACAGAATACTGTCTAGAAAGGAACTTTTCTGTATTGTACAAATCAAAGTAGGCTTTCCAGGTATTATGACAGCCTATGCAAGAAGTAAACTTCCTAGCATGGAGAAGTTTGGAAATGACCAAATTCAAGTCCTAAACCTCGGGATCAGGGCTTCAACAGCCAAGTAAATGAAAGATAGTGATCAAGAAGCATAAGGAGGACTTGACCTTGCAACAGAAGGTCTGGCAGATGTGAAAGGAACAATGCAGTGTCCACCAGTAGTCAAAGTACATCTGAATGCGACGTTCCCCAGGGCCAATTTTGTGCCACAAGGATTACCAGAATTCCCTTCACTTCAATCCAGCAGGTTAGCCAAGGAAGTATCAATTTAGGAGGAAAGGCATAGATCATGGAGAACTGATCCAATAGAGTGAACAGATCATTCACAGTGCAGGCCCAAGGATACCTGGACATGAAGACCTACCTGTTCAGTTTGGTGTTGAACCTGGATGCTAAAAGGTCTACATCCCTCACCTGTGACAGAATTCTTGAAACTCCTTGGGGTGAAGAGACCACTCCCCCGGGTCCAGCCAATATCTACCAATATAGTCTTACCTGCTAAAATTCCACTCTGAGAATGTCCACAGCTGTCAAGGCTGGAATGTGCCATTCCATCCAGGTAAAAATCAGATCTGCTTCAGTGTGAGTTGCGCAACTTCTGATGCATCCTTGACATAGGTCACAGCTGTGTGTAGTCTGATGCTGGGAGCCCTTGAAGCTGAGCACGACCCCTGAAGGGACAGGCGAATGGATCTGAAATACAGAATGTTGAAGTTCATGAATACTTCATGTGACTAGGTTACCTGTACCATCAATATCTCAAGGACTCTCCCCACCAGTCTGATAGACTGGCATGCGTTGCAAATATCTTCCAGGAACAACTTCCCTGACTTGAAGTGGATTTAAATATTCTTTATAAAGCTGGTCGTATGGTTTTACGATGTGGCTCATTTTCTCTCCTTAAATCTTATTGAGAAAGCTGTGTATGGGGGTCTTTTTCATTACCTTGCTCATGAGGAATGCTGAATTACCTATGGGGAGAATCGTGACCTATAGGAACTTAGGAAACTACATAAACCCTTTTTGACCTGTCTTATATATGTTAATTCGGGTCACATTTGGAAGATAAGTGCATTTCTACTGTGGGGAAGTATTGTGATATGCACTGTGATTAGCAAAGGATATGAGAATTTGCACAAGTTCAGGTGGAGGTGGATTGCCGACTTTAACATCGAAAATTTTGATTGTAAGACTTTTTTAGGACACCTATTATAATATACAATATGTTCATTGTTTATGTGCAATACTGTTTCATGCTATTTGTTTTAAATTATGATGACTCATCATAATGGGATAAATGTATCAAGCTGCAATACATAACAATTTGAGTTGTGTTACCACCAGGTGATATGAATTATTTCATATTAATCTGCTTATTTTGACACTTTTTACGGTGTATTATAATTGTTTAGCTATACCATTCTTTTTCAATTTGCACTGTATATTTTTTCACTTGGTGAGAGCGGCTTCGTTTTAGGTTATCTGAGCATGAAAGGCTCCTCTTGACAGTTTATGACAACAGGAATTAGATTAAGATCCTTCAGGAATGACTTCTCTACCTCCAGTGCAGGGTGGAATAATCTGGCACTGGGCGAGAGAGGCATGGGGCTGCCAGGAGTCTGGGTCAATTTGGTTCACACAGTCAGAAGCAGAGTTTCAGTGGCCTGTAGTTAAAACTGGGCATATAGCATAGCTTTGAAAAAAGCTACCTTTAGTCCCAGTACCCTTATGCAAAGGTAAACTGAGGGAAGCCTTCTGGACTGAAGAGTTCAGACTTGAACTCATCCAGAAAAATAAACACCCAAGCCTGGTGGTTTCCAGAAAAAGGCATTCCAGGGAGTGAGTGGAACTTCAGAAAGCTGAGGATCCACCTGAAGCTTTACAACACTTGTGACATCTGTTGTGCGTTGTAAATGAGAGCCTGGACAGAAAGATTCTACAGTAGCAGGTAATCCTAATAGCCCACAAAGTGGACACCCTGAAACCAGAGGCTAGCTCTATCACTTATAGGGGGAGTTGGACATGGTCAGCTTGAAAATCTTGTGTTTGCAATGAAACTGGGTGCCAAACTTGGACTTGGACTTGAAGCAATGATCTGGAAGGGACAAAGTGAGCCCTTCTCAAACTTGGAAGGTGGAGACTGATCCACAAGGGCCTTTGACATCTGTATGTAGTGCCCTTCTAGTTAAGCTGCTAGGTAAATTTTGTTTTTTGGCTCCTTCTGTAATTATTGTTTGGTCTGGTCTGTTTAGGGCTTCATGGGTTGGAAGTTTGATTGCTTCCCCCTGCTTCCAGAAGAAGTTTCTGAAGGTTAGGGTGGGAGAATTCAAACGATCAGCCTCAATATTGAGCAGGGCCTAGCCAATCCCTGGAGAGATTATCTTTTCCCTGTGTGGTCCACCTGGCCTTTATGGCCAGAACAACTGCTACAGAAGCAATTAGGGGCTCATTAAGACAGGCAGAAGTGGGGTAATTGAAAGGTAATGCCCAGTTCTGTGACTACATTTTTCCTCCATTGGATACTGCTGAGCAAACAGCTTGGGAGGTAAATCTTTTTAGGGTGAAGTCAGTCACCTCCTCGACTACAAGTCCATGCGGGGGAACTTGGTTGGCTTGGGGGACTTTTTTAAACTCATATGGGCAACCTTTGTCTGCAGTGATGCAGGAGCTCGCTTCGTCCACCAGGACAGCAATGGTGCTCTGAACTTAAATGAGATAGCAGCTAGCGAAGAGGGCATAGTTATGTTAATTCTTTTTTTTTCCTTTCCTCCTCCCTTTCCAGTAACATGGGGTCAGCCAAGACACAGACAGAGACTGAGTGAGAAGGCGAGACTGAAGGGGGTCTTTTCTGGGCTGGTCGATTCTTTGCACAGAACATTGACACTTTCCATGAATTCTGCCATAGAGGTGCAAAACTCCTTGCTCATAATAGAAGAATGGGGCACTTCTGAGGGGGGCCAACTAGGAGTCTGAAGAAGGCAGGCTCCCTAACGGCAGATAATCCTTCACCCAGAGTCAGAAATAGGTTCCCCAGGCGACGTACGGAACCTCCCCCAAATCTAGTTGAAAACAAGCCTGAGAGCATTTTGTCCCGTATCCCCTTCTTTACTTACTTCAAGCGGCTTCATCGGGCGTTTATTGAATTAAATGTGTTGGGCAGTCCCCAAGTCCTGTGATGTCATGGTGCATGTTGATGTCATAGTTATGAACAACATTAGGAAGCAGAGTGGTCCTCTTGTTGAGCACAGGCAGATTTATTCTTAGTGCTGGGTGACAGCACAAAAAGTTGCATTTTGATAATTTTATAAATAAAGTTTGTGCACTGAGCCTAGGAATATTGACTAGTTCCTTCTCCAGACCCAGGACGTTAGTGCAGTGGCCTCCAGCAAATGTAATCCTCAGGCAATCTTCCCTAGGCCTTCAGCCAAGCAGCTGCTGAGGCCCAATTTGTTGTCTCAGTAGAGCTGCCTTATGGTGCAGCAGCTCCAAGAGAACCTAGAATCCTCCCTTGAAGGAAACAAGCCTCTGTTCAAGCTTCCTGCACATTTATCACCTCCCCGGCCACCTCCTGGACAAATCCTTCCAGGAATTGGCTGGGGCATGATGAATATTCAACTGATAATTTGAATCCTCTGGAAACTTCTTTCAGAGGCAGGGAGGAGTAATGAAACTCTCAGCTCAGGTCTGAGCAGACCTACACAATCAGTTACTGCTCTACAGGCAGTCCCCGGGTTACAAACAAGATAGGGTCTGTAGATTTGTTCTTAAGTTGAATTTGTTTGTAATCAGAACAGGTAAATATTTTGAAAGGGTTGTAAACCCTCGTTTTAAAAAAAATAACAAACATATCATACTTATCAACACTGTGCAGTTTGTTTTGCACAGTGTGGCCCCGATCCTCCTCTCCTGGGGTCCCCCATTGGCACTCGCAGCTCCTAGGAGCTCCTAGGAAACGCCCTAGGAGAAGCGCTCTCCCGGGGGGTTACCTTGCGGGCGCATTCCCGAGTCCAGCATTTGCATCCAATGACACAGAATGCCAAAAAAATTAAAAGTATACACTGCGCTAAAATCTAAAAGTATATGGTGAAGAGCAGCTACATACGAAGTGACAACAACCAAGAAACAATGTGAGAAAAAATGTAGTGCATAAATTGTGCAAAAAGTTTTCAATCAAGAAAACAACTGAAAAATAAATATCCATGAATAGTGAACACAGCCATGATATCACTCAAAAGTCTCTCAAATGAAGGTAAATAAAGTCCCGTGAGGTGAAATGTCCCACTGGAAGGTGTATATAAACGTGTGACAGCCAATGCTCAAACACAGGTAGATCGTCAAATCATCGAACAACAGTATCCAACAACTGCACGTATCTCGGTGAGAATGGTGTGTAAGAAACTCTTACCAGATAAATTGGACTCCCTTGTCAGCGACAGGGAATCACTCGAGCGTGTTGCCTCTCAGGGCCTGGAAGCAGACATCACGACTCTGTGAACCTTGTGGGTCAAACTCTGCATGGATCTCCCGGGGCTGCCAGGTGGGTCCTCCCAAAGGATGGCCAAGGTGCGAATCAGAGGGATCAGTGCATCACGCATCAAACAGATACTCTTATGATCTCTGTAGATTGCTGTTGGATGGATGAAGTCTTTGAGATACCCAATTTTCTTATTGCCTACTTGATTCCCAGTAGTCCTCAATCCCTTACATAATTTATCTCTGCAAGGCTGGGTTTTGGTTAGTAGAGGCCAAAGACAGGAACCCGGTGGGTGAAAGGACAATCCAAGACAGCGGACCAAGGCAGAAGTACACACGGGTCAACCAGAAGGCAGTGTCGGAATCAGGCAGGGTCAGCAACGAGATCAGCGTAAATTCAAGAATCAGAGTCGGGAACAAGCAAATCTTGTTCTTGATCTTTTGGTTGCTGACTTTGCTTGTTCCCGACTCTGATTCTTGAATTTACGCTGATCTCGTTGCTGACCCTGCCTGATTCCGACACTGCCTTCTGGTTGACCCGTGTGTACTTCTGCCTTGGTCCGCTGTCTTGGATTGTCCTTTCACCCACCGGGTTCCTGTCTTTGGCCTCTACTAACCAAAACCCAGCCTTGCAGAGATAAATTATGTAAGGGATTGAGGACTACTGGGAATCAAGTAGGCAATAAGAAAATTGGGTATCTCAAAGACTTCATCCATCCAACAGCAATCTACAGAGATCATAAGAGTATCTGTTTGATGCGTGATGCACTGATCCCTCTGATTCGCACCTTGGCCATCCTTTGGGAGGACCCACCTGGCGGCCCCGGGAGATCCATGCAGAGTTTGACCCACAAGGTTCGCAGAGTCGTGATGTCCGCTTCCAGGCCCTGAGAGGCAACACGCTCGAGTGATTCCCTGTCGCTGACAAGGGAGTCCAATTTATCTGGTAAGAGTTTCTTACACACCATTCTCACCGAGATACGTGCAGTTGTTGGATACTGTTGTTCGATGATTTGACGATCTACCTGTGTTTGAGCATTGGCTGTCACACGTTTATATACACCTTCCAGTGGGACATTTCACCTCACGGGACTTTATTTACCTTCATTTGAGAGACTTTTGAGTGATATCATGGCTGTGTTCACTATTCATGGATATTTATTTTTCAGTTGTTTTCTTGATTGAAAACTTTTTGCACAATTTATGCGCTACATTTTTTCTCACAATGACACAGAATGCCGGGCTCGGCCCACCCCCCGGCGCCTTCGTCATTTAATAGGATGCATTAAGGCGAAAAAATACAAGGGTTTACAACCCCTTTAAGTGTAGCTCCAGCCAAAAAAAAAATATTTTTAAGTTTTTGGATAGCACTGTATTATTATTTTTTTGCTGTCTGTGCCCCTGTTCAGAAGATTTCACCTCACTTTCTTTCCCTATAACAATTGGATTTTGAAAATTTTGGGTTGTTTTGAAAACAAGGATTGGTGATAAAGGTTCAGTGGAGACACCTTTTTTCCCATGACAACTCTTACAGGAGTGAATTTCCCTTCCTAGGGGTAGATTTCCTCTCACTTCCTGTTGTCTCCATCCGTTTGTAAGTAGGAGTCGTTTGTAAGTCAGATGTTTGTAACCTAGGGACTGCCTGTATTCACTACAATGGGGACAAAAACTATATTTACCTAGAAATCTAACTAGAAGAGGGCGTTACAACAGTTTTAATAGTGTGTGGTATGTAAGGAGAATAACAGTCACTATTTATTTCTACAGAGTCCCTGTGGATTGGTCAACCCTATAATGTGCTTTTATCCATGTCACATATCTAAGGAGGCTTCAGTCTCAATACAGAGGCTAAATATGGACAGAGCTGGTGCATATTATCAGAGGGGCATCTGTCTAAAGTGACAGCTGGGCTCCTGATGATGTAAGAAAGCTGACTAGTGGAATGCAACTTTTGGTGATGGAATGGTGGGTCACAGCAGGACAATACTGGCTTCACTGGGTGAGTATGCTTATGTGGAAACCACACACAATTGGGGAGTGAAGTTTCTCTTTAAATTTCTTTGCTTTTTAAAATTTTGCTTGTGCACTTCATTCATGTGTTCAAGTACAAGTTTGCCTACAGTGGCCTACAGATATGAGTAAACTGAATACTGTGTAGCAAAGTCCTGGACCTCTTTAGGCCTAATGGTTAAATCCAGAGTTAGGGAGAGCTGACATCCTTGAGTGTAAAGTGGGTTACAAGGCATGGTGGGTGTAATGCAAGATGAACAGGTGGGCACCAGACACTTTTTTGAATGCAAAGAGATTTATTGTCTCTTAAACAGAACTGTGGGAGAGAGGGTTAGGGCCAGGACACCCTTAGGTAAATGAAAAGATAATTAGCAGACTCTGAGACTTCTATAGGTAGACAGCTATTCAGGTGAAGGCCTCCAACTGGACACCACTTCTGTATAGGTAGGACGGCTGTCTCCTATGGCAACAATCTTGTAGCTGTTACTATTGGTAAAGGTATTCAACTATCTACAACACAAACAGTTCTCTTTACCCTACACTCACTCACTGTGGGTCTTCACTCAAGGAGCTCCCAGTCTCCCTCACTAGACTTCAGATCCCCTAGCCACTGGATCCCTTGAGCTCTTTCACTGTAGCACTCAGTATCTTCCTCAAGCATCACCCCCGCTTCACTGCTGGGTCCCTGGCTTGGCACTCACAGATACTCTTCAAGCTTCACCCCTGCTGACACCTGAGGTCCCTGGCTTGGCACTCCACAAGCGTCACCTCTGCTGTCTCGCTGGGTCCCTGACTTGGCACTTGCTGAAGTTTTCCCACTTCTTCACCATCCCCGGCTGGCGAGAAGTCTGCTCAGGTACTGGCTTCAGTTTACTCACAGTGATCTCCGTTAGCAAGGTGGATGGTCCCTTAGTGGCAACAGCTTCCCCTCTACCTCCAATCACAACTGGTTCCCCGGCTGGTGGAACCGTTACTTCTGGTTAGACTACAAGCCCGCACTCCCAACCCTATGCTGCTTTCCTGCTTCTGGATAGGCCCTCAGACAGCCTAGCAGCCAGATGTCCCCGGGATAGGCCTTAGGTTTCTGGCCTAGCAGCCCGGGCAATACAACACACGTCCACCCAGACAGCCATCCAGGTGGCACAGAACCCCGATCACCTGACTCCACCCAAATAAATAGGTTCTCCCAGCAGGCCAAGGGAAAACCCAAGACCCAAGAAAATCCCTGCCCATTGGCTGAGACACCCCATTTATTCATAATCTGTCCTTGCAATGCCCTTGTCTTGACTAATGTCACCAGATACCCAGCCATCTAGCGACTGAAGAGAGAAGAGCAGCAATTCCAGAATTAGGGCGAAATCAATTGACCTCCTAACAATTGGCCAAGGCAACTATCAATTGGCAACTAAATTTAATAGCAACCCTGCCTAAACATCAGGATGCTACAACTGTAAACCTACCTAATGATTGGTGGCCAACCTACCTAATATAGAGGACCTCAAGTGCAGCCCCTGACATCTCCAAAGGTGCGCACATGATATTCATTGAATGTAATGCTTCAGAAAGCTGTCAAACACTGCAGACATACAACAGGAGATAAAAAAAAACTATAGGCATGCTACAAGAGATGGTTTGAGATTGCAAACATGCTGTAGATGTTGTTGGAATGCTTTCATTTTTGTGTTGCCTACAATATTAAAAAGACAAATGTATATGTGAGCATTATAGAAAAGGACACATTTGTTATAATTGCAGTTTTTGGCCAATGAAAATCAATGATTTACAGGAAGGCCGGATCCACAATTATTTATGGGCTGCCTAAAAGGCAAGCCATGTTGCCTGGTAATAAGGTATGTCTGTATTGATCTCACTTCCGGAGAGAAGTTCTCTAATGAAAAGATCCAACACTGCATAAGAGCTATGATTTTTATAACCATAAAGAGGAAAAAAACTGAACAGAATAGCAAGAATTGCCAGGGAATAGAAAGAAAAATTAGAAGATGGTACAAGAACAAGGAAACACGCCATACTGCAGCCCGTGTTCTGGTTCCACCCAGGCCCCCAAAACTTCAGCATGATGCTCAGTGGCGGCTGGTGTTTTTTTATTTGGGGGAGGCAGCAAGCAAGCAAGCACCCCCCCACAGCACCTCACCCCCCCCACTCTTTGCTGGTCCACCTGCACTTAACCGATCAGCGGGCACATCGGGGATCATCGGGCACATCAGACAGGTGGACAGGCTACAGCAGGCATCTTGCAGCGTCTTCTGTGTCCTTCTGAGATCACAGTGGCTTCCGCCATGCGTCTCCTCCCCTCCTCCTAGGCGTGCAATAGGATCGCCTAACCTTTCAACCAAAATGGGTAACACTGTCAGACACCGCTCTCCACTCTGCTCCTCCAGCACACACTGGAGCACCTGCTTGGAGAGGGGGTGGTTGTAGATGGCCCAGGCTGTCAGCGACACAGCCCGAGCTAGAGCCAGAGCCAGCTGTCAATCAGGCATCTGGGTGAATCCAGACAATGTGGTTGGGATCCTTCCAGAGCCTGGAGTGGCGCTGTGATTTTAGCTCTAGTTACAAATTATTCTCAAACCTGAGCTTGGAGCACAACATTTCCATACTGATACATTGTATACTTTTTACTGGCCAGCGTAAAGTTCCACTCTTAACGTGGCTAAGTGGCAAGTGTGTCCTATTACTGAAAGGCAGTGCACATGTCGCAGGCCAGTCCAGAGACCGTTAATCAAAATGGCAGACAACGGTGTTAGTGCGTGCATGGAGCAGTGTGTGGTGATGAAGTTTCTTGTGTGCCCACAGAGCTATTGCCACATCCCCTTTACAGCCTGGTCCTCGCTCTGAGTGATTTCCACCTGTTTGGACCCCTAAAAGAGTTCCCTAAAAGAGTTCCCCCAAGGTCAGCATTTCAGGACTGATGACGAAGTGAAGCAGGCTGTCCTAGAATGGTACTGACAAATCTTTCTATGCTGAAGCTTTCCAGACAATAGTTAAATGCTGGGATAAATGTATGAAAGTAGCAGGGGAGTATGTCGAAAAATAATGCAGTTTCCATTCCTTGAATTGTCTTTTATTGTATAAACTCAAAAGTTCCGGTTCCAGAATGGCCCTCGTATTTTGTACATTCCTAAAATACCGACTGCCTGTACAATGAAATAAATAACAAAGGTGTGTTTTTTTTATGAATTGACTTTAATTGATATTTTACTTTGATGAATTGAGTATGTTATTATCTCATGAGATATTTACAAAAAATAAGTAAAAAAACACAAATACCACATGCCCTATCCAATAGTAAATTTAGCCCATTGTGTTGCAGCTGCTCTGTGTGCTCTAACCGAACCGTCAAGTCAAAATAGTTATTATTGTCCTGCTTCCAGCCAGCAGAGGGAGCTCACAAAAAAAATAAACTCAAGAGAATTTGGTGCAGGCTGCATTGAATTCTGGAAGATATGGCTTTGAGAAAGGATCCTGCTATGAATGGAATGATGGACTACAATTTCCAGGGAGAGATTATTAAGAGGAAGAGGAGAGAGGGAGCTATTTTTCCAGGGATGTGGAGTGAAGAATTTCCTCTTGCTGTGAGGGGACCATTGATCCACTGTGTACACTTGCCAGCCACAACCTGAGGTCTGGGGTAACAGACCGGACAGTCGAGGGCCAGAATTCACCAAGAAGGGGTTTCATCCTGTAACCAGAGCCAGAAGGATTGCTGACAGCCAAAAGTCCAGTCCAAGTTTAGCTGTGTACTGGGACTGGTGAGTGACTGCTTGCAGTGTGTTTGGGCTTTACTACTGCTAGCAGATTAGAAAAGAGAGAGTGAGACTGGCCATCTATCTTGTAGCTTCAAAACACTGTGGGCAGAGCTTGAAAGGGATGGTACCGATGTACACCATCTTAAAGACTGGGCCCCATCAATTAGCCAGCTGAAAGTTGTAAGCAAGGAGCCATACACTTACCAACTGCTTCACAGGGACCATGAACTGAGTTACTCATACATAGGTTACATATAGTAAGTTATATACAGAGTGCACTCTGAGTCGTTTACTGACTATTCATCGCAGGGGAGCTACTGTGGGATTATTCATTTTTATTGCTACTGTCCATTGCTGATACTGTTGGCCTTGTTTCACTTTTCTATTCTACCACTAGGTGGCCGGGCACTTGGTGGTACTAGATACGAGAAGGGCAACCCAAGGTCAGGTTATAGGTATATGTGGTATCTCAGCCAATGGGCAGGGGTTTTATTGAATCCCTTTGGCCTGCTGAATATATATATTCGGGTGGAGTCAGGTGATCTGTGTTCTGTGCCACCTGGACGGCTGTCTGGGTGGACGTGTGTCGTACGCCCTGGGCTGCTAGGCCTACCCCAGGGGCATCTGGCTGCCAGGCTGTGTGAGGGCTAATCCAGAAGTAAGAGGGCAGCACAGGGTTGGGATTGCGGCTTGTAATCAAACCAGAAGTGACGGTTCTGCCGGAGGTAGAAGGGAAGCTGTCACCACAAAGGGACCAACCACCTTTACCGGGGACCACAGTGAGTAACTGAAGCAAGTACCGGAGCCACATTCTCACTGAAAGGGCACAGTGGAGAATCTGGAAACTTCAGGCGGTGATCAAGTCAGGGACCCAACCCACGGAGGAGACGCTTGCAGAGCAGCCTTGTGAGTCAAGCCAGGGACCTTGCTGGTTAGCAGGGGTGAAGCTTGAGAAATATCTGGAGTGCCAAGCTAGGGACCCAGTAAGGAAGCGTGGGTTACGCTTGAGGGGATACCACCACAAACCTCTGAGAAGCTCAAGGGATTCATTCAGTGAATAAAGGGGTCTAGTGAGAGACCGGGAGCTCTGTGTTGAAGAGGTTTAACCTTAAACTACGTAGAGGGTTCTTTACTGTAAGAGCGGCAAGGATTTGGAATTCCCTTCCACAGGCGGTGGTCTCAGCGGGGAGCATCGATAGTTTCAAAAAACTATTAGATAAGCACCTGAATGACCACAACATACAGGGATATACAATGTATTACTGACATATAATCACACACATAGGTTGGACTTGATGGACTTGTGTCTTTTTTCAACCTCACCAACTATGCAAACTATATGAAGAACTACAAGAGGCAGGCAGCAATCCTGCAAGTGCAGATGTGGCTCCTAGCTGGGGCCTTTCCCTGCACGGGTGTCCTCCTATTGAAGTCTCTGAGTCTGCCAATTGAATTTGCAACTACCTAGGGGGTGTCCTAGCCCTAACCCTCTTTCCCCCAAAAATACAAAACTGTACTGTTAAAAGAAATGAAACCTCTTTTACATCCAAGAAGTGTCTGGCGCCCAATGACTTTCATCATCTTTGCACCCACTATGCCTCACAACCCACCACATATTGAAGGATGTCAGCTATCTTTGGCCTTGGAGGATCTCATTAGACTGGACAAGGCCAGAGACCTTGCTACACTTTTAAATTGACTGTAAAAGCTGATTTAATATATTGCGGCTTACCAGTCCCTTGATGCATTTGTTTTATTTTTCAGGCTTTTTTTTCGCTTATTTTCACCCGATGATCTTATCAGTATAATGCTTCGCTTTCTACACTGACAACCCTCACTCATCATACAGTATCAATGGAACAGCAGTGTTGTCACCATAGGACTGGATTACAAAAACCCCTCTGACTCTAATATAGAGTGCTGGTTTGTTTTTGCAGTCCATAGAGATACAATGGAACAAAGTAACTTCAACACAGGTAGAGAGCACAAAAAGTTATCTGTTCATAAACTTGCTGGCAAAGTCAGCAGGTATTTTGTGTACTTTTTTTTTCATTTTTGATAAAAAAATTGAGGATTATAATAACCTTTCTCTTTTTTTTTTCTTTTGCCATCTGTGTCCCATTGGGAAAATTTCCCTTCCTATCACGTGACTAAATCAGGAAGTGGGAGGAAATCTTTAAAAATTAAGGGAATCCCTTGTTGTCGCCAAGGTCACCAAGAATAGTGTACCAGTTGGAAGATATACCCACCATTCCTATTCTGGCCACAACCCAAATTTGGGGGTTTTCTTCACTTTTAGTGATAATGGTTATTAGGACAAAAAGAGAGGGTGAATCTCCCTAAAGAGGGCACAGATAGCACAAATAAGGACAGAATTTGCATGACTGATCCCTCAAAGTACCAGCCCTATATTATCCCAATATAACCAATATAACTGATTTCGGGTCAGATTGATTCCAGAACACTGATTTTGGCAACTAACTAGCCACTGCCATACACTCCCCATTCCTCTTCTGAGCATACTACTACCTGCAGTACTCCTGCACAGACTGCTCTTGTTATATCCTCTCCACTCCTCTCCTGCACAGACTGCCCTTGTTATATCCTCTCCTCTCCTCTCCTGCACAGACTGCCCCCACTATATCCTCTCCACTCCTCTCCTGCACAGAATGCCCTCGTTCTATCCTCTCCACTCCTCTCCTGCACAGACTGCCCTCGTTATATCCTCTCCACTCCTCTCCTGCACAGACTGCCCTTGTTATATCCTCTCCACTCCTCTCCTGCACATAATGCCCTTGTTATATCCTCTCCTCTCCTCTCCTGCACAGACTGCCCCCGTTATATCCTCTCCACTCCTCTCCTGCACATAATGCCCTTGTTATATCCTCTCCTCTCCTCTCCTGCACAGACTTCCCCCGTTATATCCTCTCCACTCCTCTCCTGCACAGAATGCCCCCGTTATATCCTCTCCACTCCTCTCCTGCACATAATGCCCTTGTTATATCCTCTCCACTCCTTTCCTGCACAGACTGCCCCGTTATATCCTCTCCACTCCTCTCCTGCACCAGGGGCGGATCCAGAGTCTAGTCTCGGGAGGGGCACTGCCAGAAAATACCTTTTATTTATACCTTTTTTAGCAATTTATTGGGGAAACGCCTGGTGTTGGCGCTTCAATCATCACGGCACCATGGTTATTATGGTGTCAGGATGATTAAAGCGCATTATTTCTATTCTTACATTGTAATATAAAATGAAATAGTTCAACTCACCATAATGCAGAATCAGTGGGAGCCCTGAGTGTGTCACTTTCCACGACGCATGCCACCAAATGCGGATTGTCACTTGCCACGTCACCTGCTACACGTTGTGGATTGTCACTTGCCACGTCACCTACTATACATTTTAAATTGTCACTTGCCACGTCACCTGTCACCAGATGAGGATTGTCACTTGCCACGTCACCTGCCACATGCTGCGAATTGTCACGTCACCTGCTACACGTTGCGGATTGTTACTTGCCACGTCACCTGCCACCAAATGCGGATTGTCACTTGCCACATCACCTGTCACCAGATGCGGATTGTCACTTGCCACGTCACCTGCCACACGTTGTGGATTGTCACTTGCCACGTCACCTGCTACACGTTGTGGATTATCACTTGCCACACATTGCAGATTGTCACTTGCCACGTCGCCTGTCACCAGATGCGGATTGTCACCTGCCGTGTCACTTTCCTGCTAAGGTGGTCTCTTGCTATGTCCCAGAGTCAGGCAGCAGAGAGATGATGTAATCTCTCTGCTGCCCACAGTGCCTTCACAGTGGGGGCGGAACTGCAGGGATGCAGGGCGGGCGCAGGGTGGTGAGAGATGATGTCATCTCTCTGCTCCCCTGCCTGCCGGCTCCCTGATAGGCCAGCAGCCCACTCACAGTCACACACGGAACCGCCCAGCTACCCCCCCTCTCTCACCCGCCCACTCACCGACCTAGCCGCCCGCACTGTCACCCGCAGCGGAGCCGCCCACACTGTCACCCGCAGCGGAGCCGCCCGCGCTGTCACCCGCAGAGGAGCTGCCCGCACTGTAACCCATGGCGGAGCCCGCACTGTCACTCGCGGCGGAGCCGCCCGCACTGTCACCCGCTGCAGAAACCGCCAACACTGTCACCTGCACACAATGCCCCCGTTCTATCCTCTCCACTCCTCTCCTGAACAGGCTGCCCCCGTCGTACCCTCTGCACTGCTTTCCTACATGAACTGTCCACAATCATACCTTGTGCACTCCTCTCCTTCTCATAATACCTAGTGTCATACCTCCCGCACTCGCACTCATTTTTAAAATTCCCAGCCTTGCCCGTTCTTGAATTAGCACACCAGAATCTTTTATTTTAAATTTTAAAAAATTCACAATCACCAACAACTTAATTTAGAATGCAAAAATAAGCCTGTGGTCTTTTGTCCCGTCTCATTTACCATGCAGTGCCTTAAAGTGATGCTAAACAAACACTGTTTAATTTACATTCTCCCTTCTATTCCTGTATGTGGATGATGGCACTGTAATTATTGCAGGGAAATATAAGCAGGAGGAGCTTCTAGTCCTCTGCTACTTGTCACATGTTCAAAATAAAAAAAAAACAGCCTTTGGAATACAGAGTAAAAATAAATAATGAAGCCCCCGTTCACACTGGTGCTACTTGTCAGGTCCATATCGCATGACAAGTCGCACCCTATTGTCGGCAGTGGAACTATTCAGTGGCACTAAAGACTCTGACTTTGTGGTGCTGTACATTTAAAAAAAGTTCCTGCACTATTTTTGCAAATTCAGATGTGACTTGCATAGACATCTGTGCATGAAGTGTGTCAAATGTGGTACAGTAAAACCCTGGATTGCGAGTAACGCGGTTTATGAGCATTTCCCAATACGAGCTGTTTTTTTTTTTTTTTAAATCCTGATTCGATTTGCGAGCGCTGTCTTGCAAGACGAGCAGGATTGAAGCCTCTGGGGTGTGCAGTATCGCATGTGGCCAGAGGAGGGGGGCGTCGGAGACACTCGGAAACACTCTGAGTCGCTTGGAGGCCTCCGAGCATCTCCAAGTGTTCCCGAGTGTCTCCAGCGCCCCCCACCTCTGGCAACATGCAGGTACTGTATACACTAGCAGTGACACTGGAACGAATTATCTGAGTTTCCATTGATTCCTATGGGGAAACTCGCTTTGATATACGAGTGCTTTGGATTACAAGCATGCTTCTGGAATGAATTCTGCTCGTAATCCAAGGTACTACTGTATTTCCCATTTTAGAGCAATAAACAACATTCAACCAGCGCAAGAAATAGCCTAATATCATTTATTTTATTGTTCACAGAACATATGTATATGCACTTTAATTGAGTGATTTGCTATGCAAGTAAACGGTATATTCTTCTACGATGGCTTTGTTCAGGTGCTATAAGCCAAAAGAAGCCTGCAGGTAACAGGTTAATCTTGCATTTCTTGGTAGTTTAGGTAAAAGGACACTGGGAAGGGTGTAAAATAGGTCCAGGTAAGACTGGAATTCAGGTCTGCTTTAATATATCGAGTGCATAGGGTTTTTTTAAGCAAACAAGAAAAAACAGTGGTTAGAGGTTTAGAAGTTTTGGAACAGAAATTAGTTTACATTAGATGCAAATTATTCTGGCTTTACTCCACAAGAGGGCACTAGCGCAATATCCAATGCAGCTATGTCGTCAGGCACAGCTCTGGAACCTAAAAGAGAATAACTTTGTTATTTTGAACTCAAATGGTAGATTGTGGTATTTATGGTATTCAAAACACATGAATTTCATAATAAATAGTAGGGGAATCTGTAATTTAAAGTGGAGTTCCACCCAAAAGTGGAACTTCCACTCATTAGATTCCTCCCCCCCTCCGGTGACACAGTTGGCACCTTTCAGGGGGGAGGGGGGTACAGATACCTGTATATTACAGGTATCTGTACCCACTTCCGGCATAGATACCCGCAGAATCTGCGGGTATTTACGCCACTTCCTGCTCCCTCCCGCTGCCTGCTGGGAAACACACGGGTCCCAGAGGCAGCAGGGACCATCCGGATTGCGCTGCGCAGTAGGGAACCGGGAAGTGAAGCCGTACGGCTTCGCTTCCTGATTCCCTTACCGAAGATGGAGGCGGCAGCACCCGAGGACGGAGAGACGCTTCGGCCTCGGGTGCCGACATCGCGGGCGCCCTGGACAGGTAAGTGTCCATGTTTTAAAAGTCAGCAGCTGCAGTATTTGTAGCTGCTGACTTTTAAAAATGTTTTTTTCGGTGGCGCTCCGCTTTAAGTATGTTCATCTTCCACAATATAAGAGAGTACCATGCCATGGAATTATACAGTACTGTGCAAAATGTAGGCAGATGTGAAAAAATTCTGTAAAATAAGAATGTTTCCAAAAATATATATTTTATTTGTTTATTTTTTATCAATTTACAAAATGCAAAGTGAGAGAACAGAAGAAAAATCTAAACCAAATCAATATTTGGTGTGACGGCCCTTTGACTTTAAACCAGCATCAAATCATATACTTGCACACTTTGTACACTTGCACAAGTCAGGTGTATGATTAATCGATTATACCAAGCAGGTTTGAGCCCTCATTGACACTTAACGTGGGTTTGAAATCGTGCAAATTCAGCTCAACTTGCACAATTTCAAACCCGCATCTCAGTGCGAGTTTGGGGGCGATTTGAAAGACATCTGTGGTTCATGCACAGATGTCTATTGAAATCACCCCCAAAGTCGCCAAAAGTAGTGCAGGTGTCACGTCACATTCGACTACCCATCAAATTTTGCTACCCGCAGGAGCGCGCATGCGCGACACCGCCATATGCGTTCCAACACTGTTGTAAGACCACTTTGCCACAGGGCCCCTCACTTTGCTCGACACACTTCGGGCACGGCCTCGCTTCGCTCTGCATAATTATAATCTAACTCTATGTCCACTTGGATGGTGGGGCTTGAACCTGGACTCAGGGGTGTGGCCACAAAATTTTGCGCAAGCGCAGATTGCCACAGTATTGGAACGCATATGGCGGCGTCGCGCATGCGCATTCCAGCGGGCAGCCAAATGTGATAGGTCGCCATATGTTACGCTACACAGGAACGAGGAACTGGAAATCAGTGCGGCGCCGCAAAGTCGGCGTCGCACAGATTGGGACAGTGGAGTTGCCGGCAATAAGTTGCAATTTGGTATGCGATTTGACATTTTCGATTCGCATGTCAAATTGCGCTGATGTAACAGGGGCTTAAGGTTGAACACAGTCATTAACTGAAACAGAAACAGCTGTCTAGGAGGCTTAAAACTGGATGAGAAACAGCCAAACTCTGCTACTAAGGTGAAGTTGTGGAAGACAGTTTCATGTCATAGGCCATACACCATGGCAAGACTGAGTACAGAAACAAGACACCAGGTAATTATACTGCATCAGCAAGGTCTCTCCCAGGCAAAGATTTCAAAGCAGACTGGGGTTTCAAGATGTGCTATACAAACTCTTTTGAAGAAGCACAAAGAAACGGGCAACGTTGAGGACCGTAGACCGTAGTGGGCGGCCAAGGAAACTTAATGCAGCAGATGAAAGACACATTATGCTTACTTCCTCGATGTCCAGCAGTGGCATCAACACAGAACTGGCGAAAACCAATGGGACCCAAGTACACCCATCTACTGTCTGGAGAAGTCTGTCCAGAAGTGGTCTTAATGCAAGAATTGCATCCAAAAAAACCATACCTCCAATATGGAAACAAGGCTAAGTGACTCAACTATGCATGAAAACATAGGAACTGGGGTTCAGAAGAATAGCAGCAGGTTTGAATATTCAGCTGTAGCAGAAGGCAGTTTGGTCAATGAAGGGCTGGAGAGCGGTACAATAATGAGTGTCTACAGGCAACAGTGAAGTATGGTGGAGGTTCCTTGCAAGTTTGGAGCTGCATTTCTGCAAATGGAGTTGGAGATTTGGTCAGGACCAATGGTGTCCTCAATGCTGAGAAATACAGGCAGATACTTATCCATCATGCCATACCATCAGGGAGACGTGTGATTGGCCCCAAATTTGTTCTGCAATAGAACAACAACCCCAAACATACAGCCAATGTCATTAAGAATAGTGTTGGGCAAACAGTTCGAACCGAGCAAAAGTTCACCCCAAAGAACACCTGTTCGCCGAACACCCGAATTTGCGGGTAGCACGGTGGGATGTTTGCCCGTCAAGCGCTCCACAATGCACTGCACGCTTCACAGTGCTCATAGTCCAACCCCACACTATAAAAGGTAACTTTCCATAGAAATTTTTTGCAGTGTGCTGGAGTGGAGATCAGTGGTGTGTCTAGGTTTTGTGCCGCCCCTGGCCTGACTAAACTTGTGCACCCCTCAATTTAAATATGACCCACCCCTTCCTATCATGGCCACACCCATTCCTATTTAAGACCTGCCCTATAATCTATAGACCACACCCCTTTCTCTTTAGGCTCCCACTTTTCCTCTTAGAGCTCCACCTTTTCCTCTCTGCATAATAAAAGTGGATACCAAGTGCCTACATGTATATTTTGTTGTTTTGTATACCATTTCAAATGGATGGTACAGTATAGCTCATATCTAATATAATCCTAACTAATATATTGTTTTATATACAGGACTCAAAATTTCAAATCTTGAGCCACTAGCCAGGCCTTAAGAGTTACTCACCACCAGTTTCCCCACCCAACCCATACCCTGCCCCTAAGTCCGCGCCTAAATATGCCCTCATAAATAATGTCATGAAATTACATTGTTAAATGTTTTATGCATGATTAAGTTACAAACATAAATATTAACAACAACTTTAACCACTTCAATACCAGGCACTTACACCCCCTTCCTGCCCAAGCCAATTTTTCCAACTGATGAGGTGGCACTGAAAATGGGCACTGATGATGGGCACGGATAGGCAGGACTGATGGGCACTAATAGGTGGTACTATGCAGCACTAATGGGCATTAATAGGTGGCACTGATGGGCACTGAAAGGCTGAACTGATGGGTACTTATGGGTGCCACTGATAGGTGGCACAGATGGGCACTGATGGGCACGGATGGGCACTGATAGGTAAAATGGTCTGGAGTTGATTCTAAGTGTGGTATTTGCATTTGGAATCTATTGCTGCAAACCTACATCATACGTTCAAAGGAGCTGTCCATGAAAGTGAAACAGGCCATCGCAAGGCTTCAAAAACTAAACAAATCCATCAGAGAGATAGCAGCAACATTAGGAGTGGCCAAATCAACAGTTTAGTACATTCTGAGGAAAGAAGAACAGACTGGTAAGCTCGACTAACGTAAAAAGGCCTAGACGTCCACGGAAGACAACAGTGGTGGATGATCGCAGGATCCTCTCTATGGTAAAAAAAAAACCCATTCACAACATCCAGACAAGTGAAGGGCACTCTCCAGGAGGTGGGTGTATCATTGTCAAAGTCTACAGTGAAGAGAAAAGAGCATGCAAACCATTCATAAGCATGAAGAATAGAAAAGGCAGATTAGACTTTGCCAAAAAACATCTAAGAAAGTCAGACCAGTTCTGGAAAAGCATTCTTTGGACGGATGAAACTAAGATTAATTTGTACTAGAATGACGGGAAGTAAAAAGTGTGGAGGAGGCTTGGAACAGCTCATGATCCAAAGCACACAACGTCATTTGTAAAACACGTGGAGGCAGTGTGATGGCATGGGCATGCATGGCTTCCAGTAGCACTGGGTCATTGGTGTTTATTGATGATGTGACAGAAGACAGAAGCAGCCAGATGAATTCTGCAGTGTTTAGAGATATACTGTCAGCCCAGATTCAGCCAAATACAGCAAAGAAGTTTGGACAGCACTTCACAGTACAGATGGACAATGATCCAATACACACTGCAAAAGCAACCCAGGAGCTTTTGATGTAGAAGAAGTGGAATATTCTGCAATGGCCGAGTCAATCACCTGATCTCATCCTAATTGAGCATGCATTTCACTTTTCTGAAGGCAAAACTAAAGGCAGAAAGACCCACAAACAACGAACAACTAAAGACAGCTGCAGTTAGAGCCTGGCAAAGCATTGAAAAGGAGATAACCCAGTCTTTGGTAATGTCCATGGGTTCCAGACTTCAGGTAGTCATTGCCAGTAAAGGATTCTCAACAAAATATTAAAAAATGAACATTTTATTTATGATTATATTAATTTGTCCAATTACATTTGAGCCCCTGAAAATGGGGGACTGTGTATAAAAATGGTTGCAGTTCCTAAGACCCCTTTCACACTGGGGCCACGGCTGCGTTAGCGTTAAAGCGCCGCTCTGCCAGAAGCGCTCAGCCAGGAAACTGTCAGCTCAGTCTGCCCCTGCTCCACACTTACCCTCCACTAAATTCCATTTGCCAAATGCGAGCAGGAGAGTGGAAATTTTGAGGGGTGCACTAGAGGACGTCGGGCCCTCAGGCCACCCTCATGAAGTCTGTTTGGTCAGAGACATTCACACCAGTGGCCTGCTGGAAGTCATTTTGTAGGGCTCTGGCAGTGCTCATCCTGTTCCTCCTTGCACAAAGGAGCAGATACCAGTCCTGCTGACAGGTTAAGGATCTTCTACGGCCCTGTCCAGTTCTCCTAGAGTAACTGTCTGTCTCCTGGAATTTCCTCTATGCTCTTGAGACTGTGCTGGGAGACACAGCAAACCTTCTGGCAATGGCACGTATTGATGTGCCATCCTGGAGGATTTGGTATGCCTGTGCAACCTTTATAGGGTCAAGGTATTGCCTCATTCTACCAGTAGTGACACTGACCCTAGTCAAATGCAATCCAAATAATGGCAACGGTTGGTATGAAGCTAGGTGTGAGCCCTTAGGAAATATAAAAAACTAACTCGAAAAATAGATGTGACCTCTAATAGATGTAACAACATACTGTAAATTATAAACTTTATGACAAGTTTTGTATACCCAATGCGTATCATTGTTTAAATGTCTGCTGGGAAAATAACTTAGCAAAATTAGTAGGAAAAAAAAATATATAAGTGTACTAACATTCAATAAAGGCAATTACATTTTTTTCCCTTTCATTTCTTATTTTAAAAAAGTAGAAAAACCAGTACAAAAAGAATACAAAAAAAATCTTACTTCCCTTGAAAACTCAAACACTTTATTCTTAGTACCTTATTAACATCCTACTATTTGCGGATATATCTGCAAGAACTTACACCAACGCCTAATAAACAATCCATTATTCAACTTGGGATTTATAAAAATATAGCCATAAAACTCCCATATAATAAAAGACAAACTTTTCTGCACATCCATGATCTAGAGGGGACCCTTTATAAACTATTTATTCAATTTACTCAAAGTATTTTGTCCCATGTTTCTAAGTGCTTTCTAACCCTAATTCATAGCTGTAGATTGTCTCAGCTGTCAACACTTTCTCAGAGACAAGCAACGGCAGGAGTAATGCAGAGCCTGACACACCCCCTGCACTCTTCTTGCTGTGGTTTATCTTGGAAGGTGTGAACATTCAAGACAAGCAGCTATCAACTGTCTTCTTGAAAGCTGTTACTCATAGACATGTGCAGTTCGTTCCGTTCCGAATTGAAATTCGAATTACAATGGTACCGAATTTAAACGAATCCGAAATAACGAAAAAAAAAAAATTCTGACAAAATTCGAATTCAAATTGTTTTCAAATCATTTTTGAATACTTTTCGAATGTGAATAGGTTTCAAATTTGAATTTGAAAAGTTTTCAAATAGTTTTAAAATTTCCAAAGAGAATAAAATTAAAAAGAAAATAAAGGAATAATATAGAAAAAAAATAATGGAATAGAAAAGAATATAACAGAAAATAAAGGAATAGAATATAATAGAGTAAAACAGAACAAAATAGAATAGAAAAGAACAGAATAGACTAGAATATAATAGAAACAAATAGAATAGAATAGAATAGAATAGAATAGAATAGAATAGAATAGAAAGAATATAACCATCTTCTGAAATTCAAATTTAAAATAGAATAAACTGAAATTTGAATACATAAGAATTAGAATTTGAAAACTATTCGAATCGATCCGAGTTCAAAAATTTGAATCGTTTCGAATACGAATAAACTAAACAAATTCCGAAAACGAATTAAACGCATTAAATGAATTTAGCTAAATTAATTTATGCAAATACCGGAATGAAGCGAAATGAAACCGAAAATGTTTTCGCTCTGCACATGTCTAGTTGCTCAATCAGTCACATCAGGAAGGGAGGGGAGCTTGGTCATGACTTATCATTGACTTATCATTCACAGGTAATAGCTGCTTGAGCAATTGCATGTGAACGGCTGTGAATAGCTGCAGGAGCCGTCAGCCTCCCATCGCTTTCAATTGGGCCCCCGCCTGCAGCTAGTCGCTGGGTACCCTCTCTGGGTCTACCACATCTAATTGGTAATGACCAATGGCCTTATGATTTTGATCTGCATTGCTGGCCATGTGATGTGTGGACTATAAGGACTTGGGTGGGGCCTCCTAAAATAGCAGGCAGTATGTGCTTTTCATAAGTTTTGGGAAACTTCCAGCTCATTACATTTGAACTGCTTTATCATACATTTGAAATTGTAGCAAATATGTTTTAAGGCACCTCATAGTTTAATCATTTGGAGGCTAGTAGTGTTAAAAGGTTGCAATATATGGAAAAATACACTGGGGTTGATTTACTAAAACTGGAGAGTGTAAAATCTGGTGAGGCTGTGCATGGTAGCCAACCAGCTTCTAACTTCAGCTTGTTCAATTAAGCTTTGACAATAAAATCTGGAAGCTGATTGATTTCTTATTGGTTGAGCTGCACCAGATTTTGCTCTCTCCAGTTTTAGTAAATCAACCCCATACATTGCAGTTTACTATTCCTATAGAAAAGTAGATTTCTTTACCTGTTGATCCTTTCAATATCTTTGCATTTACCTATGGACTGAAATAAAATATCAAACAATGTTATCAGCTTTACCAGATATTTTATGTGAACTAAAGTACCCATCCTCTTTGTGATATTGAGTTCAGGGTTGGTGGTGTTTGTAGTCCAAATCAGGAGAGCAGGCTAGGGTTCCGACGCTGCTCCACCAATGAAACAGTGCAGAGAGTTAGCCGGTGGCGGCCCGTCCATACAGCGCCACCCCCCCTAATCCATGCACCCGGCCCCTAAAACTTCTTTTACATTTTTGGATAGAGTAGAAAAGAATTAAAACCACTAAAAAGTTTTATTTGTTTGTTTCCCAACTAGGCAGGTTAACACTCTTTGCTATTATGACCTTTTAGAACAAGAGGTGAGGGTAAATCTTATAATGGAGACCCTTGTTGTGGTGACAGCTGACTAAGTCGGGAATTCTTTTCACTTTTCATGTATTTTGTCTCACTTCCTGTTACATCTCCAGGACAGAAAGTGAAGGGAATCGCCCAAATGGGACGCAGAAAGAAAATAATAAACCAAAAGGCGGGTTATCCCTTCCCTACTCTATTCACAACTGAAATTGTGACTGTATATATACTTTTAACCCCTTCCCGTCCTACCCTGGCATCCCTTTTATTAGGACTTGTACACGGGGATGTGTATGATAATAAACAGAAAAAAAGGTGTACAGTAATAAACAGAAAATAATAAACCAGAAGGAGTGTTATCCCTTCCCTGCTGTATTCACAACTGAAATTGTGACAAAGTGGCCTGTGTAGCAAGAATTTTCCAGCACATGTGCAATGTGGTGGAGATTTTTCTAGGGAAAGCACAATGAGGCTGAAGCCTTCTGGGGTGTGTGGTGTCATTATTGCAGGAGGCTTTTGGGTGATTGGGGTGACACCATTCCTTCTAGTTGAGAAAGTAGGAAATGCGGGTCCAGATCCTGCAGAAGAGCCATTTCCCCCTTTCAAAAAAATGTCACTGTCCAACTGGGTAATGAGGGTGGGGTGGGGGGTTAGGAAAAGTAGAGCAAGTTGTAAAAGAGAGTAAAGAATCACTTTAACCCATTCGCATTGTGCATTGAAAAACAGTGGAGTCCAAAGGAGACATGCAGGTTCTTTTAGACCCTGCACAACTCAATAAAACGAACCTGGCACCTAAAAAAGCATCACATAGGGACACTTTTTGTCCCCTATGTGATGAAAAAAAACAGTAAAGTAAAAAAAAAAAATTCTTTTTTTTGCGAAAAAAATTAGGTTACACTCAAGCACATAAAAATCCCCCCAAAAATAGTTTTGAGGCTCCCCCCACCTCCACATTTCCACACATATGGACGTAAACACATGTCTCAGGGACACCTTTGCATGAAAGCGTTGTTTGCGATACAGATGTTACACATCGCTGCGCATGTCGGAGGGATGGCATTAATTTTAGCACAAGACCTCCTCCATAACACCAAACCGATACCTTTTGAAAAGTCACCTATAGAAAATATAGGGTACTGAAGTTTGTTGCAGTTTCACATGCGCAAACAAATTTAAGGTTTGGCATGTTGGGTATCTATTTACCCTGCGCAACCTTGTCTTTTATATTTTACCAAAAATGTTGGGTAATTTATTGCGTTTGTTTGCCCTAAAATTCACTTTATAGGGCGTACACACAGTCGGACTTTGTTCGGACATTCCGACAACAAAATCCTAGGATTTTTTCCGACGGATGTTGGCTCAAACTTGTCTTGCATACACACGGTCACACAAAGTTGTCGGAAAATCCGATCATTGTGAACGTGGTGACGTAAAACACGTACGTCGGGACTATAAACGGGGCACTGGCCAATAGCTTTCATCTCTTTATTTATTCTGAGCATGCGTGGCACTTTGTCCGTCGGATTTGTGTACACACGATCGGAATTTCCGACAACGGATTTTGTTGTCGGAAAATTTTATCTCCTGCTCTCGGTGTGTCGGAAAATCCAATGGAAAATGTCCGATGGAGCCCACACACGGTCGGAATTTCCGACAACGCGCTCCGATCGGACATTTTCCATCGGAAAATCCGACCGTGTGTACGGGGCATTAGTGTGTTTTTTTACTGAAATTTTGCATTTCCTAGCCCTTTGCGGTAATATCGTGTGACATAAAAATTTGAACTACTACTATTTTATTCTCTAGGGTGTCTGCTTTCAGAAAATATATAATGTTTGGGGGTTTTACATCATTGCTAGGGCTAAAATTATTTTTTAAACATGTGTGCAAAAACCCCAAAAATGGCTCTGGTAGCAAAAAGGTTAGGTAATGGTGAACCGAAAAAATATGGTTTGGAAAACCAGGCCAAAATCATAGAATAGCACAACACAAATAAGCATTGTTAATGTTACTCATTGTATATGAGTCTAGTATGTTCTGATTGGGCAGCTGACTCCCCCTAAATATTTTAGCAGAGGAGATATTAGCTTCACAAATACTGTCACCACCAGTCACTCATGTATTCCAGGGAGAGTAAACCAGGCTGAAAACACACACGTCACTTGTTATTTACTCATAATTAATCCATCCATCACTTCCAGAAGGACAATTTCCCTTTAAGGCTTTCCCTACATCGTTGTAATCACTGGGCAGGATACGGTTTGGCTATAACAAAAATCAATTAGTAATCTGAGGTGTAAGGCTGACGCAGCCTGTAACACCTATATCCTTTGTAGCTTGCTGCTCACTTGACATGAAACTAATATCTTAATCTTGGCCATGAAAATGACTTTTGGGACACAGAACAGAATGAACTATCGATCCGCAGAACCTTCTGTATGTCTCCGAAGCACCAGAAAACCAGGCCGTGCCTGTGATAGACAGCAATAGCCATTAAGGGGTTCCCTACCTCATTATTTAATTAGATTTACTTTACAGATTTAAAATAATTATGAGAATGGAAAGCTTTTTATAGTTTGGGCAGTTTATTGCAGAAGACATTAAAACGTTTGTCCATACTGGTGATTAACTACACACATTAACAGTAATGGGGAAACAGAGATTTATCTGCGCAATTTACATGTCCTGGCAACAGCTGAACATGCTTTCAAATTTCAGATAGATGAAAGACAGACCTTCGATTGTTGTTAAAGGTAGGTTTTCATGCATTTATGACAAGGGTCACCATCAACAAAGAATGCTCTTTGAAGATCTATCTGAATTTTTGTTTTTCAGCTCTGTCCCCTACGAGACAAGGTACTTGTAGTATTTTTTGTCCCATGGTTCTATTGGTTATAAGTACTAACCTGCCCCGGCCCCCTCCTCTCCTGCTGCGACTGATCTGACAACAGCTGATGCATAGCAGCATCTTGTCTCAGCTGCGAACAAGCAATGGCAAGAGAAATGCAGAGGCTGACTCCCCCTTACCTTCATCTGCATTCCTCTTGCCACTTCTTGTCTTGGAAAAATGCTCACAGCTAAGACAAGCTGCAGCTAAGAATCAACCGTCTCCTTCAAAGCTGTTGTTGGATCGGTCAGGTCATAAGGGGGGTCAGTACTCTGAGGTTAGAAAACACTTATGCCGCGTACACACGAGCGGACTTTACGGCAGACTTTGCCCGGCGGACTGGATTTCGTCAGACAATTCGATGTGTGTGGGCTCCAGCGGACTATGTTTTCTCAAAAGTTGGACGGACTTAGATTTGAAACATGTTTTAAATTAATCCGTCGAAATTGAGTCCGCTCGAAAAGTCCGCTCGTCTGTATGCTAGTTCGACGGACAAAAAGCCACGCTAGGGCAGCTATTGGCTACTGGCTATGAACTTCCTTGTTTTAGTCCGGTCGTACGTCATCACGTACGAATTCGACGGACTTTGGTGGATTGTGTGTAGGCAAGTCCGTTCATTCAGAAAGTCTGTCGTAAAGTACGTCGAAAAGTCCGCCGGGTAAAGTCCGCCGTAAAGTCCGACCGTGTGTACGCGGCATTAGAAACATGGGACATAGCACTACGAACAGTTGTTCCCATAGGGGACAGAACTGTATAATAAAAATTATGATGATACATATTCTTTTAAGCCCAGCTCTGGGTAAAAATCTATTTAGTACATGAATGCCCCTGAAGCTGATGTGAGAGGACCCTGCCACTGGAAATTGCACCACCATAAGAAGTGTTCATGTAGGGCTGCCACCTGTACGGGATTCACCTGGACAGTCCAGGTTTTGAATCATGTGTCCGGGTTTCAGTCCACCATTCAGATGAGAATGTGGCTTGGAACAGGGCCTATTAGGAGAGGGTGAGGGGGCACTATGTGTGCCGCATTACTATTCTCTTTGGAGTGCCCAAAGCTGTCCCAGGTCTGTCACAATCCTATAATATATACTAAAACAAAAAAAATGACTGTGCGCCGCTAAAGTGTTTGGGTTTGGCTTGAAGAAAAAGTGACAACCCTATGTCCATGTCATGCAGACAGTGAAGTGAACCCTGGAAGAAGGATCCTGTGGGATGTACACAGAAGAGGCGAAGACTCGAGACCTGAATGTCACTTGACCACAGCTTTAGGTGAATAAAAAAGGTGTTTACATCATGTATTTTTCCTATATCAGCAGTTAGCTAGATGGAAATGGAAGGGAGGAGTGGAAGGAGGTGCTTTTCTTGCTAAGATGATATTCTAAACCAAGGCAGCTAGTAAACACTAACGTCTAGAAGTTTTTACTGTCTAATCAAAAATGCCCATATTTTACTTGTTGCTTAAAAGTCAGTGCAAAAAAAAGTTATGTTGTAAAACAGATTTACAGTGTTTTTAATTTGCTAACCCACTTGACATTTTGTTTCATTAGGGTTGAGTTACACTGGTAACCCATTAGGAACCTAATCCACCCTTAACAAGCAATGCATTACCTTTAAAACAAGTCCCCACTGACCATTGTAGCTGCAGACACTGTGGAACAATTCATCCTCAAAGTTCACAAGAGTACAGTGAAGTCCACACTCTTTCTCTGCAACTGCCCTGTGTTTACATTTGAGATTAGAAGGCTGTAGGTCACTGCTTAGAGGGGGAGAAGAGGGAGTTGGGGTGCTAAAAACAAAAGGGAAAGTTCTTTCTGCTGTGAACGATGAGGATAAATTACTTCACAGTTCATATTTAGGTGTTTGTTTAAGGCTCTTGCTCGGGCACGGCAGCCTATTCATTTGAATGGGCTGCTGTGCCACGTGAAACGCACAAAAAAGGTGCATGTACCTTTTTAGAAACGCGGTCTTTTTGACCATGCGATTTCTCTGCAGTTCCCGCAACCGCGATTGCGCTGCAGGCTGAGATGCGTGGGGGTGCCATTCAGAATAAATGGCAGCCCTGTGCGTCTCACAAGAGCAGTGCGATTCGGCTGTGGGTGGCCATGGGTGGCTGTGGGTGCAGGAATCGATGCGATTCCCGCACCCGCAACTGGAACACACAGCCTACACTAGTGTGAACCGAGCCACGGTCGTGTTTTTAACCCCTTCCCGCCGACCGTACGCAGATATGCGTACTCGGCTTTCCGGGGTTATACCGGGATGATGCCTGCAGCTGCAGGCATCATCCCGGTACCGTTGTTTACAGCGGGCGATCGGCTACCCGAGTATAACAACCGATGCGGCTAAAAGCCGCTCGGTTGTTATACCGGAGGAGCGGGAGGGGACGTCCCCCCCTCCCGCCGCCTCCCGCCGCTGTTACCGGGCCTCCCGTGCGATCGGGAAGCTCGGTGTCCAACCGGCCGCCCTCGGCGGCTGGGGGCGGGCTGGAACGAAGCCGTGGGCGGCTTCGTTCCAGCCTTCTCGTTGTAAACGCGGAAGCGACGTCATGACGTCACTTCCCGTTTACTCGGCTGCCAATGGCGCCGAATTTAAAAAAGTACACAGTATTCAGAATCGCCGTTTTCGGCGATCTGAATACTTTGAAGTGTAAAGGAGGGATGGGGGGTCTTTTAGACCCCCGATCTCTCCATAAAGAGTACCTGTCACCACCTATTACTGTCACAAGGGATGTTTACATTCCTTGTGACAGCAATAAAAGTAAAAAAAAAAAATTTTTTTTTTAAAACACAATTTATAAAGTAAAAAAATAAATCAAATAAATAAAAAAAAACAAAAAATTTTTTTTAAAGTGCCCCTGTCCCCGCGAGCTCGCGCAGCGAAGAAAACGCATACGGAAGTCGCGCCCGCATATGTAAACGGTTTTCAAATCACACATGTGAGGTATCGCCGCGATCGTCAGAGCGAGAGCAATAATTCTAGCCCTAGACCTCCTCTGTAACTCAAACCTGGTAACCGTAAAAAAATTTTAAAGCGTCGCCTATGGAAATTCATAGGTACCGTAGTTTGTCGCCATTCCACGAGTGCGTGCAATTATAAAGGGTGACATGTTTGGTATCTATTTACTCGGCGTAACATCATCTTTCACATTATACAAAAAAATTGGGATAACTTTACTGTTTGGATTTTTTAAAATTCATGAAAGTGTCCCTTTTCCAAAAATTTGCGTTTAAAACACCGCTGCACAAATACCGTGTGATAAAAAATATTGCAACAATCGCCATTTTATTCTCTAGATTCTCTGCTAAAAAAATATATATAATGTTTGGGAACTCTAAGTAATTTTCTAGCAAAAAATACGGATTTTAACTTGTAAACACCAAATTTCAAAAATAGGCTTAGTCATGAAAGGGTTAAAAGGGATCATGCACCTTTTTTAGTGCGTTTCACGTGGCACAGCAGCCCATTCAAATGAATGGGCTGTCTGCCTGAGCAAATGTGGGCCGCACAACTCCCACCAGTGTGAACCGAGCTTTAAGCTTACTTACTGCTTCTTAAAGTGGTTGTAAAGCTTCAAGGTTTTTCACCTTAATGCATGTATGCATTAAGATGTAAAACCTTCTGTGCTGCAGCTCCCACCCTCTCCTTTTACTTACCTAAGCCCAATCTGATCCATTGATGTTCACGAGTGCAGCAGCTCCAGCCGCTGTCTCTCCCCTCATTGGACAGATTGATAGCAGCGGGAGTCGTGTCAATCAAATCCAGTGACACAGGATCGGGGACAGCCAAGTCCTGCTGTCTGTGTCAATTGAGCGAGCCTGCATGGGTGCCCTCAGGGAAAGTGGTTTTCCGTGGGGGCACACAATGAAGAGGAGGGGGCTGGAGAGCCAGCAGGGCACACCAGAAGAAGGGGATCGGGGCTGTTCTGCAAAACGATTGTACAGAGCAGGTAAGTAAAGGCATGTTTTATTTTTTTTAAAAGAGGGTTTACAAACCCTTTATTGGCTCGTACACATGATCAGACAATCGTACGAAAAATACAGCTTTCAAAGTGATCTATGAAAATATGATCGTTAGTACACAGCTTTCGAGAGCCAATCACGACAGTTCACCTGATAGTATCCAATGGGCCAAATTTTTTCTTGTACAATACCAGATCAGTACAGTTGTCAATTGAAAATACAATATAATGACAATACAACACATTACATTACTACGAAATCTTTCGTCACTTTAGTAAACTCTTCATTTTCGATATTAGACTAGCATGCAAAATTAAAAAAAACAGATGATCATTGGTCCGATAATGTCATTGTATATACCAGGCATTAGAATACACTAAAGCCTTGGATTGAGAGTAACTTGGTTTGAGAGTGTTTTGGAAGACAAGCTATTTTTTCTTATAAATTTTTACTTAATAAACGAACAATGCCTTGATATCCGAGCAGCATCACTTCACAACTGAGTAAAAAAGAGAAGAGAGGTGCCTTTAAGTGTAGAAATACATTTAACCACTTAAGGACCGGAAGAATTTGCCACCTTAATGACCAGGCCATTTTTTGGGATACGGCACTGCATCGCTTTAACTGACAATTGCGCGGTCATGTGACGCTGTACCCAAACAAAATTGACGTCCTTTTTTTCCCACAAATAGAGCTTTCTTTTGGTGGTATTTGATCACCTCTGCGGTTTTTATTTTTTGCGCTATAAACAAACCACGAGCGACAATTTTGAAAAAAAATATTTTTTTTTATTACTTTTTGCTATAATAAATACCCCAAAAAATATATAAAAAAAAATGTATTCATCAGTTTAGGCCGATATAAATTCTACATATTTTTGGTTAAAAAAAAATCACAATAGGCGTATATTGGATTGGTTTGCGCAAAAGTTATCGTGTCTACAAACTATGGGATAGATTTAGGATAGATTTTTTTTTTTTATTGTTTTTACTGGTAATAGTGGCGATCTGCAACTTTTAGCGGGACGTTGACATTGCGGCGGACAAATCTGACCCCAAATTACACTTTTTGGGGACCAGTGACTTTATTAGATTGATCTGTGCTATAAAAATGCACTGATCAATGTAAAAATGACACTGGCAGGGAAGGGGTTAACACTAGGGGGCAATCAAGGGCTTAACTGTGTTTCCTTAACTGTAGGGGGGATGGGCTCACTGGAACATGACAGAGATCACTAGCACGCTCCCACAGCCCGCCCGGAACTGCACCTGCACGTGACGCCATACAGCTACAGCGATTTGCGCAGGAGAGCCAACCTGTCGCCGTATTACGACAGTGGCTGGTCGGCAACTAGTTAATGAAGGTACAATATTTAGCAACTCACATGGTTGATGATTAAAACAGGCACATCTAAGTATGCTGGCATCCAGGGTAAGGCTGTCCACATAGACCGTCCTGAAAATCACCATCTATGTCATCCCTTCTACGTTGTGCTCCATGAGAGCTTCAAGCCTCACTTTCAGATCGCTCTACTGCAGGGTAGTCTTCCCGGTCACGATTGCAGACCAACAACGGTGAGAGCTGGCGGTGAACAGGACGGTCCATGTGGACAGCTTTACTACAGATGTCTGCATACTTAGATGTGCCTCTTTTAATCATCAACCATGTGAGTTGCTAAATGTTGTAACCTTCATTAAATGTAACCATATTGCTACACTTAGAGGCGCCTCTCTTCTCTTTTTTACTCTGTAGCTCCAGCTGGATTTTGCTTCTAATCCCCTTGTGGAGGCTACCATTTGTGGATGGACATTTTATAGTTACACAACCTATCACATTGCTATAATCTTTTTATATGGGCTATAAACGGAAGGACTTATGATTAAAAGGTTGTAGAATGAATCATCTGAGTTTACATTGTTTCTTATGGGGAAATTCGCTTTGATATACAGTATGAGTACTTTAGATTACAAGCATATTTCCGGGAGGAATTATGCTCAATATCCAAGATTTTACTGTATGTTAATTTTTGAATGTCCATAGCTTGGCTATAGTGCTGTATGAAGCATTTGGGTCCAGAAAGCCAGGTTCCTTACATCTCTTACATTTTAGTTCTGCTTCAGTAGGTGGGCAGAGAGGGTAATTAACCACTTGCCGACCGGGCCATAGCCGAAAGACGGCTACAGCGCGGTCGGCTAGTTCTGGGTGGACGTCCATGGACGTCCTCCCAGAATACTGCTCTCGCGCGCCCCCTGGGGCGCGCACCCGAGAACTTCCGTGACCGCCGGGTCCAGAGGACCCGGCGCATCACGGATCACGGTAAACGGCCGCTGATCGCGGCCGTTTACCATGTGATCGCTCCGTCAAATGACGGAGCGATCACATGTCAACAGACCGGCGTCATCTGATGACGCCGGTTCCTCCCTCCCCTCTCTGTACCGATCGGTACAGTGCGAGGGGAGAGGGGGAGGGATCGGATGGCAGCACCGCTGTGGGCTGCATGTGTAGTGCCCACAGCGGTGCTCAGTGACATTTGCAGTCACATCCATCCATCCCTCAATGCTCAGCCATCCCTGCAATACTCTGCATAACACCCTGCAATACTCTGCAATACTCTGCATAACACCCTGCAATACTCTGCCTAATACTCTGCATAATACTCTGCAATACTCTGCATAATACTCTGCATAATACTCTGCATAATACCCTGCAATACTCTGCATAACACCCTGCAATACTCTGCATAATACTCTGCATAATACTCTGCAATACTCTGCATAATACTCTGCAATACTCTGCATAATACTCTGCATAATACCCTGCAATACTCTGCATAACACCCTGCAATACTCTGCCTAATACTCTGCATAATACTCTGCAATACTCTGCATAATACTCTGCATAATACTCTGCATAATACCCTGCAATACTCTGCATAACACCCTGCAATACTCTGCATAATACTCTGCATAATACTCTGCAATACTCTGCATAATACTCTGCAATACTCTGCATAATACTCTGCATAATACCCTGCAATACTCTGCATAACACCCTGCAATACTCTGCATAACACTCTGCATAACACCCTGCAATACTCTGCATAATACTCTGCATTACTCTGCATAACACCCTGCAATACTCTGCATAACACCCTGCAATACTCTGCATAACACCCTGCAATACTCTGCATAACACCCTGCAATACTCTGCATAACACTCTGCAATACTCTGCATAATACTCTGCATAATACTCTGCAATACTCTGCATAATACTCTGCATAACACCCTGCAATACTCTGCATAATACTCTGCATATCACCCTGCAATACTCTGCATAATACTCTGCAATACTCTGCATAATACTCTGCATAATACTCTGCAATACTCTGCATAATACTCTGCATAACACCCTGCAATACTCTGCATAATACTCTGCAATACTCTGCATAATACTCTGCATAATACTCTGCATAATACTGTGCATAATACTCTGCAATACTCTGCATAACACCCTGCAATACTCTGCATAACACCCTGCAATACTCTGCATAATACTCTGCAATACTCTGCATAACACCCTGCAATACTCTGCATAACACCCTGCAATACTCTGCATAACACCCTGCAATACTCTGCATAACACCCTGCAATACTCTGCAATATACCCCGCAATACTCTGCAATATACCCCGCAATACTCTGCAATATACCCCGCAATACTCTAAAATATACCCCGCAATACTCTGCAATATACCCCGCACTACTCTGCAATATACCCTGCAATACTCTGCAATATACCCCGCACTACTCTGCAATATACCCCGCACTACTCTGCAATATACCCCGCAATACTCTGCAATATACCCCGCAATACTCTGCAATATACCCCGCAATACTCTGCAATATACCCCGCAATACTCTGCAATAGCCCGCAATACTCCGCAATTTTTAACCAGTTCCCGCCCACAGTCATATGACGTCCTTGACTTTGTGCGGGTATATCTGAATGATGGGTGCAGCTACAGGCATCATTCAGATATCAGCTTTTTCAGCCGGCGATTTCCTACACCATAGGAATGATCATAGCTGCTGTTCCACTGCTTGATCATTCTTATGGGAGGCGGAAGGGGACGCCCCCCCCTTCCCGCCACCCTCCGGTGCTTCTACCGACTCACCGCTACGATCGAAGCCAAGATCGTTTTTTTTTTATTATTATTTCAGGCTTCCCAGCCTAGAGGTGAGATGTGGGGTCTTATTGACCCCATATCTCACTGTAAAGAGGACCTGTCATGCCATATTCCTATTACAAGGATGTTTACATTCCTTCTAATAGAAATAAAAGTGATCAAAACATTTTTTGGGGGGGGGAAAAGTGTCAAACTAAAATAAAGTAAAATAAACAATAAAAAAAAAATAAAAAAAAAATTTAAAGCGCCCATGTCCGTGTGCTCGCATGCAGAAGCGAACACATACGTAAGTCCAGCCCACATATGAAAACGGTGTTCAAACCACACATGTGAGGTATCGCTGCGATCGGTAGAGCGAGAGCAATAATTTTGGCCCTAGACCTCCTCTGTAACTCAAAACATGTAACCAGGAAAAAATTTTAAAGTGTCACCTATGGAGATTTTTAAGTAGCGACGTTTGGCACCATTCCACGAGAGTGTGCAATTTTGAAGGGTGACATGTTGGGTATCGATTTACTCGGTGTAACTTCATCTTTCACATTATGCAAAAACATTGGGCTAACTTTACTGTTTTTTTTTTAAAAGCACAAAACTGTTTCTTTCCCCAAAAAAACGCGTTTGAAAAATTGCTGCACAAATACCGTGCGCCTGGAGGTGCTCCGTGCATGTTGGGCCTCTGTATGTGGCCATGCTGTGTAAAAGTCTCACACATGTGGTATCGCCATACTCGGGAGTAATAGCAGAATGTGTTTTGGGGTGTAATTTGTGGTATGCATATGCTGTGTGTGAGAAATAACCTTCTAATATGACAATTTTGTGAAAAAAAAAAAAGAAAAAAAAAAATCTTGATTTTGCAAAGAATTGTGGGAAAAGATGACAATTTCAAAAAAAACTCACCATGCATCTTTCTAAATACCTTGGAATGTCTTCTTTCCAAAAAGGGGTCATTTGAGGGGTATTTGTACTTTTCTGGCATGTTAGGGTCTCAAGAAATTAGATAGGCCGTCAGTAATTCAGGTGTGATCAATTTTCAGATATTGGCACTGTAGCTTTTGGACTCTCTAACATTCACAAAGACCAAATAATATACAGCAAGTTGTACTTATTTTTACCAAAGATATGTAGCGGTATAAATTTTGGCCAAACTTTACGAAGAAAAATTACTAATTTGCTAAATTTTATAACAGAAACAAAGAAAAATTCATTTTTTTACCAAATTTTCAGTCTTTTTTCTTTTATAGCGCAAAAAATAAAAAACCCAACGGTGATTAAATACCACCAAAAGAAAGCTCTATTTGTGTGAAAAAAAGGATAAAAATTTCATATGGGTAAAGTGTTGTATGGCTGAGTAATTGTCATTCAAAGTGTGAGAGCACCAAAAGCTGAAAATTGGTCTGGTTAGGAAGGGGGTTTAAGTGCCCAGTGGTCAAGTGGTTAATAAACCATTGATTTATTTTCATTGATACAGAATTGTCACAATTACATTTCTGAAAGATGTTTGAGCTGACATGCTCCATGTACTGGTTTACCCTGCAATCAAAGACCCTCCAACTTTATGTAGATTTATGGTAAACAGGGGTGCTCTGATACATCAAAATGAATATGCCCATGTTAGCTTTTGCTCCTAGTTTAACCCTAGCATTGTGTCTTCGTGGGTTTCTTCCATGGGACATGACTACAGAAAAATGCTCATCACAGTCATGGACATTTATTGAGGACCAATTGCTACTTTGCTTTCTCTCAGATCCCATGTTACTTCTTCGGCCTAATATGTCCTGCCAGTTTTGTTCTAAGAGGTTTGCCAATGCTGGTCATGCTGGGTGCATTACTTTCCATGCCACCAGCAGACTAATCTACAAGAATGGCATGTGAAGTATAAGGATTATTTACACAGAAGGTCCTCCGACAGCAGCAATGACCAATGTTTTCCTTATGAGTGATTTTATATCATGTACTGAAAATGATGACTTCTAATTTGATCAAAATGCTCACAATCTATGCTCTCTTGCAGCAGCTGCTGAGAAAAATTATACACACCTTAAATTCTGTGGCATTGATAAAGGCAAATAGGCTTTTGCAAGGGAATTTCTTCTTAGTTTAGTGAATGTGTTGGTTGGGTATTCAAAGAGCACCCAATCACAGACAAGGAAATTATAAAAAAAACATGCACATGGTTGAATGATGAAAGTAAGTACAGCATCACATCCCTTAACTAAGGGAAAATTCCCGGGCAATGTGAAAATTCCACTGCAAAGTGAACAGCCTAATTTCCTTTAGTAAATTGGGAGATATGGGAGCCCATATCTACTTGTGAAACATAGGGATTGATTTACTAAAGGCAAATAGACTGTATACAGGCATACACCACTTTTAAGTACACAATGGGGTTTATTTACTAAAGCTGGAAAGTGCAAAATCAGGCTCACTTCTGCATAGAAACCAATGAGCTTCCATATTTTATTCCCAAAGCTTAATTGAACAAGCTGGGGTTAGTAGCTCATTGGTTTCTATGCAGAAGTGAGCCTGATTTTGCATATTCCAGCTTTAGTAAATAAACCTCATTGCGTACTTAAAAGTGGGGTATGCCTGTACTTTGCAAGTGCAGTTGCACTAATTTTCTGTAGTAAATGTAGTGTGTTAAAGATTTACTTTGTAAAGAATACCCAATCAGGTGCAAGGAAAATAATAAAACAAACATTTTTGCTTGCTTATGATTGTATGATGGAAATCAGCAGAGCTTTAACACATTTACTAAGTTCTGGAGAAGATGAGTGCAACTGCGCCAGCAAAGTGCACTTTCTACTTGCCTTTAGTAAATCAACCCCATAAGGTCTGCTGTGATCCATGGCTGGAGCATTTTTACTTACTTCATCCAAAATCAAGACACTAAATAACCCGATTCTGCTATGATTGGACAGGACCAAGGCTTTTTTTCAGCGGGAACATGGGGGAACACAGTTCCGGCACCTCCAGCACTGACTGGGGTGCTGGGGTATGCTGGAGGGTCTATTGAGTCTGGTTGCTGGGGGATTATTTGTTACTTGGGAGGTTTATTGTTGCTGGTGGGGGATCTTTTTTTGCTGGTGGCATCTTATGTTGCAAGGGGGTCAATTGTTGCTTGGAGGGACCTACTGTTGAGGTAGGGGTCTATTGTTGCTTGCTGCTGGAGGGTCTATTGATGCTGACTCCAGGGAGATCTACTGTATTGTTACATTGGGGGGGGTCTATTGTTGTCGGGGTGGTGTTTTGTTCTGGGGGGTCTATTGTTGCTGGGTGGGAATCTATTGTTCCTGGGGGATTTATTGTTGCAGGGGGTCTATTGTTGGCTTTAGAGGATCATGCTCGGAGGTGGGTAGGGGACAGAGACAAGGGGTGACTTGGAAGGGGGGAGTACCTGCACCTATTCTCTGAGGAAAAAATCCCTGGACAGGACACTTGTATTTCTGCATAACCATTACTGTTTGGACCTCACCTTTGAGGATACTGTGAGTATTCTCGCTGAAACATAAAAGATGGAAGTTCTATACTGTCCTCTATATACTTCTTCCTCTCCTCTACTACGCTCCTCTTTTTTTTTCCTACCTCTTTCTTCTTACTCATTGTTCTTAATTGGTTTCCTTTTATCTTGATCACTCCAAAGTGTGGTCGACAACTGGGTTTAGCTCCATATTTGTTTATTTTAAAGGTTTCAAGGACATGTGGGAGAGCACTTCATTAATAATCCCTCATAGCTACGCGTGTGATGTGTTATGCCAATAAACTTCACAGACCTTCCACTATTAGGATACTGTCTCTCGAGATCTGCCTAGAGGTCCGGGAAGTTCATAGTCTCATGGCCACCCTCGAGGTTCTTAAAAGGTTAAGATTCATGAATATGCTTAATCACTTTGGGACCCTACAGGTCTGGTATGAATTTTAAGGAGAAGCCCATGCCAAAGTTTTTTTTTTAAATTTTGGCGCGGGGTTTCCCTTAATATCCATACCAGACCTGAAGGGCCTGGTATGGAATTTAGGGCGACCCCCACCCAATTTTTAAAAAAATTTGGTTCGGGGTTCCCCTGTGGGGGAATCCCATGCCGTTTCTATCAATGAACTTTTAAGTGTATTGCCGGACCGACAATTCATTATAGCCGCGAGTTGTCATGAAAAGGTTCACCCGTTGATGGCGCTGTCGGTATCTTGGATTGCAGTACCAGTGTCCACCAGCGGGTGTCTTCCATCACCCGGGACCTGTAATAAGAGGATTCACCTGCTGGTGGCACTGTTGCATCCTTGGACTGTAGTACCAGTGTCCACCAACGGGTGTATTCCGGCTGTATGGAGGAGACAGCACCTTCTGCTCTCAGGTGTAACGTGAGGGCAATTACTGCAGGCTGATAAATACCCGGCAAGCCCTCACATGCTTGCCTTGGTGTCTCTCTCCCTGCATTCTGACCTTGCTGCCTGTTATTTTGATCTTGAGCCTGCATCTGCCCTACCCTGTCCTGACCTGATCTGATCCAATCGCTATCCCGAGCCCTTCCTGGTCCTGTCCCTTCTGTTTCCTGGTTACCTGCCCTGCATCCCATCCATCCATCCTCTCCCTGTCCTGTTGGTTTCCTGTCCTTACCATCTGCTGATCTCCCGTTGTATGACCTTGGCCTGGCTTCTGTTTACGGTTCTGGTATCTCCCATTTTATTGTATATACTGTTTTGTTGTTTGAGGGTCTTGTGGTTGGTTGTGCACTGTTATATTCACTTACCTGTTACTTATGTAAATAAACAACATTTTCATTCACTTATATACGTTTCTGGTTTCTTCTGTGCAGTCCACACAGTCTGGTTTACTAATTCCCTGACACAAGTAGTTTTAAATTACTTTTTTTCCTTTAGAAATGTCATTTTGCTGTCAGACTGTTCTAAACACGGGAAACATGCGCCCCTTTACAGGCATACTGTAGACACCCCCAGGTACGAAATTTAAAGGAATATTACACTTTTATTGTTTCACTTTAAGCATTATTAAAATCATTGCTCCCGAAAAAACGTTTTAAAACTTTTTTTTGCATTGATACATGTCCCCTGGGGCCTGGTCCCCAAACACTTTTTAAGACAATACCATGCATATAAGCTTTTAAAATTGATTTTTCATGTTCGTGTCCCATAGACTTTAACGGTGTTCATGTGTTCAAACAAATTTTTTGCCTGTTCGCATGTTCTGGTACAAACCGAACGGGGGGGGGGGGGATGGTGTTTGGCCCATCCCTACTAGTGACCTGGTTTTTGTTATGTTCCCTATTACCCTTAATTGAAACTCAATATTACAAAAGGGTTCTAGGTTCATGTTTAAGAAAGCATTGTGTTACTGTAATGGTACTACATAACATTGATCTCAGTCTGATGCTCCTCCCTACCTGATGCCCCTTGCACCTTTCCCCATAACCCGGTTCCTCTCCCTTGTATATGCTCGTCTTGTATTTTGCTGTTTCCAAATGTCGACTCCCTTTGTGAGCCTTTTGTATAAGCTATGTTATTATTATATCTTTAAATAAAAATATTGAAAGTAAAAGATGGAAGTTATGACTTTTGTGGAAAATTGTTTTTTTTTAATTAAATCATTTCTACTTTTATTCAGAATAACTGCTGAAAATATACTGCAGATTACCTGCATTATTCCTGCAACAGAATCAGCTGCTTAATTGCCAAGCCAATACTTTTTGGCAGCATTCTGGACTACAGAATTGCAAACGCTGCTCTTGTTATGTAATGTAACTGCTGAGTTTTCATGTTACAGCAGCAATTATTTATTGGGTCTCATAGATCTATAGACCAAACAGATGTGATTTAGAGTTTTGTTCTTTTCAGTTATGAGAAGACTAAGGAAGAGCACGTGTGTTTCTGAGAATGACAGAAATTGATTGACTGACTAGTGGTTATTCAGATTGGGACCCTCTTTCATCAACTCCCCAGCATGCTCTGTGAATTGTTTATTTTCTTTTATATCAAGAGTAGGCACTATGATTACTTGGCCAGAGATTTTATAGTAGTTTGGAGAAACTTGAAAGCACTCATTGTTGTCTATGTGTAGACCACTTGTCAATAATAGTATTTCCTTTCCATGTTAATGAAGCAGTATAAACTGTCTATGGTGAGGTGGACCAGGGGAAAAAAAATACTCAATACATCTCTGCAGCACATGCACATCTCCCCATGTTTTATAGTTTTTAAAAGCTGCAAGTACAGAAAATATCTGTTGATCTGATAGAAATGCTCTGTGCTCCGAACATGCTGTTGGACGAAAATGCATTGGGACACAAACTAATGCACATTTCTAGAATTTAATGGAGCATCTTGTACTGACAACCTAACATAATAAAGAGGTATACAATGAACACACATTTTCTTGGACTCAAGGGGCAGCTGCTTTGGGCCCCACAACAATGACTGCCCCTTTTGCCCCTTTGCCCTGTGGTAAAGATGGCCCTAGGTATACACTAAAACTTGAAATCTTTGGAACATGTTTGTCTACTTGGAAGAGGGCAAGTCTCTTCTTGAGCTCCCTTCCACTGGATCGTAGGTGCATATGACTCTCCCATCTCAGACGCTCTAATCTCTAAATTCTAATTTATACATAATTTTCTTTTCTTTTCCTTCCCATCCTTACTCCTTTATCCCTTTGCTCTTCCCCTAGTTTGTTTTCCTTCACAGGAAAAAATAAAACCAGCAGTGTCCTCTTATGTCATATCTTTCTTTATGCTTTTCAGTTCTGCATTGATGCCATGATTTTCTGACTGTACCACATGGTTTGACCTCAGTCATCTTTATTCTTCTCACATGTCTTCCATTCCTATTCTATCTCTGATGGAGCAACATACCTGGCTAATACTCTGAGTTTTTCATGGTTGTCTGAGTGGTGTTTGTTATTGACAGCAGCCAATTTGGTAATCTGAAAATTATTGTTACTGTATATCAGAGCGTCTCCCGGTGCTCACGTGACTCCTCGGCTCTCTTTCCTCTCTCCACCCCACCTCCTCGGCTGACGTCAGCAGGAGTTCTTGGCCCCTCCCACTATAGCTGTCAGCCTGGGCAGAGGGGAGAGCCGAGGAGTCACGTGAGCGCCGGGAGTGGTCTGATGGTCTGATATAGGTAGAAATCTGCATCTTTTTTATACAGCACAAGCACAGGGACACATAATGTTATTTAACAAAGGTGATGGCATGCTTATAGGCATGCATAAATTAAGAGCAGACCTGGAACGGGATGCCCAGCATTTAAGAGAAGGGCCTACATGACTGTGTTTGCAGTCTAGGCTGTAGCTAGGCAGGTTTAGAGGCCTACCTGATTGGACAGTAGCAGGGTGTGGCTGGGTGTGGCAGGGAGGGGTCATTAGGAGTCTAGTAAGAAGTGGGTGTTGACTGAGGGTTAGTCAGAGTTTGGTCAGCCGAGCAGAAACTTTTCCCTCCCTCCCCTATTTGTTACTGTTGAATGAAGTTCTTTTTCTGTTGTTTCTTTTCCTGTGGTATTTTTGGTAAGCAGTGGTGTTCCATTGGGCATGCTATTGGCGTGTGGGTATAGCGGTGTCATAGCAGGGGGCTGGGGTTTCAGGATTTTGAAGGTGGGCATGGTCAAAATTGTCTGTGGAGAATGATGGATTGGGCCCATCTTTGGTATGGGTACCTTCCCGTAGATGTGACATCAGTATGACGATATCCCTGTTGGGGCTGTATTGGGTGGTAATGTGGTAACTAATTGTCCCCGAGTCGGTTTTTTAACCCTATAATCAGAATTTATCAAACTTCTACTGAAAACATATAGGGGATAGTATGGCAACTAGATTGCATTTAAGAACAGCATACAATGTGCCTAAGATATAATTACATATAGTTTCTCTTGGAGAAAAAATTTAATTAAAATGAAACATAATATATATATATATATATATATATATATATATATATATATTTAAAAGTAATTAAAACATTATCATAAATTTCAATAAAATTGAATAGGTAAAAGATAATAATAGAATTACTATGTAGTTCATTCATTGGTTATTTCTATATACATGTGTGTGTGTGTGTGTGTGTGTGTGTGTGTGTGTGTGTGTGTATATACATGTGTATATATATATATATATATATATATATATATATATATATATATATATACACATATATGCACACATTCCTTTATCGTTATGTTAGTATATGCATATATATATATATATACATACATATATCAGATCGTGTTTCGATATATATGGGTTATTTGTATCGGATAACTTTTTGGTTTCCTAATTTATGACTTTTCTTGCTTTTTAACCCCTAGTGTGTAATAAAGGGTATTCTATATATTAGTTTACTAGTTGATAGTTAATAAAACTTCAAGGTTGTATTAGGGTACAATTAATTAAAAATAATTGAAAATAATTAAAAATATAACCATCTATCAATTATACTAGAAAAACACATATGGTGAATCCATTATAGAATACAAATTTATAAAAAAAAATGATTAATAAACACACTTATCACTTTTAGTATAGAAATGATAAGTTCTAAACTAATTGGATACTTATTATCAGAAAAATGAATTGAGAATCTGAATGAAATTGAAATAGAGTATAAGACTAGAGGTAAGATTGAGAATAACCATAATAATTGGTATACTTAATACTATGTATACCTAACATATGCTAGATATTTGTAAAGATATATATATATATATATATATATATATATATATATATACACATATATACACACATGCACACATAAATACATATATACACATGTATACACACATCCACATCACACACAAACATATATATGTATAAACATACGCTAGTCCTTCCCTCTCTCCACCCATCAGTAGATCAATGCTGATAGACCATTGGATACCAACAAGGGAATGGATTGTAGGCTAGAGACGGGATAGTAAAGCCATGCAGTGCAATGGGGTGCATATGAAGGTAGTCTCCCCCCTACCCATATAAGTACCAGTGACATCAATATAATGCCATCAGAAAAACGTATACTAGTAAAGTTGTGCACTGTCTGACTATACCTCGTGTCAAGCCAAACTAATAAATTGAGCTTGAAGGGGATTTAAATAATTGGTATTGAACAAAAAATATTTTAAGGCCTCAATTCCAGCTGTATGAGGGATTGATGTGTATAGTGAAACTAGATGACCACTTTTGGTGCTTTAGTTGTTCCAAAATATGTGATGAATCGTGCACATAGGCTGGAAGGGATCTCACTATAGGAAATCCACATATTGGGAGATGTAGCATGTTAACCCATCCATGGCGATAATGGGTCATCCAGGGGGGTTAGCTGCACTCTTGTGTACCTTAGGGATTTGATAATCACATATTTTGGAACAACTAAAACACCAAAAGTGGTCGTCTAGTTTTACTTGGTTGTCTTTAGACGTGCGTTCTCTATACACGTCAATCCCTCATACAGCTGGAATTGAGGCTTTAAAATATTTTTTGTTCAATACCGATTATTTGAATCCCTTCAAGCTCAGTTTATTAGTGACTGCACAGCATGTGCATTAGAGCACAATTATTATCAATTTCAAGATACATACTACCTACAAAAATCTGGAACAACTATGGGTGCACATTTTGCTTCATGTTATGCCAACTTATTTATGGGTTTTTGGGAAGAAAGGCACACCTGGAGGAATCACCCCTTCAGTCAACATCTGATATATTATGGGAGATATATTGATGATGTCATTATCATCTGGTAGGGGCCTCCAGATGTGCTATCAAAATTTGTTGAATATTGGAATAGTAATCCGTATAATATTCGGTTTTGTTTCTGATCCCAAGAATTTGGTATTCTTGGATCTTGTATTATCATGGGACGAGGATTTCAATATTGTATCCAAAACCCATTTCAAAGATACCGCAGGTAATTCTTGTTTGCATCATAATAGTTGCCATTTAGCAAGTTGAAAACAGAATATACCATATAGTCAATACCATAGACTCAGGAGAAACTGTACCCATGCCGTAGATTATCTGGAGCAAGGGAAGATCCTACATAAGAAATGTATTGAAAAAGGTTATAGTAAATAACACATTTAAAATGCGTCCAACCGGTATTTGGAAGTACCCAAAGATGATACAGAGAATCCAACTAACTCCAAAGCGCCCAGAGATTTTACAACTAAATTTATCACTAACTACAATAGCCAACATAGGGCAATAAAAAACACAATAAAGAAATTTTGGCCAATACTGTTACAAAATCCAGCTTTATCGAAGACACTGCCCACCAGATCCAATACTGTATTTAGGGCACGAAACTTCAAGAGTCATATAGCACCAAGTAATATTAGAGGACCCAAACCTAAAATTAGTAACATTCCTTCTATGTTTAATTTGAGGTACGTTTAGGTGCAAAAAATCCAATTGCATGGTGTGTATATTCATAAAACGCGGCCAGAAAGAATTCAATGGAAAAACCTTTCAGATTAACTAATTTATCACATGTGGTACGCAATATGTGGTGTATGGATTGAAGTGCTCTTGCGGCCTATGCTATGTGGGTCTCACTATTGGTACTATGCGCACCCGATTCGGTGAACACAGGAGGTTCGTCGAGAGGGGTGTCACTAAGCATAGTGTGCCGCGCCACTTCAGAATTCACCACAGGGGGTGCACTGGTGGTCTGGAGCTGTTTAGAATAGAGACTATTTCAATGCAGCTCCCGGAAGGCGAGAGGTTTTCGCAACTATGTCACTGAGAAACCTTCTGGATATTTACCCTGAACTCTATGAGTCTGGGGGGACTCAACGAGGAGTTGAAGGTTAGCACTTTTATCTAATCACAACTCATCCCCTCTTTCTCATTCTCTTTTGTACTCCTCCTTGCCAATACAATTTGAGTTTGTTCTATTGTGTTGTAGGCAGACTAGTTTGGCTTGACACCAGGTATATCAGTTAGTGCACAACTGTACAAGTATACATTTTTCTGATGGCATCATGTTGAGGTCACTGGTACTTATATGGGGGGTCTCTCTTCATATGCATCCCATTGCACTCCATGTGTTTATTATCCCGCCTCTAGCCTACAATCCATTCCTTTGTTGGTATCCAATGGTCTATCAGGATTGATCTACTGATGGGTAGAGAGAGGGAAGGACTCATGTGTATATTTATACATACAGGCGGTCCCTTAGTTACAAACAAGCGACTTACAAATGACTCCTACTTACAAACGGAGGGACACAACAGGAAGTGAGAGGAAATCTACCCCTAGGAAGGGAAATTCACTCCAGTAAGAGTTATTATGGGAAAATGGTACCTCCACTGATGCTTTATCACCAAGGCTTGATTTCACAACAACCCAAAAATTTTCAAAACCCAATTGTCATTGGGACAGAAAGTGAGGTAAAATCTTCTGAACAGGGGCACAGACAGCAAAACAAACATTACAGGGGTTTTAACCCTTAACTATGCGATCCAAAAAGCTTAAACATATTTTTTTTGGTCTGGAGCTACACTTAAAAAATGTACCTGTTCCGACTTACAAACAGATTCAACTTAAGAACAATCTTACAGACCCTATCTTGTTTGTAACCCGGGGACTGCATGTATATGTGTTTGTGTGTGATGTGGATGTGTGTATACATGCGTACATATGTATTTATGTGTGCATGCGTGTATATGTATATCTCTCTTTACAAATATTTAGCATACGTTAGGTATACATAGTAATAGGTATACCAATTATTATGGTTATCCTCAATCTTACCTCTAATCTTATTCTCTATTTTAATTTCATTCAGATTCTCAATTAATTTTTCTGATAATAAGTCTCCAATAGTTTATAATTTATCATTTCTATACAAAAAATGATAAGTATGTTTATTATTCATTTTTTATAAATTTGTATTCTATAATGGGTTCACCATATGTGTTATTCTAGTATAATTGATAAATGGCTATATTTTTAATTATTTTCAATTATTTTGAAATAATTGTACCCTAAAACAACCTAAACTATCAACTAGTAAACTAATATATAGAATACCCTTTATGACAAACTAGGGGTTAAAAAGCTAAAATTCAAGAAAAGTCATAAATTAGGAAACTAAAAGTTATCCAATACAAATAACCAATATATCAAAACACAATATGATATATGTATGTAATATATATATATATATTAAAATAATGATAAAGTAATCAACGTGTGTGTTTTGAAACTAGCAGTTTATGTTGCTCAAAAGGAATCAGTAGAACTCTACAATAGTAAAGGAGTTTTTGCAAATAGGTCATGTGATGTGAAGGACATGAATTCTGCCAAATCAGGAGATCTGATAGGAAGACCAGGAGGCCAGGTGATTTGCCAACTCTTATGCCGCGTACACACGGTCGGACTTTTCAGCTACAAAAGTCCGACAGCCTGTCCGACAGACTTTCGACGGACTTTTGGCGGACTTTCGACGGACTTGCGGCGGACTTTCTAACGAACAGACTTGCCTACACACGATCACACAAAAGTCCGTCGAATTCTTACGTGATGACGTACACCGGACTAAAATAAGGAAGTTCATAGCCAGTAGCCAATAGCTGCCCTAGCGTGGGTTTTTGTCCGTCGGACTAGCATACAGACGAGCGGATTTTTCGACCGGACTCGAGTCCGTCGGAAAGATTTGAAGCATGTTTCAAATCTAAAGTACGTCGGATTTGAGGCTAAAAAAGTCAGTTGAAAGTCCGGAGAAGCCCACACACGATCGGATTACCAGCCAGCTTTAGTCCGTCAGCGTCCGTTGGACTTTTGTAGACGAAAAGTCCGACCGTGTGTACGCGGCATTAGAGCAGGGGGGTAATTCAAATTCGCCCAGTACAGTGACTCAAACGTCAACACCAAGATAGGGCAAGGAAGTAGGCCATGAAAAGGTGTAGTTTTGACGGATCCCATCGAGTTGGCCTGGGGTCAGTAAGGTCAGTGAGATTTTGAGAGCTTTGGATTTAGACTCATTGATGCGTAAATACGAAATGGCTCCAAAATAAAACTGTAAATAGGTTTGGTAATGTATGTGGGGTGAGGAAAGGAATAGCAAGATTTAATCAGCGAACAGCATTTGTTTGTGGTGTCCCCCAGTAAGGTCTAGACCTCGGATATCTGGGTGCCCAACCACACAGTCAGAGGTTCCATGGCTAGGATGAACAGTATTGGTGATAGGGGACACCCCTGCTGTGCACCTCACCAAACCAAAAATTGGCCAGAGGATAAACCAGCATATTTCAGAACTGCAGAAGGTTGAGTGTAGAGAGTAGAGACCCAGGATAGGAAGGCCTCGCTAAAGCCCCAGTGGTGGAGACTGAAGAACATGTACCCCAGGAGATAGTTTCAAAGGCCTTATGGATGTCATGCAACAGTAGCATGGCCAGGATGGATTGGAATTTGGCAAGGCGGATTAGCTGTATAGCTTGGCGTATATTGTCCCCCACACCCAACAAAGGATCGAACCCCATCTGTTCTTTGTGTCAGTGTCCCTAGAAATGAATTGAGCCTAGTGGCTAGTAGTTTGGTTGGAACTTTTACGTTGATGTTCAGGAGGGATATAGGGTGGTAATTAGACCAGGTGTACAGGTCCGCTTCGGGTTTCGGTATCATAACCACATTGGCCCACAGGGATTCAGTGGGTAGGGGATGCCCAGTTTTTAGAAAGCCCACTGTGTTTTTGCCAGAAAGTAAGTTGAGCTCAGTTTTCAGGCATCTGCAGAAATATAAACCCCCAGATATTCTGGGAATTGCCTTAAAGGAAACCTTATTTTGCATAGTATCAAGCAGTCGATTATTGTTAAAAAAAACAAAGAAGTAACGGAATGTAAAGCAGACTGAAAACAATAGTGGGTTACAAGCCCTATAAAGAATATTTTAATGTTAATGTATCTCTAAAAGGGCAGCAGCACAATCCCAAGAGCTCCTCTATTTTAGCCTTTTGACCTGATTTGTTACCACAATCCATATCAGATAATTACCACGTCCAATAAATCGCTAATGTGTGGCGTCAGAGCACCACACTGGACTGAGCTGAGCTACAACTCTCTCCAGAGACTGCATTGATTAGTAGAAAAACAGGTATGTCCACCTAAGGGCCTGTCACATCCATCAATTCAAACTGGCTTCATGTACTTTGTTAGTGATGAATAACATCTGACTCTGTCTTGTTGTAGCTCTTAATGGGGCTATGTACGAGGCTCTAAATGAGATTTGCTCAGAACAACATTTTGAATCTGTAATACAACTCCATTTATTGTGTGCATCTGAGCTTTAGCTGCCTTATGTGTAGATCCCTCACTGCCTGCTATAAAACAATTTGTGGGGCTCTTACAATATTACATATTGACAATTCTGACAGCTGATAAGCTGCTCTATCAAATAGGTGGTTAAGTGATATTCTCAGCTGTGATCCAGTTTTACTAATACATAACAGCTGAACATAATAATGTTACACGGGGCAGAAAATTCACCTATACAAATACAGTTTAGCACGGAATCGGTTTACAAAGAAAACCATTTTGATTTTTTTCAAATGCCCATCCTACTTTACGATACAATAAATAAATTAATAAACTGAAGTACACTCTGCTTTAAATTTTAGTATAAACCCTTACTTTAGTCCCATTATATGGCTCCTTGATAAGCAATATGCAATATTAAACCAGTGCTGCTTACTTATCTTTAACAATACTCCTCCTTATTCTATCACCTATTAGTGGTTCAATATACTGTACATATACAAAATAAAAAGTTCAATAACATAATATCATTGCTTTTAACATGTGCATAAATTATTACCCTCCATACTAAAATTAATATTGTGGATATAAATCGGTAATAATCTCCTAATCATTAATACAGTGCACATATATCATAATCCACACCCTATGTTGCATGCATATATAAAGTATCCAAATCCATCAAATACAATATGACAATGCATTTCCACAGTTCTTAAATGTGTCCTTTCTTGTAACAGTAATCAGCCACGATCCACTGCTTTCTACTCTTGTGTCCACCACCTGATCACCACACTGTGCAATATATGAGGTGTGACTAAAATGTTTGGTGAATGGTATCAGAAAACAAACAAAACAGAAGATATAAACAAATGACCTTTATTGGCCTTCAAAGTAATCACCATCCTTCACAACACACTTTTGGCAACGTTCATAAAGCTTCTGGAAACTGTCAGCAAAGTCCTCTTTGGAAACCTGTCGCAGAACCGCTGTCATACAATCTCGGATTGCCGCCACATCCACAAAATGTGAGTCATTCATGACGCTCTTCAGGCAGGGAAACAGAAAGAAGTCCACAGGCACCAGATCCAGGAGTATGGTGGATGAGAACCGGTATGCCACGCTAAGCCATGAATTGGCACATACGGTGCACAGGCGCGTTATCCTGCAGCAACATACTGGTCACACATGGTAATGAAATCTCCAGAGGTTTCCATCTGTTTTGCTTCCTGTTCGTCTGTAAGCTTGTGCTGCGCAAACCGGGAACAGATCTTCCGCTTATCCAAATCTTTGCGGACGATGGTGCGAACCCTGTCCTTGCAAATGCCTAATTCCTCTGGCATCAGTCGTAGAGTCAGTCACTGATCTCTTGCTAGCATTTGTTGCACTCGCTCAATCATGTCTAGGGGTTCTGCTTGTCGACAGCCAACCCGAACATGGCTCATCCTCAGTTGTTTTCTTACCATCACAAAAGCGTTTAAACCAATCATATACACATTTTCTGCTCATGTCTTCCATCCAGTACGCCTACACCAACAATTGTAGCAGAACTTGATGTTCACTTGTTGTGCCATTACACTGTGACCCTACCTCTCACAATGACTACGTTCGACTGGTTTACCCTGACGGTTACATGTACTTCACGCTAGGTGGTGCTTCACGATGTGTCTCTGGATAGCCATGTGCATGCGCAAACACCTGGTCCATGTTGCCGTTAAGATATCAGACCATTTAATAAACTCTTTAAACACCGAGGACTGTTTTTAATATTGATGGACCCTGGGCAAACATTTTTTCTTGGCCCCCCATGCAGTTTCGCTCTCCACCTGCTCTGGATCTAGAATAAATAGCGGCTAGACTCAAAGGCCACTAGATATCCTTACCACTCACCAATTAGTTGCTAGAGCTTACTGCACATTATTAATGCTTACTGATTGGTTGCTAGATGTTACTGCATATCCTTACTGCTCAATGATTGGTTGCAAGAGGTTAGTGCACATCATTACTGCTCACTGATTAGTTGCTAAAGGTTACAGCACATCATCTCCTCACTGCCTGCACACTATGGACTGGGGAGGTGAGGGGACCCATCAATAGACAGAAAACTCCTAGGAATTATAGGACTTCTGGGATCAGTGGCAATGCTGGGGGAGAGGGAGTGTGATCAGTGGCAATGCTGGGGGGGTTGATGGGATCAGTAGAAGTGGTGGGGGGATGGGATTAGTTAGAAGGCAGTGCACTGTGGAAATTCTGAATCATGTAGAGCAAAGATGGAAATCTTTGTCAAGTATATAGTGGGGGATTCTGCACTGACCACCAATGTAATGGGGAATTTACAATGACCACCAATGCGAGGTGAGATTTACACTGACCACCATGTAATGGGGAATTTTACATCACCCACCAATATAAAGAGGGATTTCTACGCTGACACCAATATAATAGGAGCATTTACACCAACCACTAGTGTAAGGGGGAATATACAATGACCTCTATGTTAGGGGGAATTTACACTGACAACCATTGTCGAGGAGATTTGTACTGACCACTAATGTAAAGTGGGATTTACACTGACCACCAGTGTAAGGGCAATTCTGTGCTTACCACCAATTTAAAGGGAAATGTACACAATGTAATGAAGAATTTACACTGACAACCAATGTAATGGGGGATTTTACATCAGCAACCAATATAATGGGAGATTTTACATCAACAACCAGTAAAGGTGTTTTTTTACACTGCCCACCAATGTAAAGGGGGATTTATACTCACCCCCAATTTAAAGAGGGCTTCTACATTGACTACTATGTAAGGGAGGATTCAAAACTGACCACAAATGAAAATTTGAATTTTTTACCGATTACCAATATAAAGAGGAGTATCTATACTGGCCACCAATGTAATGGGGATTCACATTGACCACTAAAGTAATAGGGATTTACACTGACCACTAATTCAATGGGGATTTACACTGACCACTAAAGTAATAGGGATTTACACTGACCACTAATGTAATAAGAGCATTAACAGGAACCACTAATGTAAGGAGGGATTTACACTGACCACTAATGTAAGAGGAATCTTTCCCCCAGCCACTAGTGTGAATAAAAGGATTGTACACCAAGCCCCAATGTAATGAGAAGATTTACACTGACCACCAATGTAACTGAGACATTTAGCCTGCTTTCACATTTGTGTGAACGCATGCAATTCGCTTTTCTGACACCACAGAAACGTGCTTCCCTTTAGCAGATACACAGCAGTGCCATTAATTGTTAATGACAACCTCATGTATCTGCTGAGATGTGTGTATTCACATGCACCACAAATCACAGTGCTGTGGCACCATGTAATTTTGAAAAAGGGTTCCACCTCCAATTTGCTTATCTTTGCAGAACAGGCTGATGTTAGGCTTAATGACCACAGTTGTAGGCAGGACTTTCAAGCATGCCCCTTTACCTCCCCGGTGGGCAGCATTCAGCAGAAGTGATGGTGGATATGACTTCAGGGGGCATGATTTACTTATAAATGCCACCTCTATTTACATATCAATTCCACTGGTCTGTGGATATTTGCATATTAATGCTGTCACTATTTACATATCAATTCAGGTTATTTACATGTAAACACAGGATCTGCAGGTGAGTCATCTGTACATGGCAATAGGGCAGAGCTGAGCAGCCTTAGTAACAGAACTTCACACTGAAATATCAGGACACAGCACAGGACTAAAACTTCATGGAACAGGGGAATTTGAAATGGGATAGTTTGCAAGTATGAGACAGCTGCTCTGGGCCCCACAACAATGATGGGGCCAAGGGCAAATGCCCCTTTTGTCCTGCCTTAAAGACGGCCCTGAGCGACCTAATACCCTGACCTAATAGCATACAGGTCAAATAACAGCCTGTGGCCTTTAAAGGAATAAAGCCATATTTCCCCTTCTCTGTTCTTCTCCAGTGGGGGGAGGGGGGCAGTATAGCTCAAGATAAACGACAATCACTACAAAGCACTCTCCATATAAAATCATTCACTAAAAAAAAATAAAAAACATCCATATTGGTATGTGCACAAATTGGCGCATAGAAGAAAAATACTCATCTCTGTCCACTTAATGTTCCCTGTGATTTGCACCGCTTTGGTGTCTGTGCCTGATCACTTTCTTGTTTACGTGATGACGTCACCCGGCTCTACCCTACATGTTGCATCGCTGGTCATTGGACTTTCCTCAGGGGTCCCTAATAAACAATGCTTGAATCTTTCTCTTTACAAAGGTTTTTATGAACACATAGCACAGTCATACAGACCCAACTGACTAAGACAATAATCCAGAGCATGTAACATAACTCAAACTACAGCCCAAAAATACAATGGAATCAATTTTTGCAATAATCAAACTGATCCTCAGTATGAAAGTGATGTTCAGATGTTTTTAAAGGTTAGAACATAATTGTCAGAAGTAACAAAAAAAAAAACAGAGGGGGCTGAACCCCAAAACTGTGAGGAGATGCACTGAGCTACAGTGTGTTTTCTCTTACAAAAGAGTTGTATTAAAGGGGTTGTAAACCCTCGTGTTTTTTTCACCATAATGCATCCTATGCATTAAGGTGAAAAAACTTCTGACTGCCCCCCCAGCCCCCCGTTTTACTCACCTGAGCCCGTTTGTTCCCTTGGCGGAGACACACTCACCTTCTCTGCCCGGGGTTCTCAGCTCTTGATTGGATAGATTGATAACAGCACTATCAATCAAATCCACGGGCGCTGGGGATGAGGCCGAGTCCGGCATTCTGTGTCTTTGCTCGCAAATGCTGGACTCAGGAGTGAGCCCGCAAGGCAACCCCCAGGGAGAGCACTTCTCCCAGGGGGGTTACCGATGCGAGGAGGAGCCACAAGCGCCGCCGGAGGACCCTAGAAGACAAGGTTTGGGGCCACACTGTGCAAAACGAACTGCACAGTGGAGGAAAGTATGATATGTTTGTTATTTAAAAAAAACAAAAACCGAGGGTTTACAATTATTCATTCCAACATTACTGCTCAACATTTTGATGGTTACATCGCAAATAAACATGTATTAATACAAAAAGAAAATAAATAAAAATTCTCAAGTCCTTGCAGTTCCAAGATTGGCTATACGTAACATCTACAAGATCAATATCACAGTCCGTAACTTTGGTACCCTAGGGCAGTGTTTCTCAACCTTTTACGATGAAGTATCCCTACAGGTCTATAAAACATTCCTAAGTACCCCTGTCTCGAGAAAGTAATTTCTGTTGTTTGGGTGTTTCTGTGTGTATGTAATGTCAGTATGTGTTTGTGATGATTTCTTTGTGTGTCTGTGATGGTTTTTGTTTGTGTGCAATATCATTGTATGTGTGCATGCTGCAATGACAGATACACACACACACACATATATACTGATAGATACACACACAGTCACAGATGAACACAATGACACCCACACAATCCCAAACTAACACACTTGCAGACAAACAAATATCCACAAAATCCCAAATTAACAGACTGGCAGACACACACATTGCCAAATTAAAACACTCAGAGATAAACACATATAATCCCAAATTAACACACTGGTAGACACACACAATCCAAAATTAACACACTGGTAGACACACAAACACACATAGAATACCAATTTAACACACCTGCAGACACACACACACATAAACCAAAATTAAACACACAGGTAGACACATGCACGCACATGAAGCCTACCGGTGCAGCATCCACCAAATGCAGCCTACCAGTGCAGTGCCCACCAAATGCAGCCTACCTGTGCAGTGCCCACCAAATGCAGCCTACCATTGCCTGGATCACGATCTCCCGCTGTGTCACAGAGCTTGGATTTGAATTGCTCTGCTGTAATATTCTGGCTTCTGTGATACACGTCACACTGATTCAATTTCCTGGCACTGGCTTAGTGTTCTGTCTATCACAAGAGCAGGTCTAGAAGGTGGGACTTTGTTACAGTGGCAATGTAAAGGAAAGGAGCAAAGAAGGTTCAAGATGGACTTTTGAACAAGGAAAATGGAACATGTGTCCCACCTCAAACGGAGAAGATGTTCGTGCAACTAGCCCATGGCCCGAGTCATGTAGGCCCTAAGGCAATGGAGAGAGACAAAAGCAAGACTGGATGGTTTATTCGCTTCTCCAGTAATTCATGTCAAGACTTTGTTGAGGGATGCATAATCTGTGCTAAAACCCAGGAAAACAGACCAGAGTAACACAAAGACATTTGGCCAAGCCACTTTTCCTTTTCCAAAGACTTCAGATTTATTAAATCCAATTGCCTAAGTCAGGCCAATATCAATATGTTTTGATGTGCGTAGACATGTTTTCAAGCTGAATAGAAGCCTGACCAGCGGCTAAAGCAAATGCCAAGACAACAGCAAAGAAGCTCCTTTCCGAAGTAATATGCTGCTTTGGAGTCAATGAAACCATAGAGAGTGAAAGAGGAACACATTTCACTGGACAGATCATACAAATTATATGCAAGGATTTGGCAATTGAGCAGGCCTTCCATGCCCTTATCATTCTCAGAGTTCAGGGAAGGTAGAAAAATATAGTGTAATCATTAAAGCTAAGTTAATGCAGGAAGAGAAGATGGGTCAGTAAAGAAACAATGGTCAGAACTGTTGCTTCTGATTCTTTACAGCATCAGGACTACCCCTACTTATAGGTCAGAGGGCTTGAGCGCTTATAAGATTTTGTGGGGGCCCACCTAAAGCAGGGTTTTATTTTCCACATCAGACTGCTGTAATGTATAATGATTATGTTTTGTTATGTAATTGTCTAATACAGTGTTTTTCAACTCCAGTCCTCAAGGTGCCCCAACAGGTCATGTTTTCCGCCTTACCATTATTTTAGATAGGTAATTTGATCAGTTTCACTGCCTTAGTAATTACCACAGCTGTTTCATCCGAGGGAAATCCTGAAAACATGACCTGTTGGGGCACCTTGAGGACTGGAAACACTAGTCTAATACAAGCAACGAACTGCGATGCACAAGTTTGTTTTTGATTCAATTCCAGATCAAGTAACTGGAACACATGATTTACAGCCAGGTGATTGGGTCCTAGTAAAAGAACATGTGAAAGTACCTTCGGGACCAAAGTTTGAAAGACCCTTCCAAGTGTTCCTGACAACTGCTACAGCTCTAAAGTGAAGTGAATACATGCCAGCCATTGCAAGACAGTACAGCTAATTTCAAAAGATGAGTAAACTACTGTTATGCCTTTGCTTGATCTTAGCAGTCAAGGCTATAGAGGAAAATCACCTGTACAAATTACACATGCTAACAGACATAAGGAGTAATTTAAGTAATTGCTAGATATGTTCACATAGGCCAGACAGTTCAAAAAAAGGCACACACCTGGTACCCATTTACTTTCATTTTGAGTTTAAGCCATACAAAGCTGCCCAAAGTACCAGTATGTCTAGAAATACCACATATGTTCTATTATTGTGAAAATACATTTTATGTTAAATATAACTTAAGGCCTTTGGAAATATCCCCTTGTTTGGTAAGGGAATGAGGTATACAATGTGACATTATGATAGGAAATATGACAAACCCCGATTACACTTTGTTTAGAAATGGTAAATTTTCATGGATTCAACAGATATTTTTTGTCCTCATAGGAATCATCATTATAGGATTGCTTGTTTATTTGTTTTTTTTCAGGTGTGCTAAATATGAAATACAAGGATTGCTACAATGTCAGAGTGTTATCAAATAGTCAGATTAGCAGATTTGTATGATGCCGAGATGGGTGATGCGAATGAGTAAAGATATGTATCCACATACACCCTAAGAAGAACTGTACTCCGCATAGATGTGAAGTAGTACTGTGGACCCTCTGGTATCATACTAGGTAGGGAAAATATGGTAGTGACCCCTCCATAGGGGTCAAGAGGATATATATTTATATATGTATATATGACTATCACTTTAAGAATTTGTAATACACTTTCTTGCTTCTTCTTAGACACAGAGTTTTCAGTCTATGATAACCTTCACTGCCAGATAAGAAGCAACAGTTTACTCCCTTTTTACACCAAGAAATGGACAGTCTTATCTAGCTGGCCTGATCCAGTACCGTCATGGCAGCGCCCATGTTTTCTTTCGCTTTCTATCAGTCACATGATGTAACCACCCATTTAACTGTTCCCTTGCTACTAAGAAGATATGAATGCTGATTGGACTAAACTATAGATCCCCCAATGAATATTTGATAATTGGAGGAGACTTTAATTTATCTCACTCGGTAGGTCTAGATTGTCATGTAATGAATCCCACAGATCCACAAACCCGCGCTGCTCGGGACTCAAATCTATTTCGCCAACTCACCAGACGTCATGCCCTATTTGATATATGGCGGGCCCTGCACCCGGGAGATAGACAATACACGTTTTTTTCTGCCCCTCACTGCATGCACTCTCGTATAGACTATTTTTTTTGTCAACAATGCCACCCTTCGTGCCACTAAGGACGCTCAGATCCTGCCTCTTTCTTGGTCCGATCACGCCCCTGTAACTATGTCCTTAGAGATAGGCACCCCTTACTCGTAAACCATGTAACTGGCAATTAAATAATTTCCTTCTCCAACATATCCCATCTAAATTGGAACTAGAGTCAACATTGCAGAATTATTTTCTTGAAAATGACTCCTCAGATATCTTCCTCGCCACCCTTTGGGAGGCCCATAAGGCGGTCCTCAGAGGGCGTTGTATAGCAATCTCCTCGGCCATGAAGAAAGATGCGAAAGCTTCTAAACTCCAAGCTGAAAGAGACCTCAGAACCCTAGAGCTCCAACTACAAACTTCACCATCCATACCTCTTCTTAAAAAAATTGTTTGTTTACGGACTACCCTCCGAGACTTAGCAAAAGGCCATGTAGAGAAGGCACTCCCTAGATTGAAGCAAACTTATTATGACAAAGGCAACAAAGCCCATTCACTATTAGCGCGCAAACTGTCAGAGCCTTCCCACCCGGCCACCCCCCACCAAATAAAGGATAGGAGAGATGCACTCCTTTCACACCCTCAAGAAATAGCTCGGGCCTTTGGGGAATTTTATACAGCCCTATATAACGACCCCGAAATTCCACAGGACCCTCTCCCCCCTGATTTAGCTGATTGTTTGCAACAATATTTGGAGGAAAGTGGAATTCCCAAGCTTCAGGCGTCGGACTTACTTTCCCTCAATGCCCCGATATCGGTAGAACTGACAGCCACCATTAAAAACTTGCCATCACATAAATCCCCTGGTCCAGATGGCCTCCCCTACCAATATTATAAGACATTTCTCCCGATCCTCCTACCTCATCTGTGTAGGTAGTTTAATGCCTTTCTCCAGCAAACCCCTGTTCCCTCAGACATGCAGAGGTCATTCCTCACATTAATCCCCAAACCTGACAAAGATCCTTCATTGTGTGCAAGTTATAGGCCAATCACACTTCTAAACTGTGACCTAAAATTTTTTACTAAGCTCCTCTCGCTGCGATTGAACCTGATACTTCCCTCTTTAATACATAAGGACCAGGTGGGCTTTGTCCCCCTTCGTCAAGCAGGGGACAATACAAGACGGATTATTGACCTCATAGACGTGGCGAACAGGGAAAACTTGAAAACTTTAGTCCTTGGGTTAGATGCTGAAAAGGGTTTTGACCGCCTTGGCTGGCCATTCCTGTTTGCCACGTTGAAATGCATTGGGTTCCAGGGCCCTTTTTTACAGGCCATCCAACACCTATACACAAACCCCACTTCTCAGGTTAAGACTCCCTTTGCCCTATCGTCTGCCTTTCTGATTGCGAACGGGACCCGTCAGGGGTGTCCACTCTCGCCACTATTATTTGCGTTATGTGTTGAGCCTCTGGCGGCTTCTGTTTGCAGAAATCCAAACATGCACCGGTCCCGGTGCGGGGAAGGGAATTTAAATTAGCACTGTTTGCAGATGACATTATACTTACCCTGACCCAGCCTAGGATATCATCTCCCAATTTACATGCTGAACTCGACCTTTATCGCTCTCTCTCTGGCTATAAAATAAACGCGTCTAAATCAGAGGCCTTACCCATCAATATCCCACCAGCAGAGACCCAACATCTACAGCAATGCTTTCCTTACCACTGGAAGACAACAGCCCTGAAATATTTGGGAGTACAGATCACCCCTTCTTACACTACCCTATATAGAGCCAACTTTCCTCCCCTTTTCAGGTCCATAAGGGATTTGTTACAAAATGGAAGGCCCATCATATTTCCCTCTTGGGGAGGGTGGCCTCTGTTAAAATGACCATCCTTCCCAAATTTCTTTACCTCTTCCAAACACTTCCTATCTCGATTCCACAGGTGAATTTGAGGAAACTTCAGGCAGACTTAGTGAGATTTGTTTGGAATTATGGGAGGCGTATAATATCTCAATCAGTCTTAACGGCAGCGTGCTCAGAAGGTGGGCTGGCATTTCCTGACTTAAACAAATATTACCAAGCTGCCCAACTGCGTGCCCTGGCCTCCTGGTTTCCCCAGCGGTCTTACAACAGGTGGACAGAAATTGAAAAAATATGAATGGCTCCCATACATCCAAATAGCATGCTCTGGAATGCAGATGTGGAGGTGGACTCGGCCCAACTTCTAAGCCCTATGCTTCATCTTAGATCGCTCTGGCGTAAATTATCCAGAATACATAAGCTGGGTTCGGAGAGATCGCTCCTCACGTCCTTCCTTTACAATCCCAGAATGCCTGCAGGCCTTACACATCAGATGTCTTCCCCATGGGCGACAAGGAATTTATTCCACTTTGGTCATCTAGTGCATCCATGTACACGTAGAGTGCTCTCATTCACAGAACTTCAAAAAAAATTTGACTTACCCCGCCAGGTATTCTATGGGTACCTACAGATCAGACACTACGCCCAATCGATCGCCCCGAACCTACAATTCTCAGCTTCAACTATATTTGAGAGCTTGATGTTGGAGGGCTCGACACACCGAGGCTTAATCTCAGACATATACCGGGTGCTAAATTCTTACTGCTTCACCACTCAGGGTAAGCATGCATACATGCTTCGATGGGAGAGGGCATTGGGAGAGTTAACCCCAGAAACGACATGGCGGACGATTTGGTCACAGGAAGCTAAGAGTTCTTTTTGTACACTCTACAAGGAGAAAGCCTATAAAATTCTTTTCTTTTGGTATCTGACGCCGGATGTTCTCCGTGCCATTTACCCTTCCAGCTCAGATAGATGCTGGCGGTGTCAGGGAGATAGGGGAACCTTGTACCACATTTACTGGACATGTCCTAGGATAGTGCCTTCTTGGATGGAGACACAGCTTTTACTAACTCGCCTGTTAGGTGTGCAGGTTCTTAGAACCCCAAAATGATTTCTTCTTGGAGTCTCTGGTTTACAGATACCTAAACATTCCAAGAAACTACTTAGACATGTCCTGACAGCCGCGAGATGCCTTATAGCCCTTTATAGGAAACAACGGGACCCGCCTACTCAAACAGACCTATACGCCAGAATAAAAGACATAGAGATGATGGAAAAAATGACTGCTAGATTACAAGATAGATTGGAGGCACATGATAAGGTCTGGGAAGAATGGCATAGAAGAGAAGATCCGCCTTGAACCAATGACCGAGCCTCCCCCTCCTTCCCCCTCCCTTCCCTCCCTACTCTCTCTTTCTTTTCTCTACTGTACTCTTTCCCATTTTTTCTCACTAGACAATGCTAAGGTCTATGTTGAAACCTACTTGTTGACTACTGAATTTTATATGGAACCTGATATGATCCTTATATATTTGGATAATTATTCGTTGATGCTGGTTGCTTGTCAGTTTTGTCGCTGGCACATTGAATTTTGTACAATACAGTGTCATTGTCTTTTCTACCTACCTGCATATATGTTTAATAAAAAAAACATTATTTGAAAAAAAAAAAGAAATTGCATTGAAAGTGCACTTGTAGTGCAAAGTGGATTTGCCTTTAGGAAATAACCCCCATTGTCACATTAAACACCAACTCAAGCAAAAAACTGCTATTGAGCATTGAGAGAAGAAGCCACACATTGTTGAGTAGAAAATTTTTTACATGTGCGTTTAGAAAAGGGTTTTTGAACAAACCAACATATTTTTTGGAATATATATTTTTTGGGACAGTAAAAATATCCTTTTTTGTGGTAAACAGGCATGTTTTTCAAAACATAAAACAATACACAACTCAGGAACTTACAAAGTTCAACTTTGATAAACTGAAGGCAATATTAGACATTAGTATGTCCAAACTGTGTTGATATTTCCTTCATCAGATGGGGGGATGTCACCCCTGTGGAAGCCAAATTTTGAAGATGCACACAAGTTGGGAGTCAAAATGGGGATTTCACTCCTGATCCCATGCCTAAGGTCAACATGTGCTACCTCCCATCATGGGGGATCAATGGACGTGTTTCGGGGGGTGCAACCCTTTCCTCTCAGCTACTTGAGTTGCGAGGAAGGGGTTGCACCCACAAAACGCGTACATTGATATCCCGTTATGGCAGATAGAACATGTTGACACACTGTGTACATCTTCAAAATTTGGCTTTCAACATTTTTTAGAAAAGTTCTAATAAAAATGTAAAAATTCAAAAATTTTGGTGTGTTTTATAGTCTGCCTAAAACATCAATTTTGTTTTTGAGTCTTTTTTCAACATCATTGATGTCTTCCTTGATCTTCTGTAAATCCCAATTGCACACCATGATCGCCCCGATGAGGACGTGTGCACTTGCACTTGTGAAATGAGATTCTTCTTCCACAACATCCACATCACCTAAAAGAAAACAACACACCATGTATTATAAATATGCAGGCATACATCTATTACCTGAAGCTGTGGTCTCAGATACTCACCTGTTGTGGTCACTATTTCCCAGATTTCATAAACCTCTCCTTTCTCCACATCCTGAGGTTGTGGTGTGGTGATTTCCCCTTCTGTAGGAGGTTGGGGGTCCCTGGTGTCCTCTGACGTCCCAATTCTTTTCTCCCGATGTGAATAAAATAAAGGTATACTTAGCACACAGATATTTGAGGCAAGAAATAGGAATATGAAACATTGCTTGGAAGTGTCGTACAATTGTCTGTTTTGGCAGAGTTCCAAGCTGAAGACATGTATTTTTCCCTTTCTTCAAGCTGAATACTTACCTTTTTGGGTAAAGTTTCACACATGGAGACACCCATAATATCCACTGGAGCACTTGTGTGGGACACCCTAAAAAGTTTATTCCGGTGTCCCACACTAGTGCTCCTGCATCCAGATGTGTAAACAGCTGCTGAGTGTCCTCTCCTAATGCCCCGTACACACGATCAAACATTCCGACAACAAAATCCATGGATTTTTTCCGACGGATGTTGGCTCAAACTTGTCTTGCATACAGACGGTCACACAAATCTTGTCGGAAATTCCGAACGGCAAAAACGGGGTGACGTACAACACGTATGACAAGTCGAGGAAAATGAAGTTCCATAGCCAGTGCGGCTCTTCTGCTTGATTCCGAGCATGTGTGGCACTTTGTGCGGCGGAATTGTGTACACACCATCGGAATTTACGACAACGGATTTTGTTGTCGGAAAATTTAAGATCCAGATTTCAAATTTTGTGTGACGGAAATTCCGATGGAAAATGTCTGATGGAGCCTACACACGGTCAGAATTTCCAACAACAAGCTCCCACCGAACATTTTCCATCGGAAAATCCGACCGTGTGTACGGGGCATTACACTGAATCAAGTTTGCATTTCATTCTAGTTACAAACCCATCTAGGCAACAATGTACTAAACTTCTTTTAATACAAATAGGCCTGAACAAATGTAGTTAACCTGCATCTGCCAAAAACATCGTATTAGTGGGCGAACGAACGATGTTTACTAAGAATGTGCCTATGAACCTGAAACTTGCCATTTTAAAATGTACAACAGTAAAGAAAAGCACATGGAGCAGCATGAACGTAATAAGAAGAATAGGAACACACAACAAAATACTTATTTGCAGCACTCTCTTAATTCTTCTGTACTGATCGTGCTCCCTCAATTTGAGGTCTGACCATCATTTCCTCAGTTGATCCTTGCATCGTCGTACCCCAAATTTCCTCTGCAGACTTTTCACATCTTTAGTCATAATCTTGGGCTTTCTGACATTTGGGTTTGGTTAAGGTCCATTCTTCCCATCATAGTCGGACCTCTTCAAGATGTCCACCATCTCCACCATCTCTACAAAGGACATATTAGAGGCCTTAAATGTCCTCCGGGATCGGGACGTTGGTGGCTCCGGGCTTTCGTCGTTGAAGCTGTCTTCATGCACCTGTTGTCTCTCCGCCATGTGCTCTCTCACTGTGCCAAAAGACAAGGGACAGGGAATATACTATAAAGAAGGTCAAGGGCAGGCGGAGTTTCACGCATGCGCAGTGTATATAAAGCGTTACACGCGTGTGTCATACCTATGATCTGTGAGTGGAGGACGGAGTATCGGAAGTGCCGATCGTTCTAATGAAGGTACAGTTTTAACTTGGGGCATCAGTGGCCTATACTGCTTAGAGATTGAGGCCTATATTGGGACAAGATTATGTTAGTTTAGCCTGACATTAGGGTTTGTCTTGTGTTGTGTCTTGCAGAGAAAATGGATCGATTCAACAATCATGATTTCCTCCCCCAATTCATTGATTTGTATAGAGAGCTGCCCTGTCTGTGGCAGACAAAACACCCCTTTTATACAAATCGACTAAAGAGGAAGGCAGCACTGGATAAATTGCTGGAATTTGTGAAGCCGCAGATCCCCACGGTAAACATCAACTATTTGAAGTCCAATATTGGTGGCCTGAGGAGCACATATAATAGGGAGCAGAAAAAGGGCCAGGATTCCCAGAGATCAGGAGCAGCAGCAGATGACATTTATGTCCCCAGGCTCTGGTACTACGACAGCAGGGCCGGCCCTACCATGGGACCCAATGGGATTATGGTTCCAGGCAGCATTTACCCTGTTTCCCCGAAAATAAGACCTAGCGTGAGTGTCAGTGATGGCTGCAATATAAGCCCTACCCCCCAAATAAGCCCTACCCTGTTTCCCAGAAAATGAGCCCTACCCTGAAAATAAGACTTCCAAGGGCTTATTTGTGGGGTAGGGCTTATATTGCAGCCATCACCGACAATCACGCTAGGTCTTATTTTCGGGGAAACAGGGTAATAGGGGCGGCCGCGGCAGCCAGGCTGGCAAGAAGTTACCGCCAGCCAGGAATCCCGCATCATCAGTCAGCAAGAGACTCTCAGGACTCGGAGCAGAGCAGAGCGGAGGCTGTGCTGTGCACTGTTCAGCGTGTGCTGTCTCCTGCACTGGTTGTTAGAGTCGCCTGCCGCCCAGCGCCTAGCAATCCAGTGACATCAGAGGCCGCCCCAGCATTCAAAGCACTCAGCTTCCGCGCCAATCAATTGCTCTGCCCATCGTCTTCCATCTTCCATCTCCAGCGTCACAGGGTGAGGGAAGGAAGGGCTGAGGAGAGCTATCTGTACAGCTGTGACAAAATAGTAAGTTATTAAGTAAGTAGGGTGATCATTATAGCCTATAATATATATATATATATAATTTATAGGGGAAATCGATGGAGGGAGAAAGAACTGTGCACTCAGAAGAAAAGGCCTTTTCAATGCAATTGTGGAATCTGTAGCATATTCAGTACAGACTGTTAAAGCTAAAAAGGTTGTTATTTAAAAAAAAAAAAATGAATACAGTTTTACATTTCTTTAAAAAAAAAAGAAAAAAGTTTTTGCATCTACAGCTGGCATGAGTACCTGTATCTGTCTTGATATCAGCTTCATGTAACTTCCTGGGCAGCAGCACTCAGACTGGGAGAGTGAATGGCAGTACTAAGAGTCAATAATCAGCGAGTAGCGCTGATGACTAAACAGTATGTTGCTGCTCCTTTTATTGTCCAATAGCAGACTTTAGGTGAAGATTTGAGCCTCGTGGTGTCTATTAACTACTTGCCCTACCAAAAATTTACCCCCCACCCCACCCTCTTCATGACCAAACCATTTTTTTGCTTTTTGGCACTGCGTTACTTTGACTGACAATTGCGCAGTCATGTAGCGCTGTACCGAAATACACATTTATATCATTTTTTTCACACAAAATAGAGCTTTCTTTCTGGGTTTTCATTATTGTTTGCGCTATAAATCAAAAGAAAAAGACTGAAAATGTTGAAAAACAAACAACATTTTTACTTTCTGATATAACATTAATAATTAAAGGTCTTCATAAACTTACGACAACATGCATTCTGCTACATATTTTTGGTAAAAAAAAAAAATGCCAATAAGCGTATATAGATTGGTTTACGCAAACTATGGTATATATTTTTTTTTACTAGTAATGGCGGCGATCGGCGGCACTGCCATATTATTATTATTATTTAAGGTACTTTATATAGCGTTGTCAGCGCTTTACATATACATTGTACATTCACATCGGTCCCTACCCTCAAGGAGCTTATAATCTAAGGTCCCTAACTCACATTCATATACTAGGGCCAATTTAGACGGAAGCCAATTAACCTACCAGCATGTCTTTGGAGTTATTTTGTGATGGACAACTAACTGATACTTTGTGCGAACCAGTGATACTAATACAGTGATTAGTGCTAAAAATATACACTGTCACTGTACTCATGACACTGGCTGGGAAGGGATTAAACATCTAGGGTGATCAAAGGGTTAAATGTGTGTCTAACCAGTGTTTATGTGTACTATGAGGTGCTTTTACTAAGGGATGAGCTGTTTCCCTTCCCCCCTGCCACATCCTCACTCACCGGGCAGAGCTCTGTCCTGTCTTCCTTCTCGCCATTCAGCGGGTGCTGGTGGACATCCATTGACCAGCATGCTGATTGGCTTGTGCTGTGTCTGATCACAGCACAGCCAGTGCAGCACCAGCACACACGCCCCCTACCCTTATCATGATATCCTTTTGTGGGACGGGGGGGGCAGCAGTTCATTCTTGGTCTCAGGCAGCACCATGTCTTGGGCCGGCACTGTATGACAGACTGCGATTTCTGTCAGATCAGACTGAAATCAGGCTATCACCCTGAACCCTTCCTTCCACTCTTCCTTTAACCCCAGCTGAGGCTTCCGACGTCCAACCTGGGCCTTCCACCCAGGAAGAAGTTGTGGAGGAGCCCAGCTTGAGTCAGGTATAGCATTGTTCAATATATTTCTCAAAACTGAGTGTGATTTATGATCAATAAACTAAAACTTTGTCCCTTTTTCATACACAGGAAATCCTCAGCCAGGAGGCGGCTGTAGAAAGTGGCAGCCAGGAGGTTGCAGGGGAAAGTGGCAGCCAGGAAGTGGCGGGGGTAAGTGGCAGCCAGGAGGTGGCCAGGCCCAGTAGCCTGACCGAGTAGGTCCTTCCCCTCCGCCTTCAACAAACTAGATCCAGGAAGGAGAGGAGCGTGGAGGAGTCAGCACTTGGGTTAATTCGGCAGGCTTCTGCGGCCCTCAGAACCCCCACCAGTCTTCTTGAGGCCTGTGCCTGCATGGCTGCCAACAAAATGCCTGAAATGGAGGTGGGCCAAAGCCTCTTTTTTGAGGAAGTGATATATATGGCCCTAAAGGAGGGGTTGAGGGGCGAACTCACAAGCAAAACCCACCTGTGTGAGTTGGACCATCCTCCTCCTCCTCCACCTCCTCCACCTCCTGCCACAGCTCCAACACCAGAGCCACAGCCTGGAAGCAAGCATGGAAGCAAGCGTGTAAGGAAGACAAGAGAGTGATGGCCTGGGTTCAGTTTGGTCTGGCAAAAGATGCAGGCTGTTGTAAGCCCACAGTCTGGGTGTCACGTACCTGGTAGGAGTCTGAAATGACAAGGTCAGCCTCTCTTGTATCTCCAATCCAAGCCCCACTGGAGATGGAACAGATGGTGGCAAGGATCAGGAGGAACACGAGTGCCTGTGAATGCTGCGTGCAGAACTTGCCGGAAGTGTTGCAGACTGGGAAGTGCAGGCAGGGTTTCTGGTGAAGAGCTGGAACCAGCAAAGCTGAGAGGATGGACGGCCAGCACAGGTACTCGGAAACAGCATGGAGCCAAACAGGAGACAGGAGCGAGGTCATCAGGTAAGCCAGGTTCAGTAACGGGCAGGCAGCGAGGTACCAAGGTATAAACAGGAGCAAGGTCAAACAGGAAGCCAGGATCAGGAACCGGTAATCAGAGTAATCAGAGTCCAGAAACAGGGTCAGGAAGGCCAGGGTTTCAGCAACAGGAAGTCAAGTCAAACAAACAGGGTTTCAGAATCTCAGGACACAGCTGAAGATCAAGCAGCACCTGTCAGAAATCAGAGCAACCCTTAAATAGGCTGTCAGGTGCCAATTGTGGCCAGATGTGTGTTCCTGCGCAAGGAAATCTGCTGATGCCCGTGAATGTGCGCATGCACACGTGTGCGTGCCGGGCGCATCCTGACAGTTCTCTTATGCCCCGTACACACGGTCGGATTTTCCGATGGAAAATGTCCGATCGGAGCGTGTTGTCGGAAATTCCGACCGTGTGTGGGCTCCATCGGACATTTTCCATCGGATTTTCCGACACACAAAGTTGGACAGCAGGAGATAAAATTTTCCGACAACAAAATCCGTTGTCGGAAATTCCGATCGTGTGTACACAAATCCGACGGACAAAGTGCCACGCATGCTCAGAATAAATAAAGAGATGAAAGCTATTGGCCACTGCCCCGTTTATAGTCCCGACGTACGTGTTTTACGTCACCGCGTTTAGAACGATCGGATTTTCCGACAACTTTGTGTGACCGTGTGTATGCAAGACAAGTTTGAGCCAACATCCAACGGAAAAAATCCTAGGATTTTGTTGTCGGAATGTCCGAACAAAGTCCGACCGTGTGTATGGGGCATTACACTGGGGACATATATGTCATCTGCTGCTGTTCCTGATCCCTCGGAGTCCTGTCCTGAACTGGATTGTGCTCCCTATTAAATGGACTCCTCAGGCTCCCAGTTTTGCCTGTCAAATAGTTGATGTGTGCCCTAGGCTACAAAGGCTTCGCTAATTTCACCAGTTTATCCAGCGTTGCCTACCTTTTTATTTTGTTATGACCGCTAATAAATGTATAATTTTTTTCTTAAATCATTGGCTTTGTGTTATAGATAAAAAAGGACAGTTTGTTTGTAGGCAGGTACATTTCAAAAAGACAATGTAAAATTAACAAGGGACACCAACACCAACCAATCTCCTTGAGGTTAAAAAATACAAGATAATAATGGTGTTGTGGTAACTTGACACACAAAACGAAAAAACATATTATGGAGATCACTAGAAAAAAAATAAAAAAACAGATCTTGATTTTTTAAAAAAAGGAGATTACTATAAACAAAATTTAAAACATTATTCTGGAGATCTGGCGAAAAAAAAAAAAAATATTCATGAGATCACAAGAAATCAGTTTGTCAGAACTCTGTGTGAATATCAGCTGCAAAACAACTCCATTATTCTAGCATTATAAAGAAGAAGAGAATGCACTGTGCTATCTCTATTACGAACGCTAGTTTTACTAGAACGAGCGCTTCCATCTCGTACTTGATTCAGAGCATGCGTGGAATTTTGTACGTTGGAATTGTGTACACACGCTCGGAATTTCCAACAACAGATTTTGTTGTCGGAAAATTTGAGATCCAGCTCTCAAATTTTTGTTGGCGGAAATTCCGACAAAAATGTCTGATGGAGCCTACACACAGTCGGCTAAATGCAAGTTACCATGTTTACATGCGTTTAAAGGCATTTGGCGTTTCAAATGCATCTGAACAACCGTCCTGAATGCATTTTTTTTTGCTTTCCAAAAAATGCTTCTGAACTCAACTGCCTAGAAATGACTATAAACGATCCTGTGTACATGTACTGATAAGATAACAGAGGAGAGTTCAGCTGAAAAAAACGCCCAACTGCTCCTAAACGTCTGTTTGCCAGCAGCAGTGTACATGAGGCCTTATACAGATAAAAGATGCTGACAACTGGGTATGGGATGAGCTGGGACATTTCTACTGCCAAAATACCTTGGGTTATAGGATATCGATACATTGTTATCTAAGACTAATTTGATTTGTTTTACACTGATTGATAAAAGTACATGTGACTGTGAGATCCACTGTACTCTCACTGTAAATCCTTGTTTCCTTCATGAATGAGATATAAACTGTGATTGTGGAACATTAAAGTAGGAGTAAACTCCTATACAGGAATTTTAACTATAGGTAAGCCTATAATAAAGCTTACCTATAGGTACTGTAAATATCTCCTAAACATGCACTGTTGAGGAGATATTTACTGTACATGCATGTCTCGAGTGGCCGTTCCTTCAGAGTACTGTGTTGTAAACTGCAGCTCCCTTGCGCATGCGCAGGCGGGACATCATCTCGGCTTTGGCCACTCACACAGCTGGAGTCTGTGAACCCGGAAGGAAGACTGGGTGAAGATGGAAGCCCTGTCAGTAGTGACAGCTCGCCGCTGGAAGGGCTTTGTTCTAAGGTAAGTTTCACATAATGTGCTAGTATGCAATACATACTAGCACATTATAACTTTGCCTTACAGGTTAAAAACAAAAATCCCAGACAGTTTACTACCGCTTTAAAATTGATTTATTTTAAAAATGTTTTGAATACTTAATTTTTTAAATCTAATTTTAATTTGATTTAAAAAAAAAGTAAGGGACCCAACACTAAACCTACGATTCACCACTCCATTTACAGACTAAATTTTCTAAGCCTGTAGACTTTAAGTTAGCTGTGTGTCGGAAACGGCGTCAAATGATTTTACAAAGTCCAAATATACTATTTCCACAGCCACTCCTTTGTCTAAGTCTTTGCTTATTTGCTCATAAAATTAAATCAGATTTGTTTTACAACTTTTTTTTTTTTTAATCCATTTAATCTGATGCTTATGATATTATTTTCTAAAAAAATTCTTCTATGTTGTCTTTTATCAAACTTTGGACATAGCGGAGAGTTTTATCAAGTTGAGAAGATAGTTACTTGGAAATGATTTTGATCTCTTTTTAAATTTAAAAGAGAAGTTTCAGATTTAAAAAAAAAAGTATTTACACACCTAGGTGGATGCTGCATTAATCCAATCGGTGCTGTGCAGGCGGCAGGAGATGTTGGTTCAGGCTCTCAACGGTATGCTGAGAGGCTGAGCAAGCTGGCGGATCCCAACTTTAAAGTCTGGGTTCCCTCAGAGCCTGGACTGGCTTAGTGATGTCAGCCAACAGCAGGCTTTAGCCTGCTGTCGGATGAATACTGGTCACAGGAATGCAACATGAGCAAAAAAAGCTTTGGCCCTACTTATCGTTTAAGCACCACATGCATACCTGTTATTAAAGAGTCTATAAAAATTAGAAACAATGGCTGTGTGATAACAGAGCTCACATCTTTGAGGACTATTTGAGTGTAAGCCATCTGGTCCAGGTGCTTTATTCACATTTTCTTGTCTAAATGTTTTTAGCCATTAAGGTTCTTTTGGGGTTGTGTCAATCCTATCCCCATTTTGGATTTGAGCGCCCCCATTTATCTTTAAATACACAGAGCTAAAGAAGGTATTTAATAAATTTGAATTCTCTTTGTCCTCAGTCACCAGTTCTGAATTATCTACATGCTTAGACCTGACCTACTATAAATATATTTAAAGAGTTTTGGGTGGTTTGTTTTTTCATTTGTCTTGGATTTTTGCTACCTTGATTTCCTTTTACGTATTTGTAACTTTCACATGTCGATAATGTTCTTTCATTTTTATATTTTTTAAATGCCCTTTTCTTATTTTTTATTACTTTTTTTTTTTTTTACTTTGGACATAGACCATATAGGTTTTCCTTTTAACCTTTTAAACCTTTTGGCCATGTGGCAGTAATTTTGTGTACAGTCAATTTGAAAAATTCCAATTTCTGTTATGTATTCTTTGATGACAACATTCCCTCCAAGTTTAAGTCTTGGAGATCAGACCTCAGCCTTGGAAAATGTGTTCTCCTAAATTGACTAAAACTCTATGGCTAATTTGCATACCCACATAACTGATATAAATATATTTTAAGAGCATATAAAGTTTATATTTTGTATACTTTTTAATAAAAGCCATGTTTTTTAATTATTTATGCTGTAATTGTATCTGACAATTGCAGTTTCAAATAGAGGCACACTGCCATTTTCAGTCAGCAGTGTCATTATTTTGTGAATACAATATCCAGACTGCATGTACCTATTATGTCAAAGCTCGCACACAGGATTGGAAGACAATCTGATTACCTTTTGATGCTTAGTGGTTTAATGTGGAGGGGTGAGCAGCATACCACTGTAGGGGAGATACAGTTGCTGGGTACTGTGTACCACTTCCACTTACTTTTCAGACCTCTGGTCAGTATGGGCAACCACTGGGAAGTCAAACTTCTTCCTCTGCCCTGGTAATAACTGATCACATGGCAGGGGAAGAGCAAGAATGGGTGCCAGTGCTGACTAGATGTTTGTAGCTGCTCTGCATCAGGGGAAGTATTGATCTGCAGTGCTTTCTGAGATGTTGGCTGGAGCAGTGGCCATTGCTGAAATGCTTAGTGCTCCAGCAAAGAGTGCCTGCAGCCACTCTGCAGAATGTCCTGAATTCTAAAGCAGTGTTTCCCAACCTTTTTTCAGTCAAGGCACCCTTTAAAAATTATGGACAGTCTTGAGGCACCCCATTCTAAAATGTAAATACTAGTCGAATAGTTTTGCATAACACAGCATCATCCACACAAGTAGGACACCCAACTTTAAAGGTGATTTATTCTTTCAAAGCAAATACACTTTTGCAAACTGATACTGACTAGTATTCCAATATTTCTCTTCTCCCTCAGTTTTTCTTCCTCACTCAATGGTTATGGAGAGGGGCAGGGGAGGGTCAAACAAGGATGCTATGCAGGCAACTGACATCCTCCTTATCAACTGGTGATGCCATTGGTTGTTTGGATGCCAGTGTCTAGAAGGTTGTAATGGTGCACAAACCTTGGCTTTGTGTAACTAAAAGGCAGCTTTATCCACACGCTGTCTTGTATACAATTTGTGGACAATTTTTAGGCATTTTGCCAAGGCACTACTGAAGAAACCTCAAGGCACCCCAGGGTGCCTTGGCACCCTGGTTAAAAAAACCCCACAGGAAAATGATTGAAAAACACTGCCCCATGCTGCCTTAGGCCACTAGCAGTCCCTGTTCTGACTTCAGAGTGATGCTGACGTCAATCAACAGAAGGTGATGAGAGTAATCAGAGTGATGCTGACGTCAGTCAACTGAAGGTGTGCTGATGTTTGAAGCAAAGTGGCCAGAGTTTGTGTAATCATACTGTAATGATTAGTTGTCAGCTGTGGCCAAAAGCTGGCAAGTTCTCACCTATGCAAACTGACCCTCTGGCTTTAGTACTTTGAGTCATTAATCTAGAATATGCATGAAAATACCAAAATTCTTAACCTACTTTGCTGCTATGCATACTTGTTTCAGAAAAGTGACTTTGAAAGCACTAAAGCCAGAGGGGCAGCATGTAAGTCCAGCAACGAGTGTTTGTCATCAATGACAGCCCCCCTATTTCTCTTACGAAGGGTTTACTTTAAAGGAAGGAGTTGGCAACCTAACCTATAATTTGAAGATTATTGCCATATTTTTTAGACATGTGCGCCATCAATAAATTTGTTTTGTTTCATTCCGTTTCGTATTAGAATTAATTCGTATTTCGTAATTCGTGTTCGAAATTTCGTACGAAATACACATTTTCATTAGGTTCGTTAACTTTTCGTAACAATTACGAATGTTCGTTATGATGAATTTATCATTATGAGGGGCTCCCACCATCCCTGTGCTGTGCTGACTTCCTGGGTTTTTAACTTTTAGGTTTGTTAACTTTTTCTAACATCTACAAATGTTCGTTATGATGAATTTATCATTATGAGGGGCTCCCACCATCCCCGTGCTGTGCTGACTTCCTGGGTTTTTAACTTTTAGGTTTGTTAACTTTTCCTAACAATTACGAATGTTCGTTAGGAATTGGGATCCCAAATTCTTAAACGAAATTTCGTATTCCGTACCAAATTCGGAAGCATAGCAATTCGTATTTCGGATCCTCCCGAATGTAAGAATTTATGGAAATTCATACGAATTTTCGATTCGTACAAAACTAATCGCACATGTTTAATATTTATGTAGATAAATGAACATTTTCAGATTTATCCACACATCTCTATCTATCAAGGCATGTCCCATGGTCTGTCCCTATGTCAGGAAAGTGAACGTATTATACCATGCTAAAATGTATGCTTAGCATTTTTTTTCAATACTAAGCGATGATCAAATCAGTCCCACAGAAATTCCGTAGGGCAGTACTAACCCCCTCTACTTATAAACTGTATTCATGTGCTGCCCATAAAAAAAAAATCTGATCAGTCAATTCATTACATTATTCTCTATAGGTCATCTAAAATATATAGCTTATTCTCAGATTAACACAATTTAAAAATCAATTATTAGCATGAATTTACTAAAGCTTCCATCTCTAGAACCCTTGATTAACATATATGTTTTTATACCACTATATGGCTGAGAAGATTAGATCAATAGAAATGGCAAATAGCTAATCATCTTACTCGTGATAGTAGTTACACTCTGAGGATCATGTTAGGTCAATCTGTAGATTAATGTGGGTAAAAACCCTGTTAAAAAAGTGTTATTTTATGTATCTATAAAGCTTCAGGCAATACAGGAGAAGAAAAAACTTTGCTACATGAACACTCAAAAAGGAACAATCAACTGCTGTTATAAACACATATGAAAGTGCTAGGATAGCCATAGGCATTTTAGTATAAGAATGTCTACATAGCATAGAAGCAATAATCACATCTGTGCCTCGATTCCACCCCAGGGACATGCGGCGAGGTCAGTGGCTGGTGATGCACTGGATAGAATGAGCGCAAGATACACACAGGTTTCATATTAACAAGTTATGTATTCGACTTTCATTATCTAGGCGATTGCCGTTCTACTAGTTCTACTGGTTATACTCATTTAAAAGAGAAGTAAAGGAATTTTTTTTTTTCATACTTACCTCGGTGGATGCAGCACCGGTCCAATGCTGCGTCTGTTCCCCTGGCGCCTCTGCACTGAATACCGAGAGATCGAACACCACTGATCGCTCTGTTTTCAGAGCTCCGTGAGCAGTAGACATGTGTGATTTGTTTCATTTCCGAATTAATATTCGGAATTTTTTTTTAGTTATTCGGAGATACCCGAATTACAATATAAACAAATTTTACCCAATGCTCCAAATAATGAAACGAAACTCGGACGAAAATTCGATTTGAATTTTACATTGAACTCCAGTCAAATTTAATGCTGTTTTAGTTAAGTCAATGGTTATTTAAAGAGTCATTGTAATCATTTGATAACATTTTTTTTTGTTTGTTCACTTTGCCACATTTGAATAAAATAAATAAATACATCTAAAGTTTTCGATTCGACCAATTCAAAATTTATCGATTCGAACTTTTGAAATTGAAGAAAAACGGTAAATTCAAAGAAAATTAAAAAAATTCTGAATACAAATTACGAATATGCATCCTGAATACGATTTGAACGAATTAACCGAATTTAACTAAACTAAATAACTAGATTAACTAATCAAATCTAGGAGAATCGAATGAGGACAGAGCGGGGGTGGGGCCGAGCTGAGCCGTGGCTCTATGTGTCTTATGGATGAATGGAGCGGGGTTCGGGAGCAAGCATGCACCAGCATAGTTCCTAACTGTCCCTGATTTAGAAGGACTGTCTCTAATTTGGAACAAAGTCCCTGTTTCCTTCTTATTTGTCCCTCATTTTGGCCTGATCTGTAAAACTATATAAAATGCACTTGTTATCTTTCAAAAAGTGTTTCCAAGTGTTAAACCTTTCATCCAATTTCTAAATTGCTGCATTTGGTATTTTCAAAAGCCAGTAAAAAGGAGTAGCAGTGGTAAGAAAAAGCACTTGTGGGTTTAATTAATCATATTTTTCATACAATTTTCTTTTAGGGGGCATGACAGGGGTGTGTCCAATGCCTATATACTTTTGCCAAAAGGTGTTCCTTGTTCCAATCTCTAAATGTTGGGAGACATGCACACCAGTGTCCCCAAAGCAAGTGGCATGCTATTGGGGGCACTTGTCAGGGACCAGAGAAGAGGAGGATCAGGACTGCTCTGTGCAAAACCGTTACACAGAGCAGGTAAGCATGACATGGTTGTTTTTTTCTAATGTCACTTTAAATAGTATTTTCAGTTTATGGTGCTCATATACAGTTTATTTCTGCTTTAATACCACCATGGCAATCTACTGTGCTTCACAGTGGTTCAGTGGAGAGTTTATGGTAACTTTTGGCCCACTTCACCCTAACCTGTCTGGTTACATTTTCTTGTTGCTTTCCAATCTATTATGTACTGAGAGAGAGGGCGATCTGCTTCTGAAAATGTCAAATGCCTGGCTTTCTCTAGCTTTAATACATTGAGCCACTGTTCCAAAACAACTATGCAGTTAGACTGCATACTTATGGTACATTCTTGAAATCTGCATACTTGTTCTGAGTCAAGGGCATAGAGACACTAAAGCCATTTAATCAGCATGACAGCCAGCTAAGTACTAGTATTTTCAGAAGAGGTGTCATGTTTTTATATTTGGCCAGTACAGTTTTACCTTAAATAAGCAGGTTTCGTTGAACAAAGTAAATGCATATAATAGACGGCTATAGCTATTTTCCTTAGAAAAAGTTCAGTATGTTCTGATGACATACATTAACAATTACAATTGTATAATTAGAAACTGAGAAGGCAGCAGTTAATGAGTTTAAAAAGACTGAAAAAAAAAAAAAAACGTGACAAAGATGTCTTTACTATGTAAGACACAACTTAATTAACTTTGCACTAATTTACCACGTATCCTGAGCATTTAAGCACTTTGGAGGTTTGGTTTCTGAGTACTTTAAAGACTATTAAAATTAGCTAAAAATAGAAAATAAGAGTGATAATATGAGATGTGAAAAGGTCAAAAGAAACCTTTATTTAATATCTCAATATAATGACTGGGTTTTAATGGAATGGTGTTACATGCCTGACAAGTGTTTTTCAATTTAAAGTAAAGCCATTTAAACAATAAAAGTAGTAATCATTGACTAATTGGCTGGACAATCAGGCTAAATCAGAACTACGGTAAGCTTGAAAAGTCAAAATACATTAAATGTGGCAACATTTATAAATGAAAAATGTCCTGAATTCATCCTGAAAAATAGTACTTACTGTGCCTACAACCCCATAACTGTACATCTGCAGTGTGAGATATACGGCTCAGTATGGGGTCCTCCCTAAAACCAATATCAGACCCTTTGAATCTGGTATAGATTTTAGGAGGCCCCCTCAAAAAGAATGGTTAAAAAAGGACATACAGTTCTCACCAAAATCCAGACCCTTCGGATCTGGAATAAAATTTAAGCGGGAATCCTGAGCAATATAAAAAGCCCTCCTCCCCCCAGACCTTTAATCTCATCATGCAGCCTGGCAGGCCAGCTGTGCTGCTCCCCCACCTCCTAAGCCATACCAAACCACATGTCTTCACTATGGGGAGAGCCCCTGTTGATGAAGACAAGGGCCTTTTCCTCACAACCCTGTCTCAATGGTTGAGGGGGTGTGGGAGGGAAGCTTATCAGAATCTGGAAGCCCCCTTTAAGATAAGGAGGACTCTAGATATCTGGCCCTCCTACATGAATGAGTAAGGGATATATATGACCCCCTACTCATTCACGCAAAAAAAAAAAAAAAACAGCTGTTAATAAACAGACAGCAATTTTTATTTTATTTTTTAAAAAATCCAGCATTGTAAATCCAGCATCAATCTCAATGAATGTTGCCTTTTATTGTCACCTACCAATTTCCAAAAGAAAAAAAAACAGCTGATATGCTAATGCACATGTGCTGCACTGTCACGCTAATGACAGCTCTCTTGAACAATTATTAGGTTTACATACAAGGGGCAGGGATGTGGGGACATCACTTATCAAATATGGACATGGCTGAGGATTCTTGGCTATGTAAGTGAATGTGGCCAGTGATGTCACAGGTTAACATTCTTAACAGCCATTGACAGTAGAAAGCTGTCATGTATGTTAGCGATAGTAATAGCGCAATTATACATGACGTTCAGCTCTCAGCAAAAGGGTAAATGTTCAGGCGTTTGTCTGAATACCCTAACAGCCAAGGTTTGGTCTGAACTTGTGTTGGAACTGAACCTTAAGCCTCGTACACGCGGTACGATTGATGACAAACCAAGCGTCTGATTTTTGTCAAAAGGGCGTGCCACAAGAAAAACTACTATAGACAGAAGAGGGGTGTGGCCATGGGGGCTAAGTAAACCCCATCAGTTGCGATACTCTTCATGAGTTTGTGGGAAAAGGAGGCTATCTACAGTATGATAGAAATATACCAGAGCTTAGACTCTACAAGAGATACATATATGACATTATAATAGTATGGGTAGGATCGCGGGAATTGTTCTGTAGGTTTCTAAAAGATGAGGAATAACCCCTATGGCATCTCTTTCTCAGAAACCTATAGTCATCATTATGTACATTTTTTAGATCTTACCATATACAAAGAGAATGGAAAACTATTTACAAAGACCTTCTTCAAGGATGTAGATATAAATGGCTACATCCCTTTAGGTAGTTGCCACCATCCTAGATGGCTGGGTGGTATCCCTAAAAGCCAGATGTTGAGAGTAAGAAGGAATTGCAATAAAAAAGAAGATTATGACACACAAGCGGAACTGATTCTGGAACGATTTCATGAAAAGGGGTACAATCTAAAAGATCTAAAGAAAACAAAAGAAACCATTGGTGAGTTAGATAGGGAAAATGTGTTTGAAAAGAAAGCTAAAAAGCAGAAAGATTATGGTGTGGCTTTCTTAATTGGATATAACTGACAATATAAACAGTTTGAAAAAATAATTAGTGAACACCGGCCTCTGTTATTGGAAGACAGAAAAAGTCTTGCCCGCACAGCCCAGGATTATTTATACGAAACCTCCAACACTCAGGATCAAATTGGCACACAATGTTATTAATCCTCCTAAGAAGTTATTTACTTTTTTGGATCAAACTGTTTTTTTTAGTTGTGGTAAATATGTGATGTGAAAAACCTCCAAACATAGGAAAAGGAAAACTACCCACTTCAGCTCCTTTTTTGATGGTAGGTCTTTTTAAATCAAAAAAAATTTCACTTGTGGGACCACACATGTTACCTACCTCTTGTCTTGTCCCTGTGGTCTACAATACGTGGGCAGGACCACGAGAAAATTAGGGGTAAGGCTTAGGGAGCATGTCAATAGAATCAAAAAGGGCTATAAACAACATGGACTGTCCAATCATTTCAGATTTTTCCACAACAGGGATCCAGGGGGCCTCACATTCTATGGGATAGATAGGGTGGAGGAACATTGGAGAGGTTCCAATCTCAAGAGAGATTTCATTTTATTTTTGTTTTTATTGATTTTTATTTGTATTTTATTTTTATTTTACTTTATTTATTTTTATTGTTATATTTATTTTTATTTTTTTTATTTTTAATTTTCTTTCTTTCTTTTTCAAAAAATGTTCATTCATTGTTCTTTATACATTGGAAATCTTTAGTATATGTCTATCGCATCAGTTGCTTTCATTGCTGTCATATAGCTAAAAAGATAAATTGTTCTTTTTAAGTGTTTGTTATTAAAGTTTTATACTTGGCAACAGGAAATGATGTAAAATGAGGAAGTGAGTGTCTGTCTTCCATAAACAGATCGTAATTGGTAATTTTTTACTGCATAGTGGGAGGTTCTCTCTTCCCTAGGGTATAAATAGATTTTAATGGAACTGGAAATGATGTCCTTGATGATGCCCTGGAGGAGGGGCGAAACGCGTCAACGTACTTCCGGTTCGTGTTAACCATTGATGCAAATTTCCATCTCCGTGCAACGCACGCCATTCAGCTGCAAACTCGGATGATTTTTTTTTACTGATGCCTGTTTTTGACAAAATTCACACCAATAAATTTGCGCTTACTCAAAGTAGTCAAAAAAGAAGTGAGCAGCTAACACCACAACTAGAATCGTTGCCACATAGGTAAATAATAAATAAAAAATGTGTAGCGCTATCAAGCCAAGATAACTTAAACTGATAAGTTAAAAAGGTCTATACCCAAAATATGACATACACCAATAAAGGTAACACATATAAAATCAAACTAAGGCATAAAAGATATAACAGATAAACAGTTAAGACTGGATGGGTCACTACCCAAAACGTGAGGTGAGGAGTGCCTTCACCAGCATGTAGCAGAAACAGTCACAGAAGTTGATATTCTGCAGTCCATTAAAAAGTCACAACTATAGATAGGATGTTCCATTCATGAACACCACCATTCACCACTGTGTCTTCAAAAAACATGCAGTGCACTTAGACGTGATGTATGGGGGCTTACCGGAGGGTTTGAACCCGAAACAGCGTATACTGTTAGGGTCAAACCAACTTTTATTGCGCCCTGGCAATGGTGAGAAGATCTTTGACTGCCTGGAGATGTTGAATAGGGATGTTCTAATGATGCATCTTCTCCATAGGTATTAATGGATCTCTCCACGCAGGGTTCATAAAAGGCACAAAAAGGGGACTACATAGTGTGATACCGTAGATGCCGTTTTTATTGTATAAAAAAGAAATACACTTACATGATCAAGTAGATAAAAGCGCTTGTACGTAAAAAGGGGCGGCAGTGGAGTCCTCCCGACGCGTTTCGTCTGAATAGACTTCGTCTTGGGGTCTGTTTTTGACAAAAATCCTGTAAGTTGTGCATTGAATGCGCTTGATAATTGATGCCAAACGTTATTTCACTATGAGTTCTCGCTCTGTTTACCCATCTTTGTGCAGCAGCTGCGGTCTTCCTATTTGTCATTAATTTGTGTTTATTTATATTTCACTATTTGAGTTAACTCTCCAGCGCGAGTTTTTGAATTAGAATGACTGTACACAGCCATATTTGGGTAAATGCTGATTACAGCTGCATTGGTGTTTACGGGTGCATGCATGGCTACGTACAGCCATTTACTTGTATTGGCAGCTATACGTGACACATGCAGTTTGCTGGGCACAGGAAAGCACCAAGGGTTTTATACAGGCTTGCAAGCACAACACAAACTAAAAACACTTGCATTTACCAACTTTGAGGAAATAAATGAAATGTCTTTGTGTGTTAACTGTGGTGTACTTTTGCTTTTGACATATGTCTCCAAATCTTTGCATATTTTGTATCTGTTAGGCTAGGGCTACACCGATGATTAAATCTCTTTACTACTGAGACATTTAACTAATCATTGTGGGTGATTTATTAAATAAATCAGAGGCTCATCCCCCACAGCTATTACCTTTTGTATCAATTGACCCTCCCTCTTAGATTGTAAGCTCTATTGACCAGGGCCCTCTGATTCCTCTTGTACCAAATTGTAATGTAATTGTACTGTCTGCCTTAATTTTGTTAAGCGCTGCGCAAACTGTTGGCGCTATATAAATCCTGTATTATAATAATAATAATAATACTGAGGGAGGTCAGATTAAGTGCCACTGAACACCAATGCTTAGGAAGTAAGGTGAGAGGAGAATTGGGGGGCCACTGGCCACCATGATTTGGGGGATGGGGGGATTACATGCTACTGACCGCCGTATGTTTTGGGGAAGAGGTGTTGAAGAGGAATTTCAAGTGCCTCTGACAACCAATGCTTAGGAGATTAGGAGAAGGGGTAATTGTGTAACAGGGTAGAGAGATTATTTTTATCTTCCACCTATGTGACCCCCAGTCCTGGGGGGGGTGTTTCACCGACCACCAATGCTTGAGACAGAATAGTCGCCGAGCTTGAGCCCATCCTTCCAGCTTGCAGACAAATCTAGAGAAATTAGGGAGGTCCATTGTGTACAGTATTGGCCATGGGTCCCAGAAAAGCACCATGGTAATGTGGGGGCCAACAGTGGAAGCAGCTTGCAAATAGCTATAATACAATTTATTTCATTCTGAGGCCCTGACATTCCCAGACAGTCTCATCAGATCTATTATTTCACAGGATGAAAAATCAGGCATTGTTATTATGAGTATGATCCAATTAGGGCCGCTATCAGGGGGTACAACCGGTACAATTGTAAGGGGCCCGAGGGGCCCGGTCAGGCCAGAAGAAGGCAGGACAGGTAAAGGGGAGCCATGTTGTGCACTATAGAAATGATCTTGCAGCTTCTGCTGCTCTCTGTGTCATTGAGCTCAGATATCAAGCTCTTTACTGCCACCTCTGGCTACTATGTGCATGGGCACCCCTCGTGTGAGCTGCCTGTACTGTGTTCCTCTGTGTCAGCAACATTTAAGCTTTGGTAAAACGAGCTGGAACTAGGTAGGAAGATTTCCTTGATAAGTAGGGGCTGTGAAGGAAAGTGAGGGGGGCTGTTTGTGTACAGGGAGGGGCCAGAGGCTTGTGTGTTTACAGATTTGTGTATGTGTGGGGCTGACATATATATATATATATATATATATATATATACACATATACACATAGGTGGGGGGCTGACATATATACAGGTGTAAGGGGAGCTGGCATATATACAGATGTGGGGGGCTGACATATATACGGGTGTGGGGGGGCTGACATATATACAGGTGTGAGGGGGCTGGCATATATACAGGTGTGGGGGGGCTGAAATATATACAGGTGTGAGGGGGCTGACATAAATACAGGTGGGGAGGCTGACATATATAAAGGTATGAGGGGGGCTGGCATATATACAGGTGTGGGGGGCTGATATATATACAGGTATGGGGGGGCTGACATATATAGAGGTGTGAGGGGGCTGGCTATATACATGTGTGGGGGGGCTGGCATATATACAGGTGTGGGGGGCTGATATATATACAGGTGTATGGGGGGCTGGCATATATAGAGGTGTGAGGGGGCTGGCTTTATACATGTGTGGGGGGCTGACATATATACAGGTGTTGGGGGTGGAGTTGACATATATACAGGTGTGAGGGGGCTGGCATATATACAGGTGGGGGTGTGAGGCTGACATATATACAGGTGTGAGGGGGCTAGCATACATACAGGATTGAAGGGGGCTGACATATATACAGGATTGAGGGGGGCTGAGAGGTGACCGGTGTGTTGATTCAGTGGGATGGCTAGTGGGCAGGCCCCGGGGAATGTTGGTGGTCAGGCTCGGGGGGGGGGGGTCATAAAGCTTTGTTTGATGGCTGCCCTTGATCCAATACCACTGCAAGTGTCAGATTTGTATTCACGTTTAAGGCTTGTAAATGGAATAAAAAGCAACAAAGGTTAGAACACAGGACTCTACTTTTCTTGATGTATTACAGCAAGAATAAATAAGCCATTTTGTAATTGCATACACTACTGGGAAAAAGTCTTAGACATGAAAAAACCTGTGAATTTGGAATGCTTTCAGAAATAGAAGTGTTATTAGATAATTTTTATCAATTAACAAAATGGAAAGTAAATAAACAGAAGAGAAATCCAAAACAAATCAATATTTGGTGTGACCCCCTTTGCCTTTAAAAAAGCATCAATTCTTCTAGGTGGACTTGCACACAGTTTTTGAAGGATCTCGGCAGGTAGGTTGTTCCAAACATGTTGGAGAACTAACCACAGATCTTTTGTGTATGTAGGCTGCCTCAAATCCCAAAACCATATGCATCTCCCATGGGACTTTGTTGCAGCAATAGGACTCAAACAAGATACATTTTTATGTATAAAAATAGAAAACACTTATAATATAACAGGATAAAATGTCCCTAGTTGGTACAATCAAATTCCTGGTCTGGTATTTGAATATTCTTTCAAACCCACCTAGCAGGGACTGGAGATAGCATATACATAGTCTGATAGTTGCATAACCACTAAAATGTCCCAACACGTTTCAACTGTATTCAGTCTTCCTCAGGGCATAGTGAAGTGGAAATATTTATAGGTGGATAAATCAGATGTAAAAACTAAAACAAAAAATTGGTAGCCGTTAGGGTCACTTGCGTTATGGTCTCTCTTAAGGTCCATATGGGGCTACCACAATCTTAAGTGCATTTTTATCCTTTTTATATGGCTATCCACCCTTGTCTGGCATATTCCCCTCCCTTCACATATCTACCTACTGCTGGTTGGATTAACAAGCAAATGGTTGGATTTGCACTTTTTTGCCTCTGCTTGGCCATCCCTGATCCCCTCTGTGTTGCATGACCTTACCATCCACACTGAGGTCCCACAAGATGTGCTGCAACCAATTTTTTGTTTTTGTTTTTACATCTGGTGTATCCACCTATGAATATTTCCACCTCACTATCCCCTGAGAAAGACTGAACACAGTTGAAACACCTTGGGACATTTTGGTGGTTATGCAGCAGCAACTACGTACGTCGGGACTATAAACGGGGCAGTAGCCAATGCTTTTGGCTCTTAATTTATTCTGAGCATGCGTGGCACTTTGTGCATCGGATTTGTGTACACACGATCGGAATTTCCGACAACGGATTTTGTTGTTGGAAAACTTTATAGCAAGCTCTCAAACTTTTCCAATGGAATTCCAATGGAAAATGTGTGATGGAGCCCATACACGGTCAGAATTTCCGACAACAAGGTCCTATCACACATTTTTCGTCTGAAAATCCGACCGTGTGTACGGGGCATAAGAGATAAAGTTAGATCGACCTCTGTGGATATCCTGTGACTATTATCTTTGGCTCATTTTCACCAACGGTTCCCCACGAGGAGGCTGGATAAGCTAAAATGACCTGCCCCTATTCCTATTGTGAGGGGTAATAAAGCTCACAGATGCGAATATAGACCTTTGGTCTTTAGATCTAGTAAGAAGATATTTTTGCCTCATTTGTCTAAGCACTGGGTGTTGCACTGAATCCAAGGACCTTGCACATTATCACTTTATGGACTTTGGTGTTTCATATTAATTTTTATTATTATAATATGTATAATACATTTTCATGATGTATGTTATCATTCATTTCGATTTCTGATTCACATCCTTAAGACAGCACATGTTTTCTTATGTTTTTGGATGTTGCTGTGTACAATGTTGTGAGTGCTGCTGTCCATTTGATCATTTAATTTGAATCTATTCACTTGTACATTAAGCGCTCTATTTTTCTATATATATTAGTAATGTACTTGCACATGAACCTGGCGGTCACTGGTTCCTATTACAACAATGGGAATGATCATGTGAATATAGTAAAGATAGAAAGGTATTCAGCAAACTCCCAGTAGTTATCCGTCTAAATGTCCACACAATAGAAGCAGGTAAGATTCTGCATCAAATCTGATATAAAAAAATACTTTCAATGTATATAGTTAACTGCTTGTGGATTTTCCTGAGAACAAATGGAGTTTCACATTAAAAATATTAGACCTCACAATTGATGTCCGTATCCTATTGTGTTCAGTATCCATAAATTCATCGTAGATGCCTCTTTTCTATAAAAAACAATCTTACAAAATATTATTTTATGCTGGCATTTCATAGCTTAGTTATAACATTCTAATAATATTTGGTTGTTTTTGAGGGGCTTTAGGAAACATATATCAAAATGCTGTACTAAGGCACAGTTCAAAATGACAAGAAAAGATTGGCTTGCTATACCTCCAAGTTCAGTCTATAAATCTTGGTAATTGGTCTAGGAGGATTTGGTTTTATTTCACATGCAATTAATACAGTGAATCGATAAAGCATGAAATCCAGATCAGCTCAACTTGCACATCCTGCTGAATGCTTTTCAAATAAACATCTTTTCCTGACATCCTTGGAGGCTGATTTAGTTTAACCCTGATCTTAGTGAATTCACTTTTCTGAAAGGAAAATGAATACAGAAAGGGCTATTTTTATGTGTTTAAATCCTTTGCAGTTGGCATAGATCATGAAATCAAAAGATAGTTTTGAGAACCTTGGACCTTTAAAGATGCTGAATAATCCTGCACTTGTTACACAATTATTCAAATCCTAGATCGATCTATTCCATCTCTATCTACAAGACTGTCTCCTTTCCAATTAGAATGTTTTGGAGCTACTGTGAAAGCTTTCATCCACCCACACAGCACAGAGCACAGGAGTCAAACACATCTTATGTTCCACTGAATTAAACCTCAGGCTCCATTTTTCTTGGAAACTGTCTTGTTCTTCAATGTGGGAAAGAGGAGTCCCCATACATAGAAAGAGATATTTCTATTGAAAAAAAAAACAAAAAAACGTATCTCCCAAGTGAAATGAGCGTAGCTATAGTATAAGATAATAAAAGTTTGAAACTTCTTTAAATAAAATGTGATGGAAACTTTTGTATAAGGAAAAGCAAAGGGGATTGGGAACTCAAAAACTGGTCACAGAAACAATGCAGTCAAATTGCTGAGTGTAAACAAATATGTGCACATAAACGTGCACACTGATGTTATCCAAGAATGTTTCTGCACTGAGCATATGGTCTCGAGGGGACAGTAGCTTTCTGCCAGGAGGATGAGCAAAATCCATGGAATGGATATGTCCTCCAAGAACATTGGGGAATAAATAAAAAGTGCCTAAGATAAACTTTGGTGTTCATTTATTAAAACTTCTGACTTTGGAGGGGCAGTTGCACTTTGCAGGGCAATTTGCCCTAGTTCTTAGTAAATGAGGTTAAGCTCTGCTGACTTCCATCATCCAATCATTTGGATACAAAATGCATTTTTTTTTACATACTCCTTGCATGTGATAGGGTTTTCTTAGCAAAGTATTATTTCACCACATTGAATATGAACAGCCTATTTGTCTTTATTAAATCAACTCCTTTGTCTCAGCTGGAGCACAGCCAATCAGTTTTTGACATTTTTATTTTCTGGTTTCAAATCGTTTTATTATTTTCCTTTCAGAAAAAAAAAGATTACAAGACATAACATTCGAAATCACATATAAATTTAACATTCCTAGAGTAAAGAAACTGCATATCATTTAAAATACCCCTTTAATATACATGCAGTTCCAAGATTCTCTCAATCCTCCACAAAAAAAAAAAAAAAAAAAAAAGGGAATGGGAGAAAGGGCAAGGGGAAAAATTGTGAGAATAATATTAACTAATGTGGGAAGGGAGAACCAAGGCCCCCCTACTAGGAATCCCCCCAGTTCCACCTAACAAAAATATCCATTCCCTCAATCTCCATAAAAAAACTAAAATGAGCAAAAATATATCATGTAATGAAATTTAAATCTGCGATTGAAAAGGCTCCTTGGAATGATACCAGAAGCTGTGGTATATTTAAACCCCAGTGCAGCAAAATGACAAAACAGCAATTTATAAATTATAACACATCTCCGTGAAGAAAAAATGTGAAAAAGAAAAAGTGAAAGTTCAAAAATGCGATTGCACTCCAAATCGCTTGAAAAACACCACATTCAGTCCGTGAAAAACAAAAGAAGAAGGTGTATGAAGAAGATAAGCCATTCCTTGGGTATATTGCATCAGGGTAGGGAGGTGAAAGATGTAGGAATACTTCCAAACAACCGATAGATGCGGGAGAGTAGTAATAGATGTACCCTTACCGCACTTGTTGGACCTCTTATGTAGCGAGGTCATACGAGCTTGCAGATATAACCCTCTGCAGGGACAGATGGATATCGATGTCCGGGTCTTGATTGCGAGCACCACCCGCTCAAAGCTGATCTCTCTGCTTCAGCGTCAGGAGGGAGACTCGTTATTCAAAGGATCTACAGGAGCAATCGAGCCCACCACCGGCAAGATTAGAATAGAGAAATAGAACCATGTAATAATGGATCATGTGTATTGTCGGTCAATCTCCAACAACTAAACTCACTACAAACAAAGCCACACCCTCTTTATTTACAATGGAAAACCATAAATACCTAAAAATTGTAAATTTATTTATTAATTTTAAGATACTTACCTAAAGCTTCCACTCAGATTTTACCCTAAATTTCTGTGCTCCCTTTACAAAATATTAAGCAACAAATGCAGTGCTCACTGGGACCAGTACCAAAAGAACTTTGGCAATAGTAGTACTCAATATAGTTCATTTATTGGATGCACAATTAAATTAAAAAAACAACTGTCCAATGAAAATGATATAGTTAAAATCAAACAAAATAAAATAAAATAAAAATCATTCTCATAGTTGAAGTACTCCAAATTATAATATATGCGATACCACCACACTTCCTGGTGACAGAGGGTTAACATCAATAGGTACACTCCATTGTCCAGGTAATGACCGGATAGCTAGATAGCTCAATGTGTAGGGAAAACCAGAGTGGGGAGACAGAGCTTCTTTGACGAGGACCTCACTAAGGAATGGCAAATGATTTCAGAATTTTGCACTAAATGGATAAAAATCTTAGTACAGCAGAGAGAGAGAAAATATAGGACTGCAGAACAACAGGTACTAGAAAGGCAACAAGCTATTGAAGCATTTAGCTCATCCTGTTTATTTTCTAAATGGTTGGAGGTTCAGGATAAGAGTGTTAAGAAAGATGAGGATAACATGATCTCTAATAAAACAAAGAAATTAGAAAGAGATGTAATGGACTACAAGTCTGGTCATGTCTTTGAGTGGAAACGCTCAACTTCAGATAATAATTCACCTATAGGTGAGGCTATTAGCCATTCCCAGCATTCTGGGTCTAGTAATAATGATAGAGTAATCTCAAATAATAACCATGATGGGAAAGGAGGAAGCATAAAGGCCAATAGAAACAATAATAGAGACAGAAAGAAGATCAATAAACAGAAACAACAACAAAAAAACAAACGTACTCATGGATACCATTGTGATTTGGCACAGTCTATGGAACATGAATGTGGTTCCATTCCTGTTTCTAATGCCTCTGGTATTAATGGCGTTCCGCAATCTTTACCAGTTGTAACACTATCCCCCAAAAGTTTAGACATAAGGGAGCCAGGAACCGATCTTGTACTTATTGACTTGACAGTACCATTATCCAACAGATATAACCCTCTATCTAAAGATCTGGATATCTACAATAAAGAGGGCGCTCGGCCTAGAAATAGAGGGGTATCAGTTGCTCCAACTATCCCATCTGGTGAGATAAATGTTGCATCACCAATTGATGAGACTTTTTTATCCAAATCTCCAAAGGGAGCGTTGCAACTCAAAGAAAAACGAAAACTAGAAGAGGTAGAAAAGGAGGAAGATGATATAAGGATAAACAAAAAAGAGAGGTTAGAAACCACATAGGTGATAGTACTATAAAGATATTCAATTTATCCACACATAATTTAACAATAGCGGAATCCATTTTATTAAAGAAAGGTTTGAGTTTTTCCCCTTCAACAGGACCAAACAAATTTGGCCTATTCAAAGATTTAAATAAATGTATTCGTTCTCTCACGACAGTTTGCCAAGTTTGGCGACTCCAGTACTGCAAATCAGACATTGGAGGTTATAGATGATGGTGCCACTTTCTATCCCCAAGATGAGCTTTTACAGGTCTTAGAAGATCTATGGGCAGAAGGTAATATAGAAAGTCAGACACAAGGTCCCTTTCAAGAGCCAGACATCACACATACTGGTTTTAAACCTCCATCTATATTTAACCCAACAAACTGGAAGGGTCCACATATTGAAACATTTTACCAAGCTGTTTATAAAGATCTAATAGAATTATGTAATGCCCCTATGAATAAAAAATCTTGTAATTTGAGCCCAGCTGAACGGCAAGCTCTTAAAGACTTGACAAATAATGGAGACATTATAGTCAAACAGGCTGACAAAGGAGGTCGTTTGGTCGTTCAGGACAGACCAGACTACCTCCGTGAGGCACATCGGTTACTATCAGATACGGATACTTACCTGAAACTCCCTTCTGATCCTTTCCCCCATTAACAGGAACTTGTTAGTCTTGTTGAGGCAGCCCATAGGGAGGGTGTATTGGATGTCAAAGAGAAATGCTTTTTGCTTCCAAGCATATGCAGTACTCCCTACTTTTATCACCTCCTTAAGGTGCATAAATCCCTGATTGACCCCCCAGGGAGACCAATTGTCGCTAGTACGAACAGTTTTACTAGTGGGCTGTCAGTCTATATAGACCACCTATTACAACCCATGGTGTGTCAATTAGCATCATATATCAGAGACTCTAGTCATGTCATCGAAATCTTAAAGGATTATTCTTGGTGCGATAATTATATGTGGGCTTCGTTGGATGTTTCCTCACTGTACACTTCAATACCCCATAAGGTGGGCATAGCTGCTGTACAGTATTTTCTAAGCAAGAACAGTGAGATGAATTCTAATCGGAATTCCTCCCTTACAGCATAGATTTTTGTTTACGTCACAATTATTTTACGTTTTTAGATGAATTTTACCTCCAATGTAAAGGTACAGCTATGGGGCGAATTTTGCCCCTGTATATGCAAACCTGGCAATGGGGTACTGGGAAGAGATGAAGATTTGGGCCGACAATCCTTTTTCCCAGTATATTGTTTATTATGGTTGTTTTATTGATGATGTCCTATTGATCTGGAGTGGTGGTCCGAACCTATTCTCAGCCTTTGTTGCATATTGTAATGATGATCTATTGGGATTATCATTTACACATGAGATAGACCAGAGTGAGCTAGTGTTCCTTGATCTGGTTCTGATCTCATGATAAAGATACCATTATTACTAGTAATCACAACAAGCCTACATCTGGTAATTCTTATATTCATTATACCAGTTGCCACCACCCGACGTGGAAGACAAATATCTCTAATGGCTAATTCCATAGATTGCGTAACAACTGTACTAAAACAGAAGACTATATGGTACAGGGACAGTATATGCAAAAAAAGTTTGAGGACAAAAGGATATCCAGGGGATTTAGTGATGAACGCTCTCCTTTCCAATAAGATACAACCATCTTTGAATAACAATAGAAACAATAATTCTTCAGAAATGGTAAACACGGTTTGATTTGTGTCAACATTTGATACAAAATATAGAGCTATCTCTAAAATAATATACAAATACTATGATATTCTAAAACTTGATCATATTCTGGCCCCAATACTTCCTCCCAAGCCACAAATTACCTTCAGACGTTCTCGTACGATTAAAAATATTATTGCTTCTAGTAAATTAACAAAACTTAATAGTAGGCCCCTGTTTGATATTAGAACCTATTTCGACACCAAGACTGGTATTTTCCAATGTCGTAAGAGAGGATGCCTCACTTGCCAATCAATACCTCATGGTCATTCAGAAATAGTTACCAATGTAGGCAAGTCCTTCCAAATTAAACAATTTATCACGTGTTCCACTGAGTTCGTTGTTTATGTTCTACGATGCTCATGTGGCCTGTTGTACGTGGGCCGTACAATATGCACCCTACGGACTATAGTGGGTGAGCATCGCAGATTGACTAAAAACGGATACGTTAAGCATAGTGTTCCGCGTCATTTTTGTCAGAAGCATAATAAAGATTTTGGACAAATGGAAGTACTTGCAATTGAGGCTATCCCTAGGTGTACCCATACGGACAACGAAAGGTTCTCGCTCCTTTGCCGAAGGGAGACTTTTTGGATATATTTATTGGGTCTCTTTCGCCTGGGGGCCTTAAAAAAGAAATCAATGTCCTGAGTGTGATTATATAATACCTTCCTAATTAATATAAAGTCACAGGTGGCTGTATTTATTGATATATATATATGCAGATGTGATAATAGGCAAGATGGATGATGACGTACAGTTCCACATTGAGAGATAATTCTCTCAATGTGGCTTCTTGGAATAGTATGTGGTTGTTCATCTGGCAAGTATACCATTGGTGTTGTATTCTTTATTTTATCCATTACATACATTTATTAATTTTTTAACATATATTGTATACTCATATATTTACACATATATAGACTTTAATGTTATATGGTGGTTTTAGAAAGTATTTATGCAGACCTTCAACAAAGGGGGTACTTTTGGGATTTTTCACAGTCCATTACTGGTGACAATTTATGTCTCTAGTGGTGGACTGTGAGAGAGTTCAATAATAATGTGTTATTATTTTTATAGATATGTAAATACACATATATATATATGTAATTATTTTATCATCTTTATTGCTAAACTTGGTGCATGTTTTTTTGCATTTATGTGCTGTTTTTTTTTTTTTTTGTGTATGTGTTTATTATTGTATTTGTATAAGGCATACAGGGGGTTAACATCATTAGAACTGATAGTTTACCCCACCCATATCTATATACCTATATAATTCCTTCCTGCTGTGGCTCCCGTGACTTTGATAAAGCGCAGGGCGTGAAACATGTAAGTCACAGTCGCCACAGTAACTACAAGCCTACAACCCGCCTAACACCAGGACACTCTAGGACACCCCTTGTTTCCAGTCTTTTTGGCCTCGATCTTTGCCTCCAGGTCTTTGGAGCTAGTGCACGTCACTCTGAATGCCATCCAGAACGTCAGATTTTAGTAGATTGTAGCTTGCTGGATCGCTGTATCAGCCTGCTTGCCTGCCTGTTTGTCTGCACCCAGCAGCGTGGACTACAGCACACCATCTGCAGCACAGTGAGTGTGACATCTCCAGTAACCAGTAGTTGTACTCTAGAGAGCTGTGTCTCTCCACTCTGGTTTTCCCTAGACATTGAGCTATCTAGCTATCCGGTCATTACCTGGACAATGGAGTGTACCTATTGATGTTAACCCTCTGTTACCAGGAAGTGTGGTGGTATCGCATATATTATAATTCGGAGTACTTCAACTATGAGAATGATTTTTATTTTATTTTATTTTGCTTGATTTTAACTACATCATTTTCATTGGATAGTTGTTTTTTAATTTAATTGTGCATCCAATAAATGAACTATATTGAGTACTACTATTGCCAAAGTTCTTTTGGTACTGGTCCCATTGAGCACTGCATTTGTTGCTTAATTTTGTCTACTTTTTCCAGAAGTAGGCAGCTGCATTGGGGTCTGGTCATTTATTTACATTGTTTATGACAAGACTATATATGTCTCTTATGACTGACAGTTTTTAGCGCTTAATGACTTTATTGTTTTTTTACAAAATAGTAGACTACATTTGCACTACTCTATCATGAGAAAAAAAAAACATTTTTATTTTATAAGCTGAGTTGAAAAAATGAAAGATAGAAGCTGATTGGCTGGTTTGGGTAATGGTACCAGTTGAGACACAATTTGTCTTGGACACTTTTTATTATTTTCCCCCAATGAGTTTGAGGTATAGTATATGCCCTGGTTTTAAAGTGTCAGAGGGTACCTAAGATTCTCACTCATATATTTTTTTTTTTTAGGGTAATGGAGTCAGGCTGTATATAATTAAAATGGTATTCCAACTCCACAATTTAAATACAACATCAAGACCAGGGTTGTCAACCCAGATAATTTCCTAGATTGATTTTGTTTTCCTAGATAAATCCCTAGATAATTTTTCATCCGCCTAGATAATTTACTGAAAGAGCATGATTTTTACTGATCACCCTGAATATAAAAGGAAATATAAAAGGAACTACTATTAGTTACTAAACAATCAATATTTAAACATTGTAAACAGTTTGTAAAAATTGCCAACATGTCAACTGTCCTGCTTTATAGAAATCAAAAAGAACTTTCTTTATACATCATACACATGTACCCAATAAATACTCCTCCTTTACTCCGCAAACAACAGTCTCACAGACACACATAAACCTCAGGTCAACTTTATTAAAATAGTTTGGGATTACTGGGAAACCAGCAACTGTTGAGACAACAAATGCTTTAGTCCATATAATGTAACATACAACATAGAAGATACAGTAGTTCCTTGTGTAGTATGTGAAATAGGGGTTGATTTACTAAAACTGGACAGTACTAAATCTGGTGCAGCTCTGCATAGAAACCAATCAGCTTCCAGGTTTTTTTGCCAAAGTTTAATTGAACAAGCTGAAGTTAGAAGCTGATTGGCTACAATGCACAGCTGCACCAGATATTGCACTCCGGTGGAACGCTCTTGGGTCTCATCCTCGGACATACATGCCCCTGTCCTTCTCCGTGATTTCCATAGACGTTTTCTCCTCAAGCCTGGGGGTCCTCTGAGGGGGAGGGGTCATTGAGGAGGGGTACTGTCAGGGCTGGGCTCAGCCCTTCCTTCTCAAAGCTGGCTGCTCAGCTGTCGGCTAATTGCCAGCTCCTTTCTCTCCACAGTGACTCACCTGTTGATGATATCCTGCTCGTCAGTCCTGCCTATTTAAGCGGTCCAGCCCAGATGATCTCTGCCTTCACCTTGGTCACATCTCTAGAGACGCTCTCCTGTGTTCCTGTTAAAGACTTGCTTGGCTGATAATTCCTTCTGGCTCCAGATCCTGCTTGCTGTTCTACTACACTCATCTCTGGCTCTCAGATGTTTTGGCTTGTCTGACTATCCGTTTTAGTTCCTGAACTCTAGCTATGTTTTGACTATGTTTACTCTGTTTACCTTTTTATTATTATTATTATTAAACAAGTCTTGATTTAACTGTACTTATGTCTCAGTCTGATTCATGGTTTCTGACACCTGTGTCAGACACCAAGACGGTCTACTGCTGGAAAGTTGAATACACCTGTGTGTCATGTTACTAGAGGAGGTAAAATTTACCCGTCCTGTGTCATTATGCAAAGAAGGGGGGATTGTCCCTGAGTGTATATCTCTTTGTGCCTGTGTTTGAATAAATAGAGTTATGCTTCTCTTCACCCTACACTGATGTCTTGACAAATGAGTGGGTGAGCTAAGGTGTCTTGGATCGTGCTGGTACCGGGCAAGGAAGCTTTTATGGTGGAGATACTCTTCCTGAGTATGGGGTCCGTCACACAACAAGTCTGTTGTTTTTTAAAAGAAGAAGCTCTCTTGCAGATGTATCAGTTACAGGGATGAGACAAACCATTTAGCACTGACAGGAGTGCTTATAATAAACGTCTTTTATTTATTTATGAAAAAACCTTTATACCAACAGGAAACTGCTGTAACTCTTTATAAAGTATTAGCTGGAGTTTGGCTTCAATTTATTAGTACTGTATATCGAAATCTGCTTGTCACCTAACACTCCCCTCCCATCAGACTGACAATGTTGCTGTCCGAATGTGCCCCTTGTGCTCCTTCATTCAGAGTGAGGGCAGTCTAACACAGGAGATGTGTTATTGGCCAGATCATCAGGTGAAAACAGAGGGAAACCTCCCCCCAAAAAATGCCAACACCACATCTAATGATTGGTAAGCTGCAATAAATGAACATTTTGGTCTAAGGTTTAGTACCACTTTCAGGGACTCACTTAAAAATATAGAAATATAGCAAAAGCATTCATCACAAATTAAACACATTTTTGAATACTTTCTGTCAATTTAAATGTAAATAAATTGTGTTTACTATAACCTGAGCTTTCTTATTATAATACAGGTTACAGTAAACTGCATAATATGAGGGCTGTACTGAAATAAAATGCAAAAGTTAACAAAAGATTTAGAATTTTTTGGAGTTTACATAGTTCGTTCACATTTCATGTGTTGGTAGAGCAACTCTTCCTCTATAGTAACTTCTCTTCTTTTATAATGAAATCCATTTTTTACCTGCAATGAAAAATAATAAAAAGAAGAAGAGTTTTTTGTTTTGGGGGGTGGCAAACAACCAACCTCCCTCCCTCCGCGGCAACTCAAACTCAAACCCCACCCCCCTGCTGTCCGCCGTTCAGTCCACCAGCACTTACCCCATCTAGGCAGCGGGGACCTGGCATCCATGCAGCGGCGGCAGGGACTGGGCATTCATGCAGCGGTGGCGGGGAGCGGGCATCCATGCTGGGGCAGCAGGGACCAGGCATCCAGATATCTGCGGGGACTGGACAGCTGTTCTCCTCCTCAATTTCACTGTGCGTCTCCTCCCCTCCTCCTAGGCATCCAATAGCATCGCCTGTCCTTCCAGCCAGTCGCATGACGGGTATCAGTCCCACTTCCTGATTGACTGGGAGTAGGATCAGTGTTGCAACAGCGAATATTCGTTCGCTGTTGCAACACACCTGGGTGGGCTCCGGACGCATCCTCAGTGTCCCGAGCCCACCCTATTTTGAAGCCTATTAGAGCCTATGGCTCTAATAGGCACCCTGTGACCCAAAAGGGGCCGGACGCATGAATAGAGGGTGGCAAAGGCGGCCATGGAAATTTCCTGCTATGCATGAATCTAACCATTACCATATAGGGGGTGGCAAGGAGAGAGGGGGCGGCGCCCGGGCGCCCCTAATGGATGGGCCGCCCCTGAGAGTTATTATAGAGGAAGAGATACTCTACCAACTATGAAATTTGAATGACATATGTAAGTTAATAAAAAAGTTATGCCCCCATTGTTTTGTGAGAATTACAACACTACTCATTTCTTTCGAACTATAAGATCAATGGAAGGGAAGTCTGAAGCAATGAACATAAACATCTCCACACCCAGACTTATGCCCCGTACACACGGTCGGACATTGATTGGACATTACGACAACAAAATCCTAGGATTTTTTCCGAGGGATGTTGGCTCAAACTTGTCTTGCATACACACGGTCACACAAAGTTGTCAGAAAATCCGATCGTTCTGTACGCGGTGACGTAAAACACGAACGTCGGGACTATAAACGGGGCAGTGGCCAATAGCTTTCATCTCTTTATTTATTCTGAGCATGCGTGGCACTTTGTGCGTTGGATTTGTGTACACACAATCGGAATTTCCGACAACGGATTTTGTTGTCGGAAAATTTTATAGCCTGCTCTCAAACTTTGTGTGTCGGAAAATCCGATGGAAAATGTGTGATGGAGCCTACACACGGTCGGAATTTCCGACAACAAGGTCCTATCACACATTTTCCGTCGGAAAATCCGACCGTGTGTACGGGGCATTAGATTCATTCAAGCTAAATTCCCATTTACGTGGGTATCTACAGAAATGCCATACCTGAGGGTCAACATTACACCATCTTTGGTAGATAGTTTTAAAGAAAACTTTCCACTGTTACTGACAGCGAATGTTACTGGCATTCTCAATCTTTCACTTGGTTTGGAAGGAACAACAATTTAAAAATGAATATTTCTCCCAGGTTTTTTTGCTACACACTTTTCCACTCCACGTCCACAGGGCCTTCCTCCACTCTCTTAGGGCAGAGTTCATTAACTTCTGGTCCTACGGAGTCAGGTGGATTTCTTTTCGATTATTGACTCTTCCCTGACCTATTGAAATATCATCAAGCCGTTCATTAGTGCAGAGTCCTTGATTCAAATAAACATGGTGCCTTCAAATGCTGGGTAGGACTTGAGCAGGACATGGCTATTCTTACCCCTGCAGAACTCCCTCCGGTTAAAGCACATCCACTGATTAAGAATGAGTAAATATATATCCTGCGCTACTTTTTGCTAACCCAAACTTATCACAGAAATAATACATAAATATATATATATATGTGTATGTATATATATATATATATATATATATATATATATATATATATTTAAATATATAACATTTATATGTTTATTCTTTTTTAATAATATATAATGCCCAATTGGCTTTCTCAAAAGGATCCTTTTGAGAAAGCCAATTGGGCGCTATGCGACAGGTGGGCAGTGACATCATCATGCTGGGCAGGTCTTGGGCGCCATCTTAGGAATCAGTGTTTTGCCTGTGTTTATACCATGCCTGATTTTATGGAGTACATGTAAGTGCAATACTTGTTTTTCATAATAAAAATGAATTAGGCATTCTGCACTATTGGATGTCTGTGCTTCCTTCCTTGGTTTATCAGCTATTGAGAACATACTTGCGATCTGATGGTCAGTTTCATGGAATGAAGAGGAATTTGAGTCATTACTTACAATGCGCATATGACTTCACATATTAGTGGGGTCCTCTGTATCAGGTGAGCGAATACCCACAAGGGGTGGTGAAGGTTAATGCAGTGGTGTTTCGCACTTGTGAAGATATTGTGGATTGGACGGAGCATTTTTTTGCACAGTTTTTTTTTATTAATCTTTTGTGGCACTTTATATACATTGTTTATAGGATTCACATATGAACTATTTTGTGTGTGTATATGTGCAGTATCTCACAAAAGTGAGTACACCCCTCACATTTTTGTAACTATTTTATTATATCTTTTCATGTGACAACACTGAAGAAATTACACTTTGCTACAATGTAAAGTAGTGAGTGTACAGCTTGTATAACAGCGGCAATGTGTTGTCCCCTCAAAATAACGCAACACACAGCCATTAATGTCTAAACCGCTGGCAACAAAAGTGAGTACACCCCTAAGTGAAAATGTCTCAGACCAATGTTTCAAGCCATTCCTAACAACAAATCAGTTTTGGCTGAGAAATTTCTTATGTGGGGTTGGGTGGAAATTCATTACTGATATCCAATCCATGATCACTCCCCCCTGCCATTTTGGCATTATTAAGAAAAGTTACAGTCAGGTCCATAAATATTGGGACATCGACACAATTCTAATCTTTTTGGCTCTGTACACCACCACAATGGATTTGAAATGAAACGAACAAGATGTGCTTTAACTGCAAACTTTCAGCTTTAATTTGAGGGTATTTACATCCAAATCAGGTTAACGGTGTAAGAATTACAACAGTTTGTATATGTGCCTCCCACTTTTTAAGGGACCAAAAGTAATGGGACAATTGGCTGCTCAGCTGTTCCATGGCCAGGTGTGTGTTATTCCCTCATTATCCCATTTACAAGGAGCAGATAAAAGGTCCAGAGTTCATTTCAATTGTGCTATTTGCATTTGGAATCTGTTGCTGTCAACTCTCAATATGAGATCCAAAGAGCTGTCACTATCAGTGAAGCAAGCCATCATTAGGCTAAAAAAACAACACAAACCCATTATAGAGATAGCAAAAACATTAGGTGTGGCCAAATCAACTGTTTGGAACATCCTTAAAAAGAAAGAACTCACCGGTGAGCTCAGCAACACCAAAAGACCCAGAAGACCACGGAAAACAACTGTGGTGGATGACCGAAGAATTCTTTCCCTGGTGAAGAAAACAACCTTCACAACAGTTGGCCAGAACAAGAACACTCTCCAGGAGGTAGGTGTATGTGTGTCAAAGTCAACAATCAAGAGAAGACTTCACCAGAGTGAATATAGAGGGTTCACCACAAGATGTAAACCATTGGTGAGCCTCAAAAACAGGAAGGCCAGATTAGAGTTTGCCAAACAACATCTAAAAAAGCCTTCACAGTTCTGGAACAACATCCTATGGACAGATGAGACCAAAATCAACTTGTACCACTTGTAGTGATGGGAAGAGAAGAGTATGGAGAAGGAAAGGAACTGCTCATGATCCAAAGCATACCACCTCATCAGTGAAGCATGGTGGTGGTAGTGTCAAGGCGTGGGCATGTATGGCTGCCAATGGAACTGGTTCTCTTGTATTTATTGATCATGTGACTGCTGACAAAAGCAGCAGGATGAATTCTGAAGTGTTTCGGGGAATATTATCTTCTCATATTCTGCAAAATGCCTCAGAACTCATTGGACGGCATTTCATAGTGCAGATGGACTATGACCCCAAGCATACTGCGAAAGCAACCAAAGAGTTTTTTAAGGGAAAGAGTGGAATGTTATGCAATGGCCAAGTCAATCACCTGACCTGAATCCGATTGAGCATGCATTTCACTTGCTGAAGACAAAACTGAGGGGAAAATGCCCCAAGAATAAGCAGGAACTGAAGACAGTCGCAGTAGAGGCCTGGAAGAGCATCACCAGGGATGAAACCCAGCGTCTGGTGATGTCTATGCATTCCAGACTTCAGGCTGTAATTGACTGCAAAGGATTTGCAACCAAGTATTAAAAAGTGAAAGTTTGATGGATGATTGTTAATCTGTCCCATAACTTTTGGTCCCTTAAAAAGTGGGAGGCACATATTCAAACTGTTGTAATTCCTACGCCGTTCATCTGATTTGGGTGCAAATACCCTCAAATTAAAGCTGAAAGTTTGCAGTTAAAGCACATCTTGTTCGTTTCATTTCAAATCCATTGTGGTGGTGTACAGAGCCAAAAAGATTAGAATTGTGTCGATGTCCCAATATTTATGGACCTGACTGTAACTTTTCTTAATAATGCCAAAATTCTTTTCATTTCAAATCCATTGTGGTGGTGTATAGAGCCAAAAATATTAGAATTGTGTTGATGTCCCAATATTTATGGACCTGACTGTATGTCCACATTTGTAATACTTTAAGTACAGCCCTTGTACTTAGTTTTAATAAAAATCCTGCACACTTAGCGATTGGTTTACTAAATTTGGACAGGATGTCACTTTGCTTAAATGAGTTGTAATGACGGAAGGTTTTTTATCTTAAGATAAAAAGCCTTCTGTGTGTAGCAGCCTCCCCAGCCCCCTAATACTTACCTGAGCCCCATCTCTGTCCAGCGATGTCCACAAATCCCTCGGCCATCCAGGACTCTCCCTCCTGATTAGCTGAGGCACAGCAACGGCACTATTGGCTCCCACAGCTGTCAATCAAAGACAGTTAGCCAATCAGCAGATAGAGGGCTGAACGGCAGCTCCGTATAACACACGGAGCTGCAGCATGGCTCGGGCGCCCCCATAGCAAGCTGCTTGCTGTGGTGGCACTTGACAGGAAGGAGGGGCCAGGAGCAGTGAAGAGGGACCCGAGAAGAGGAGGATCAGGGCTGCCCTGTGCAAAACCACTGCAACAGAGGAGGTAAGTATAACATGTTTGTTATTTTAATAAAAGACAAAAAACTAGACATTACAATCACTTTAAAGAGTATATAAACCCTGACAATGAATTTCTCTTATTTGCTCCCTTTGGTCTGTTAAATATACAAATGAATATGCTTGTATATGTTAGACAAATGTAAAAATTAGTTACTGGTTCTCCCAGAAATCCAGGGTTGCCCCGTGCACACTGAAATGTTATCTCAAGCAGTCTTTCTGCCCAAGACCCTTGAAAAAAAGAAAACGAATACAGCCCCCACATCTAAAGCTATGTACACATGATAGGATTTTCCGACAACAAAACCGTGGATTTTTGGCTCAAACTTGTCTTGCATACACAAGTGTTGTCAGAAATTCCGAACGTAAGAGCGCGGTGACGTACAACACGTACGACAAGCCGAGAAAAATGAAGTTCAATAGCCAGTGTGGCTCTACTGCTTGATTCAGAGCATGCGTGGACTTTTGTGCATCGGAATTGTGTACACACGCTTGGAATTTCTGACAAGTCCTTGTTGTCAGAAAATTTGAGAACCTGCTCTCAAACATTTGTTGGAGGAAATTCCGACAACAAATGTTCTATGGAGCATACACACGGTCGGACTTTCCAACAACAAGCTCACATCCAACATTTGTTGTCGGAAAATCCTATCGTGTGTACGGCCCATTAGTATTGACCTTAGGTTTAGATACACTGTTTTTAAAGTACTGCATGTATTCAAATATCCAGTCATGAGTAAGGTAAATTACAAAAATCGTATTGCAGATTGGATGATTGAATTGAACCCAGCTTCACCTTATTCACAAAGGTAAGGGAACAATTACTTATATACAATATGAGTATATCAGCTCCATGGTACAATGTAATTTATAAATATGGTGCTATTAGCAATTTTTTTTTACAATATTTTTCAGAAGGGACATTGCCACTTTATAAATATGTTATACGTATAGCTTTGACACCACGTCTGCTAATATAAGCAATGTACCCTTGCCCTAATAAAAAGATATAGTTGATGTTTTTACTGATTGTATATTAATTTCCTGCCTTGTATTATTTTAAAAAACAAAGCCAGTGAAGAGTTAAACTAGCACAGAGGCTTTTTCTTTTGGTTTGTAGGATTTCATTAAGGAAAAGTCTTTTCTGACGCAGATTCAGCATCCAATTATAGACTTTTCGCTTGTCTGTTTGTTTGCGGCATGCTGGAGCCTGCAGGAGGGGGTGGCTCTCCCTTAATACAGAGAAAGACATTGAAAAACATGCACTCATTTTCTGAACGATCAAATGTAACACATTACATAAGCTATGCTTATTACAAATAGAGAAAGGTTAAATAGTGTTATTTGCAAGCCAGTGTGTTTTGTGTTGGCATATTAACAAGCTGCATAGGAGCTCTGGGATATTACCATCTCCTAGTCCGAAGTAACTGACTCCAACCTTATTGTGAGTGACATGGACATAAGCCTTTCCGGAAGAAGACTTGGACCAATTTACCTCAATAAAATCGGATTTTCCCTTGAAAAGGTAACCTCAGCCTCTGGCTATCTAATTATCAGTCCAATTAATATAGATTGAAATAAATAAATAAAAAGCTTAGACCTTGATGATAAGAAAACTCAGTTCATTAGGAATAACATGAGTTTACAGCTCCTGTCCCCAGGGAATATGCAGACTTGAATTTAAAGTATAAATATTTTTTTTTGTGCATTTGGGGCTATCCTGACTTTGTGGTTTCTTGTTTTATGAGGTGTGTTTGGGTATAATATAATATATGGGAAATTAAGGAAGCTGGATGAAGTTGACAGAATAATTATGTAACCAATAACCGGCATTTTCACCCCAAATGAACTGCAGCAGGAAGGGCAAACAAGGGTGGCTTTGATTTTAGAAATACCCATTGGGTCTATACACAATCTGGAATGCCACAAGCGTATAAGTGATTACCATAGCACAAAGTCACAGGGGTCATAACTGAAGGGCAACAAGGCTAGCTTGGGCCCAAGGTCCTAAGATGCTGCTTATACTGCTAAATTATTATTTATTTCATTTCAAGATCGTCATTTTGCCTCAACAATATGTTCTATTACAAAACACTACATTTATCCTTCGAAAAACTGCTTATGCTTTACAGCCTTTGGGATGGTTCTTGGCAAGAGGCAAGTTAAGTAGAGGTAATGTGGAATTGTAGGGTTAACATACAACTCATGACTCCCTGTGATTGGGGGAACAACCTACATCTTAAAAAGTTGCATGGAGCGAAAGAGGAAATCCACCAGTTCCATTTCCAAATTCTTCAGATTGCTCTATACAGGTATTTAGTGACAAGTAGACACGTTTGCTAGCCTATCTTCACTCTGAACTGGCACAGAAAAACCACCCTAACAAATAAAGTATTCTAACCCCCATATTTTGACAAAACTGAGATTTTCCATCCATCCCAAAATTCAGATATAATTCTGCTCTGCCACTGTGTCAAACCCAGTAAATAATCTTAGGTCAAAATGTAAATGCTACTTGGATGCTATACCTTCTACTATTTGAAAATCTGGATTAATAAAAATTATTCTCCAATGCACTAGACCAGCCCTTTTCAACCAAGGTGCCATGGCATGCTGGGGTGCATTCTGGATTCTTCAGGGGTGTCTTGGCATAATGTCTAAAAATTGCCCCAATTACCCAAAAATTGTGTAAAGGCCAGCAGGTGGATCAAGCCTGGGGTCACATTAGCTGAATGAGGGAGAGATACTGAGGGAGGAGAGAAATGCCGGAATACTAGTCAGTACCGGTGTGCAAAGGTGTATTTGCTTTGCGATAATAAATCCCCTCTAATGCTGGATGTCCTATGTGTGTGGATGATGCTGCAATATGTGAAACTATTAGTTTAGTTTTTTTACAATGGGGTGCCTCAGGATTGTGTGGAATTTAAAGGGTGCCTGGAATGAAAAAAGATTGACAAACACTGCTCCAGACATCCAGCCTGCATCACTACCAGAAAATAAGCTTTGTAGCAGAGTGCCCCTTTACTCGCCTTCCTTAGTGGTGGGAGCAAGCTCTGTTGCGCACAATCTCTTGGGCTCCCATCATCTTCCAGCTCTTTCTGCCATTCGTTGCTCAGAAAAACCATGACTGATGGAACAGCAGTGACTGGGCATGTGAGCTGTCAAGAGGTAATGTGTCTTCCATTGCTGTGTTGTTGTGTGGGCCATCGGTGGAGAGCGTAAGGGCATGCAGCTTCTTTTTAAACCCCAATCACTATGGTCCGTACTGTCCTTTTCAATGGGGTAACATTGAACCACCTGAGCCTCCAGACCAAAGACTCCTCCAACCATACCCTTGTGGAGCCTGCCTGGGGATCCCTGCAGCCAGCTACCTGAGCCGTCAGCTACAGCCAGCCTCCTAGGGAGAGAGGTTTTAAACTCAGGTGTTAGCTGTTCCTAGGGAACTGCATGTAACAGTATTTGCACTTAAGGCTCCATGCACACTGGGCTTAAAAAAACGTCTGTTCTCTTGGCAGTGAAAAACGCTCATATAGAGCATCGTTTGTACAAAGTTTAGACGAGTTTAGGAGAGTTGGGTATGAACAATAGGATGGATGTTAGCCTGTTTTTGAAATAATTCTTTGAAATATATTAATTATTTTGTATTGCAAGTTTTCCACTGCTGCACCAGTGGGACTTTAATGGTTAACATCTTGTGCTTCCTATTTCAACCCCCTTTTACATGTGATTGTTTGACCCAGGTTTTGATCATCTCCATCTGTAACCAATTAATGAGATGATTTTTTATTTAAGCTATTACTGTCCATCTCATTTGAAGAGGGTTGTTCCTATATATATATATATATATATATATATATATATATATATATATATATATACATATATATATATATATATATATATATATATATATATGCTTTTTAGGCTTTTGATGAAGGCTTAGGCCGAAACGCGTCAGTTAGGATGATGTTACTGCTATAATGCTACATAAAAAAATGTTTTATGGGTAAGCTGTCAAGTTGCCGGTTTGTACTTGTTATGGATTCTCTGTGAACTCAATTAGCCAGAGCACCGACCACTCTGCACACTAACTACATTATACAGCGGTAGACCTTGGGTTAGTTTTCTTTTGCTACTTTGTCCTGTTTATGCACCCGCTCCTGCTAGAATATTGGACTTTTTAGTCAAGAGTGTCAGAGTGCAGCTTGGACAACATTGCATTACTAACAGCATGCAGTAGAACACAGACATCCAGGAGATTGATCAACCTGAGGCCATACAAGCGATCTTAACCATACCAGACTGATGCATTACATTTTCTCAAGTGTTTACTAAGGATGAAGGCCTTAGATGAAGGCCTCAAATTCAGAAGCCCAGTGCAGTTCTATCTTTGATAGACTAAAATATCCTATGCGGAAAGAACTACAACTCTGGTAGGACTTCACAGGACTGAATAAATATGTTGATGAAGGTATGATCCCAAGGGGCCTAAGAATAAAAAAGTTCCCATTAATGACATACTGCGATACTTTTGTGACAGAATGGAAGGTTATCACTGAGTCTCATGAATCTTATCATGACATACGAGGAAAAGATTCTGGTGGATTTAAACTACCTTAAAGGAATCTGTAAATCAATTCCCGTCGGCTGTTTCATATGAAAAAATAAATCAAGAGCTACAGACCAATATAAAAAATCTAGAAGTCGAGATAATGGAAACACATTCCATCCTAAAGAGAAGACCCAGATCAACCAGCGACAAAAGAGTTTCTTTTAGCTCACCCGAGATCTTGGACACTCGGTCAGATCTTTCGGACATAGCTGAGCCAAGTTTATCAAATACATCTTGCAGCTTGGTCGACTCTGTCTTTTCTAGACAAGGATCTCCAAATAAATCATCCAAAAACTCCCGGGACACAAAGAAAAGATCAAAAGGAAAAAGAAAAGGACAAGACGGGGGAAGTCAACCAGCAAAGACAGAGCACAAGAATTATTCGACACGATCCAAGAAGCCGGGAGATTAGGTACCGTGAATGTACTAAATCTGTCATATGTCACACTATCCAATGATGAACTGTCTTTGTTGTCTAGAGGTTTATCTTTTGCCCCAACATGAGTTTGATGTTTTTTCCACGTGTTAGACATTAACCGCTTTATCAGAAATTGAATGCTTAAAAAACATTTCTCACAGGAAACAATAGCAGATAATGTCACTTCACACACACCCTACAATCAGACAATCGCACATCTTTCCTATTTGATCATTTAACCATGATATCTGCTTTGGAAAGCCTTCAATCAGAGTCTGAGTGTGGGCATCAAGAAAAGTGCCATCTCTCTGAGTGATAGATATTTTTACCCCATTCAGGCTCATAGTGAAGCTGTAGATTCTTTCCAGCATATAGTTGAAATGTAATTGAATAAATTGAAAGAATCGTCTCAAACTCACAGATATCCTGGGGGGTTTAAAGCGGAGTTCCAACAGTTTTTTTTTTTTTTTTTAAAGTCGGCAGCTACAAATACTGCAGCTGCTGACTTTTAAAATATGGACACTTACCTGTCCAGGTCGCCCGCAATGTCCTCACCTGAAGCCGATCTGTTCCTCGGCTCTCCGGTGCAGGCGCTGCCATCTTCGTTAAGGGAATCAGGAAGTGAAGCCTTGCGGCTTCACAGCCTGGTTCCCTACTGCGCATGCACATCCCCACTGGTCCCTGCTGTCTTCTGGGACCTGTGTGTCTCCCAGAAGACAGCGGGAGGGGCCAGACATGGCGTAGATCACCGTGGAGCCTGCGGTGATCTATGCCTGGAGGTGGGAGTAAATGCCTGGATTATACAGGTATATGCTCCCCCCTCCCCCCTGAAAGGTGCCAAATGTGACCCCAGAGTGTAATCAGATCAGCGGAAGTTCCATTTTTGGGTGGAACTCCGCTTTAACTTATCCAAAACAAAATATCTTGCTCTTCAGGGTTAAAAGAAAGAAAGGATATCAGTATACTGAAAGCAGATAAAGGTGGGCTGGTAGTTATCTTAGACACTGACAGCTACAGAGAGGAAGCACTGAGACAGCTGAACAATGCTAATACCTATCATATACTCAGTTCAGACACAAACCCAGTTATACAATGTAAAATGAGACACCTTTTGGATGAAGGAAAGAATGCAGGAATACTGGAACAAATGACAAATTATTTGATGGTAGAGAAACCGTATATTCCAGTATTCCATCATCTTCCAAAAGTCCACAAATATCTCACTCCTGTTCAGGGCCGCCCCATTGTTGCGGGCATAGGGTCCCCATTGGAGAGACTTGGCGAGTGGGTAGATGAACATCTCCAACCCCTCGTCACCCGCTTACCAGGATACCTTAGGGACACATGTCACCTTCTTGCCCACACACATGAAATCAAATGGTCAGCAACCAATACTTGGATCACTGTTGATGTTAAGGCATTATATTCTTGTATACCGCACTGTTTAGCCCTGGAGGCTATCAAATATCACCTTACATCATACAGCTGTTATAGTCAGTTTGTGTGATTTTCTTCTCTTGGCTATTGAGTTTCTATGGAAACATAACTACTTCATGTTTGATTCATCCTCTTATATACAATGCCAAGGTGCCTCGATGGGGGCTACATTTTCTCCCTCACTGGCAAATTTGTATATGGGGTGGTGAGAGGAGGTCTTTTTTTTCACATATAATAATCCTTTCAGAGTGCATATTGACTGGTACTGTCACTACATAGATGACCTGGCTCTGGTGTGGACTGGCCCGGTCTCTATGGTAGATTATTTAATTCAGTATTTAAATAAAAAACATTTTAATTTAGACTTTAGCCACAATTTCCACTCTGATAGCATTGATTATTTGGATATAACACTAACAGGACACATTAATAGTGGCAGGGTGACTACAAAAACCTTTAGAAAACAATGCACTGGCAATTCACTTTTGCGCGCTACGAGTTGTCACCCTTCTCATACATATATATACATGCATTATCAGTGGGGGAGTTTGTGCGAGCCAAAAGGAATTGTTCTGATCATGAAGACTTTGTGAAAGAATGCACTGTGGTTTCAGAAAGATTAATGAGGCGAGGATACAAGAAACATTTGATCGATAATGGCAGGATCAAGGAGGAGAATAGGGACAGAGATAGCATGCTAAAAAATGCAGAGAGCCCTAGTATCAAAAGACAGTCCCACTGCAGTAGGAACCAAATACACTTTGTTACCACTTATTCTAGACAGTATAATCAAATTGTAGCAATTGTTAAACAATGTCTTCCTATTTCATATGCACATAAAACATTATACAACATTTTGCAGCAGGGGTATAGCTTTTCTAGTAGAAGGGCTCCCACTTTGCGATCTATTTTATCTCCTAGCCTTTTTTATTCACATCAGCCTTCATGCACTGGCTAAATACCACAGGATCGTTCCCTTGTGGCACTAGCACGTGTAGACAATGCAGAAGACACAGAAAGACTAATGCCCTGTACACACGGTCGGACATTGATCGGACATTCCGACAACAAAATCCAAGGATTTTTTCCGACAGATGTTGGCTCAAACTTGTCTTGCATACACACGGTCGCACAAAGTTGTCGGAAAATCTGATCGATCTGAACGCGGTGACGTAAAACACGTACGTCGGGACTATAAATGGGGCAGTAGCCAATAGCTTTCATCTCTTAATTTATTCTGAGCATGCGTGGCACTTTGTGCATTGGAATTGTCCACACACGGTCGGAATTTACGCGAACGGATTTTGTTATCGGAAAATTTTATAGCCTGCTTTCAAACTTTGTGTGTCGGAAATTCCGATGGAAAATGTTCGATGGAGCCTACACAAGGTCGGAATTTCCGACAACAAGCTCCGATCGCACATATTCCGTCGGAAAGTCCGACCGTGTGTACAGGGCATAAAACTGTCACCTTTTTTTTTTTACAGGCAAAACATACATTTTTAAACATTTTATTAACTGTAGTTCCAAATCAGTGATCTATGTAGTGGAATGTAGTGCCTGTCAGATACAGTACAGTATGTGGGGTTTACCATTCGTCATTAACGAATTAGGGTTTCAGAACATTACACTGACACTGCCAATCCAAATGCCAAAAACATTTCAAATGTATCAAAATACTTTAAGACAGTGCATGAAGGTAATCTTGACACCTTTTCTTTCTTCGGGCTAGAACAGATCAAACAATCTACAAGAGGGGGGGACACCCATCGCACCCTGCTCCAACATAAGGTGTGTTGGGTACACAGGTTAAATACTAGGATGCTGTTGGGTATGAACAATAGGATGGATGTTAGCCTATTTTTGAAATAAGTCTTTGAAATATAATAATTATTTTGTATTGCAATTTTTCCACTGTTGCACCAGTGGGATTTTAACGGTTTAGGAGGGCACAAGTACTGTACCCTCCTAAAACTTCCTGTACCGTGCCCTTCTGACCCCCCCAATACCATGCCCTCCTGGCCTCTTAGTACCGTGCCCCCCTGACCTCGCAGTACCATGCATTCCCGCTCCCCCCTAGTAGTATATCCTCCTGTTTCCCTTGCTCTACTGATTTCTATACATTGCTCTTCATACTGCTGACCTCTGTACACTTCTCTTCATCCTATTGCCCTTTGTATTATTGTGTGTGTGTCACCGGCGCAAAACCCCTAATTCCTCAAAGACTATTTCAACCATATGTGTCAGGGTTGCTGCATTCAAATGGAACCCTTCATTGAGATGGGCTAGAAATGCTAATTAGTGTGTGTAAATGCGCTACTCCCATAAATCAACCACCACTTACAATGTTCTTTTTCTGTTAATCCAAATAATCACTTATAAATATTCTCATGTCCATTCAGATTGGCCACTCACCAGATGCTTAATTAAAGATTCGCCTTTGGTTCATTCAAGGGATAACCACTCCACCTGGGTGAGGAGTGTTGCTTAGGTGGAGTGGTTATCCCTCGAATGAACCAAAGGCGAATCTTTAATTAAGCATCTGGTGAGTGGCCAATCTGAATGGTGGAGGTGTCTCACTCAGTCACATATGATTACTGAAGGAATATAGGAGCATGCCAGTCACATTAATGGTTACAAGATTTTGCAGCACGTTTGAAGGACTTTTTTTCATGTATTGAATAATATATGGTTATATATTTTTTTTAGTTTTTTTTATTTAAAGTTGTTAAGTATATGCACATGAGAATATTTATAAGTGATTATTTGGATTAACAGAAAAAGAACATTGTAAGTGGTGGTTGATTTATGGGAGTAGCGCATTCACACACACTAATTAGTATTGCCCTTTGTAGACTGCCTCACCTACTACTTACCTCTGTACACTGTCCTACATATTACTGACCTCTGTACACTGCCCTACAAATTACTGACCTCTGTACACTGCCCTACCTACTACTGACCTCTGTACACGGTCCTGCGTATTACTGACCTCTGTACACTGCCCTACATACTACTGACCTCTGTACACTGCCCTACATACTACTGACCTCTGTACACTGACCTACATCGTACTGACCTATGTACACTTCTCTTCATCCTATTGACCTTTGTAGACTGCCCTACCTACCAGTGGCAGCCCGTCCATGCACAGTCACAAAAAAAATGAAAAAAATTAGTTTTTTTTAAAAAAACTGTCCCTTTAAAAAATGAAAAAAATTCGAAAAAAGGGTCCATAAGTGCACTGTGTTCGGGCGCCGGACGCAGTGCACCATGGGAAGCACCATGTCTATGCAATCACGAGATTGCAGACGCGGCGCTTCATTTGCGGGCTTTTAACCCGCCTTGTGGCACGATCCATCACGCCGAGTAGCTTCCGCATATTATATGCATTAGATGGCCGGGGCTTTGAGTGACATTCAAGTTATGATGTCACTTCCGCTTTTATCTCCCAGTGCGCCCGAGCAGAGAAAGCATGAGGAGCGGACTTCTCTACTGCTGTGTGACTACACAGTCACACTGAGATAAGAGAATGCTGCCTCGGAGCCATAGGGAGAGTGAGAGAGCCGGAGTATGTCCTCAGAGTCAGAGCACTGGTGAATGGAGCCATCTCAGCCGTGTACGGGGAGAAGGATGGAGCCGAGCTCACTGCTGTGCTGGGCTGTCCTGGTCTGTCTGCCAGGTGAGTGCTGGGGGGGAGGGGAGGAAAAGTTCTGCTGGATGGAGGGGAACCCCAACACTTCTATATGTCTATCTTCTATCTGGATTCACACACAGTGACAAACCGACAACTATTACACACTGACAGACTCACATCTATAATACTAGGTGACAGGCAACCACCTGTAATGCATGGTGAGTCCACAGGTACAACACCCGGCTCCAAGTCCTTTTCCCACTATCTATTGCCTTTGTCCAAAAATGTACTTTTTCTCTGAGCTGTACATGTTATATTTGTACATTATTTTGCCTTTTGTATGTTATTGCTTATATCTGTATGATTAATATCTATCTAGTATATCTATGTAGTATATCAGTCACTCTTTCACTTTGGTTTATCTAATTTTCTATCTATCTATCTATCTATCTATCTATCTATCTATCTATCTATCTATCTATCTATCTATCTATCTATCTATCTATCTATCTATCTATCTATCTATCTATCTATCTATCTATCTATCTATCTATCTATCTATCTATCTATCTATCTATCTATCTATCTATCCGTCTATCTGTCTATCTAGCTATCTATCTATCTAGCTTTCTAGCTATCTAGCTATCTCTCCATTACTACTACTATTGATATTGATACTACTATTGATATTAATACTACTATTGATATTACTACTACTATTGATATTGCTACTACTACTGCTATTGATATTGATACTATTACTATTGATATTGATACTACTATTGATACTACTACTATTGATATTGATACTACTACTACTATTGATATTGATACTACTACTATTGATATTACTACTATTCATATTGATACTACTACTATTGATATTGATACTACTACTACTGATATTGATACTACTACTATTGATATTGATACTACTATTGATACTACTACTACTATTGATATTGATACTACTACTACTATTGCTATTGATACTACTGATGCTACTACTACTGATACTACTACTACTGATACTACTACTACTACTACTGATACTACTACTACTATCGATACTACTACTACTAATGATACCACTACTATTGATACTACTACTACTGATATTAATAACACATGAAATCTATCTATCTATCTATCTATCTATCTATCTATCTATCTATCTATCTATCTATCTATCTATCTATCTATCTATCTATCTATCTATCTATCTATCTATCTATCTATCTATCTATCTATCTATCTATCTATCTCTCCAGTCTCTGTCTGTCTGTCTATCTCTCTCACCCAGTGTCTATATATCTGTAGGCCCTATTGCGGGCGAGTGACGGGGGGGGGGTGGTATGGGGTTGGTTGGGGCTTTGTTTGCGCCCCGCCAAAAAAAGGAGCACCAGCAGCCACTGCTACCTACTACTGACCTCTGTAAACTGTCCTACATACTACTGACCTCTGTACACTGTCCTACTTACTACTAACCTCTGTACACTGCCCTACTTACTACTGACCTCTGTACACTGTCTTACTTACTACTGACCTCTGTACACTGCCCTACATACTACTGACCTCTGTACACTGTCCTACTTACTACTGACCTCTGTACACTGCCCTACTTACTACTGACCTCTGTACACTGTCTTACTTAATACTGACCTCTGTACACTGCCCTACATACTACTGACCTCTGTACACTGCCCTACCTACTAATGACCTCTGTACACTGCCTCACTTACTTCTGACCTCTGTACACTGCCCAGCATACTACTGAGGCCTGAAACTAGTCAAAAAAATCAGCCTGTAGTACCAGATGTTCTGCTTTCATAATGAACTTCAGCATCAGCCTTGTTCGGGCGACCAATTTCTCCCCAGACATGAAAAAAATAGCGATTGCCAAGTTTCTCACTAAAGCTAAATAAGGTAGGCTAAGTTTATTTTTCTACAGTGACATTAGTTTTATAATATTTTTCTAAGTTTTCTTTATGCCGTCTTTACTTTGCATTGGGGGCTTGCTAGGTAATTTTTTTTTTTTTTTAAAGGGCGCGGCACCCGGTGATCTTTGATCTCTTCCATGCTGTCCGGGTAGATCTCCACATCTTACAGGTTGCCTACCCCTGCTGTAATTTTTTTTGGCTGTTATTCTATGCTCAATACTATTTGCATACTCTTTTACCATTCTATCTGCATCGTTATTTTAACTTGCATTCATTCATTAAACACCACGTTAAAAATTACTCTTTGTCTAATCTTTTGTCTTATACCGTTACATACCAGCATTGTAGTCAGAAAAGGTAGACTTTTATTTATTTTTGATCCAGAGAGGTGGTGTGAGTTAGGAGAGCACTCCGATGTTTTGTTTTTATACAGGTAACGCTTAGCATACGCTGATATTACCCTCATAAGATATAAACAATTCACCTCTTCCTGCCTCCAGGGCCTTCTGAAAACTTAGACATGGGGTAAGCTCTCACACATCTAGCGATACATTTCTTATGCACCAAGGAACATGTTGTGAAACAGGGGAGGGTCAGATCGAGTTTATATTGCTCAAGAGCAATGTAGGTGTACTTTAATGTGGAACTAAACTCCACAATCTGGCAGATGAACTTAAAATTTCACATTATATGAGCCCCAAATCATTATTAAATGCTCTGATCGTGACTAGTCTTAAGCCTGCAAGCCTCCCGCTCATCAAAGATACATATCCTACACAGTCTGACAATACTGCTGTCAAAAGGTGCCCCCTGTGCTCCTTCATGCAGAGTGGAGGCACTCTAATACTGGAGGTGTATCACTGGCCAGATCACCAGGTGAAAACTGAAATGAAACAGAATGGAAAAAGCATAAGTAAAAAGAAAACAAATGCAGCCACCACATCCAATGATTGGCAAGCTGCAATATGTTAAATTTTTGGTTTTGGGTTTAATACCGCTTTAATGAAATGACAAATATCAAAACTCTTTCCAATGACCTGCCCATATATTGTCACCTATATTTTAATATTATAATTTTTTGGTATCAGTATAGTTCTCGTGTGTTGTACAGCTATTGCATGAAAGGTCTACTAGCACTTCTTTTCTTCCTCCTACGTTCAATAACCCAAATCTGCCACACTCCTGACAATGTCTTCTGGGTGAAAGAGGGGGAGTATAAAAGAAAAAAGAAGAAAGATGAATATATCATTACAGATGATAGCATTTACAGGGACTGGTCCAGTGATTAGCTGATATTAGCGTTTTATTAAGCAGAGTAGCTGAACTCTGCTATGGAGTCTTTATACTCACATACACACATTCCTTTCTTAGGTGGCGATTCCTTTATTAATTATATATATATATTTTTTAAGAATATCAAAAGCTACAAAACCATATGTAAAAGTGCGCTTGTGGAAAAAACAATAGTAGATCATGAAAAGCACGCTATGAGATATTTCACATAGCTCCAATGAATTGTCTAAAATGCACTGCGCTAATCATCAAAAAAAATGTGAAAACAATAATTGTGTGAATTGTTAAATAATCAACTCATTACATAGGGATATCATATGTGTCACAAGATGCAGCAAAAAAATCTCAAACATGAAAAATAAATAAGTAAAAATTATATAAAAAGTTCAAAACTAATTTTTATGTATATCTCAGTCCAAGTGAGTCTGCACCACCATGCTGCCACACCAGAAGGCTTACTGAAAGTAAATGACCCTCTAATTACTGAGAAGTCATATGGCACATGATTAGTAGGTATCATCTCCAGATTTTCAGGATAAGCGGCCACGAGGATGGAAATATGGAACATATAAACCTGGTAATAACCTCTCACCATCGGTCATCATCCGAATGTTGCACCCATGTTAAAAAGACAAAAGAGGTAAGCGCTCCCTATAGTGTGAAATCTGAATGATAATTTATTAAAGTTGAGTAAATGCACTCACATGAGATAAGGAATAATACAATAATAATACAAATAAATCTCAATCCAGAATGGCATGGGACACTTTGGGAATGTTGTGATGTCATGGCATGCGGCTCCAACCTATGTGTTTCATCAGAATCAACGTCATTAGGGGTACGGAGGCTGAGCCGGATCACCATGAGTTGTATATCCTTATTGGGCCATGTATAACATTGTGCAATTAACTCCCTCTAATAGTCACAAATGAGTAAGACAATCTAATATTGCTGAATGTGGAAGGAACAATCTCGCGGTCAGGGCGGTCAGGCTCAGAGATCAGTAGCTATAGCAGTACAGTGGCTCTGAGGAGCTGGATTAGTGACCAAGCAGGTCAACCAGGCAGATGATGCAGGCTCACCTGAGGCATGGGGTCTAAGTACTAGCCGTTTTTCACGAGAGCTCCTGATGGTAAAGATAGGTTTTGCTATGTGTTAGTACAAGGTCAATGTCCCCAGAATCACCCCACCAAGAGGTGAGCAAGCCGGGGTCCAGTAGCAGATATAGCAGGTAGGGATCAAGCAGAAGCGCAGTCACTAAACAAGCCAAAGGTCAGTAACAAGTAGTTGCAGGTTAGGATCAAACAGGAGCATAGTCAAGGAACCAGGGGCGGATCCAGAGCCTAGTCTCGGGAGGGGCAAAAAACAAAAATATGTTTTTTTGGGGGCAATTTGTCTGGGAAACGGCTGCTTTTGGCGCTTCAATCATCCCGGCACCATGGTTGTCAGGATGATTGAAGCGCATTATTTCTATTATTACATTGTTATAAAAAATAAAATAGTCCAACTCACCATAATCCAGAATCAGTGGGAGCCCTGAGCGTGTCACTTGCCACCGTCGCCTGCCACCAGATGCAGATTGTCACTTGCCACATCACCTGCCACACGTTAGGGATTGTCACTTGCCACGTCGCCTGTCACCAGATGCAGATTGTCACTTGCCATGTTGCCTGTCACCAGATGCGGATTGTCACTTGCCACGTCACCTGTCACCAGATGTGGATTGCCACTTGCCAAGTCACCTGCCACACGTTGCGGATTGTCACTTGCCTAGTCACCTGCCACACATTGTGGATTGTCACTTGCCACGTCATGGATTGTCACTTGCCACATCTCCTGCCACACATTGAGGATTGTCACTTGCCACGTCACCTGTCACCAGATGCAGATCATCACTTGCCACGTCACCTGCCAGCGGTTACGGATTGTCACTTGCTACGTCACGGATTGTCACTTGCCACGTCGCCTAACACATGTTGCGGATTGTCACTTGCTGTGTCACTTTCCTGTGTCCCAGAGTCAGGCAGTAGATTATCAGTCAGGCAGCAGAGAGATGATGTCATCTCTCTGCTTCCCGCAGCTGCCTGCACAGTGAGGGCGGAACTGTACTGCAGGGATTCAGGGCGGGCGCTGGGCAGTGAGAGATGTCATCTCTCTGCTCCCCTGCCCACGGCTCCCTCATTGGCCAGCCGTCTGCTCACCCACGAGCCGCCCAGCTGTTCGCCTGCTCTCCCTCCTACCGAGCCGCCTGACAGCCTGTGGAGCCGCCCACTCTCTAACCTGCAGAGCCGCCCGGGAAGCCGCCCGCTCTGTCACCTGTGGAGCCATCCGCAGAGCCGCCCGGGAAGCTGCCCGCTCTCTAACATGCGGAGCCACCCGGGAAGCCGCCCGCTCTGTCACCTGTGGAGCCATCCGCAGAGCCGCCCGGGAAGCCGCCCGCTCTCTCACCTGCATTCTCGGGGGGTGCAATTGCCACGTTGCCCCCCCCTGGATCCGCCCCTGCAAGGAACAAGCCAAAGGTTGGTAATAAGTGGTAGTGAAGATATGGATGGCAGCAGGAGTGACAAGATCAAGATATTGTCTGGAGAGAGCACAATAATCTGGCAAACAGGAAGGGCAGAAACATGGCTTAAATTAGGAATGTGACAGAACACTTGGCACTAGGGGTACGCATCTTCACTGGCCTCACGATTCGATTACGATTATCATGTCAACGAATCGATTCCGCGATGCATCACGATGCATCACGATTAAAGCGCAAGTCCGCAAGTGCGCATGGTTTTCATCAAAAAAAAGTAGTCAGGAAAACTCCATTTTTTTTATTCTATCTGTTCTTAAGAAAAAAAGAGACAGCAGAGGAGCTCCAGAGCTCCAGACATGCTACAGGAGATGGTCAGAGACTGCGGACATGCTACAGGAGATGATCAGAGCCTGCGGACATGCTACAGGAGATGATCAGAGCCTGCGGACATGCTACAGGAGATGGTCAGAGCCTGCGGACATGCTACAGGAGATGGTCAGAGCCTGCGGACATGCTACAGGAGATGATCAGAGCCTGCGGACATGCTACACGAGATGGTCAAAGACTGCAGACAATAATGCAGAGTTGTGGTGTGAAGGCACATAGAAGACAATTCTATAATATGGACTTGTGTTGGGTGGGTTATGTAGATCAGCTGAATGGTGATTGTGACACAACCTGGTAACGCTGTAAACACTGAGTGGCCTAGTGATAGGAAGGGGGCGTGGCCAGGCAGGCGCACATTTTGTAATTTGTAATCCTACTCGGGCGATAGAGAATCATTGGAGGGAACTTACTTGAAGAAACGTGTCATTGCTGTGACTGTCACTCTGACCATGGCAGCCTGAAATGAGCAGGGCGATCTGCCTGCTCACCATCTCCCCCCGATCTCCATTCCAGCCGCCGGCGTTCTCTCCTGATGTCAGCAGGGAATTCTCCCGGGAGAGCGCTCCGTGCATATAGCTGCTACTTAGTGTGTATATCCCGGTCATGTGACTCCCGGTCATGTGACTCCCGGCCCGCCTCTCTATTCTCACGTCTCTACTGATGTCAGCCCCGCCCGCCTCTCTTCTGACCTGATAGCTCCAGTCAGTGGGCGGGGCTGACATCAGGAAAGACGTGAGAGGAGAGAGACAGGCCGGGAGTCACATGACCGGGATATACACACACTAAGTAACAGCTATACGCACGAGCGCTCTCCCGGGAGGGGGCGGGGCAAGTAATTGATTTTTCCGGTCGCATGCATCGATGCTGCACCGGGGACTCCCGAATCGTGATGCATCGATGCTGCGATTAATTTCAGCACCCCTACTTGGCACCCCACTTAGGTGTTTCCGCCAAACAGTGACTCCTGCCCTCCAAACCCTTCCAGCAGACCGAGCGCTAATACCAGCCCCTTTACCCCAAGCATCGCACGCACACAAGATGTTGAGGTAAAATCCAAAGGAATGACTGTTTATTGAACAGAAATACAGGTTTTTATACACTTCAATAGTAGGTTAGTTACCACATGAACAATAAAACCAAAACACCACACGAAGGTTAGATAATGAGATAGATTTGACACCAGACTAATCCCATTATGTAGGAATCTCCAAAAGTTAGTCAAATTAGCTAACAGACAGAAACAAAAGGTGACTCAATTTTAAACCACCCTGCAGTCCCCTCCAAAAGCCCCTGTCCTGTTTGGGTCTGTCACAAGGAAATTCATGGGAGGAACAAAGAGTTCAAGGTTCATGAGAAACAAGACATAAGGCAAAGTTTCACTTGTATAACTCATTATCCTTTAATAAAAAAATTATGAAACAAAAAAGACATAAGGCAAAGTTGTTTAACAAATCAGGTAGGGAGCTGCCCAGATCTCAGGTGGCTCAACGAGAAGAGTTACTTCCAGACGCAGCAGAGGTTCCAGATTCAGGTCCAGGCCCTGACAAGCAAATTATTTGGCATACACAATATACAGAATATTATTTAAGAAATCATCCAGTGCTCAATGAAGGTATTTGAAGTAACATACAGAGACCCCATGATAATTAAAAATGACATGTAATAAAAATAAAATTAACATGATTACAAAGTTTATGTTAAATAAAAATACAAATGGAAATAAAGAATATACAAAAGATATATATATGTCTGGGATTTACCCGGTGCCAATCCACCATATTTAAACACCTCAGCTGCAAAGAGACTTTGCTGTCTGATCTGCAGCTTGTACCTGTGAAACCTGTTTCTGAGATCCTGATTCTGATTCCTGTGTTTGACCAGGCTCACTCTGACTATGCTTGCTCTCTGTTACCCTGACCATGGCTTGCCTTATTGACTATCTTTACCTCTGTACTGCTTGATATCTTGTTGCCGAACTCTGCCTGTGTCGTCTATATCTGCATCTGATCATCTGTTACCAAACCCGGCTTGCCTGACTACATATTCAGTGTCTCCTCAGCTCTGCACCTACCAGCCTGCTTCTTGTTCCTGTTTCCTGCTGCATCAGCTGAAATGACTACACCTGCCGTACAACCTGCTGATCTATCCTGGTGGCCTAACTACTACACTGAAGATGATCCAGGCACCCATACACCGCCAGGCTCCTGTGGCCACTGTTGCAACATCGGTGGCCCTTGCACCGGGGTTGTACGAGAAAGCCTTCCCACTACACGTCAGGCTCATCCATCAGTGACAATGTATATATATATATATATATACATTCTCAACTCAGATGGCCTTTTCATTTTTTCTGTTGTTTTTATTTTTTTGTGTGTGTGTGTGTTTTCTTCCTTTGGTATTAACATGAGGTTCTCATGATTAAAGAAGGAAATAGAAAAAAAGGGAAAAAATAAGTAATATTTCGTTAATGAGCTGATCATATTAGATGGCATGTGTTATATAGTGTAGAATGGTAAAGTAACATGTTTATATAGATAGATGGTAGTATGAAAGAAATGTTATAGAGAGAGGATATAAGTTCTCTGTGAAATGTAATATGATTTTCGGGAAAATAAAGAGTTTATAAAAAAAAAGATGGCCTAGGCTATAAGAAGATTGTCAAGACCTTGAAACTGAGCTGCAGCATGGTGGCCAAGACCATACAGTTAACTTTAACTTTAACTTTAACAGGACAGGTTCCACTCAGAACAGGCCTCCCCATGGTCGACCAAAGAAGTTGAGTGCTCGTGCTCAGCGTCATATCCAGAGGTTTTCTTTGGGAAATAGACGTATGAGTGCTGCCAGCATTGCTGCAGAGACTTAAGGGTTGAGGGGTCAGCCTGTCAGTGCTCAGACCATACGCCGCACACTGCATCAAATTGGTCTGCATGGCTGTTGTCCCAGAAGAAAGCCTCTTCTAAAGATGATGCACAAAAAAGCCAGCAAACAGTTTGCTGAAGACAAGCAGACTAAGGACATGGATTACTGGCACCATGTCCTGTGGTCTGATGAGACCAAGATAAACTGTTTTGGTTCAGATAGTGTCAAGCGTGTGTCACGGCAACCAGGTGAGGAGTACAAAGACAAGTGTGTCTTGTCTACAGTCAAGCATGGTGGTGGGAGTGTCATGGTCTGGGGATGCATGAGTGCTGCTGACATGTACTGTGACATCCTGAAGCAGAGCATGATCCTCTCCCTTCGGAGACTGGGCTGCAGGGCAGTATTCCAACATGATAACCACCCCAAACACTCCTCCAAGACGATCACTGCCTTGTTAAAGAAGCTGAGGGTAAAGGTGATGGACTGGCTAAGTATGTCTCCAGACCTAAACCCTACTGAGCATTTGTGGGGCATCCTCAAATGGAAGGTGGAGGAGCACAAGGTCTCTAACATCCACCAGCTCAGTGATGTCATCATGGAGGAGTGGAAGAGAACTCCAGTGGCAACCTTTGAAGCTCTGGTGAACTCCATGCCCAAGAGGGTTAAGGCAGTGCAGGAAAATAATGGTGACACTTTGGGTTTAATTTGAACATTTTCACTTGGGGGTGTACTCACTTTTGTTCCCAGCGGTTTAGACATGAATGTCTGTGTGTTGAGTTATTTTGAGGGGGCAGCAAATTTACATTGTTATACAAGCTGTACACTCACTACATTACATTGTAACAAAGTGTCATTTCTTCATGAGTTCGACTCAAGCTCGAAGCTCATTCCTAATGGCCATCTTAGGTCAAAGTTTATCTGACTTTCTATGTTCTTGTTTATTTGCCTATTTTCTCTTTGGTACTGTCTTGTAGTATGCACTCAAGTGTCTCATTAGCTGCCTTTGGTGTTTATACTCTGAGATATGGGCAAAGCAATTTTTTTTATACATAGACCCGTTTATGTTTAGATATGAAAAATATAGCACTTAAACTTCAAATGCAGAAGGTATTTGGTATTCATGTTTAATAAAGCATATTCTTTACTTTCTGAGGCCAGTTAAGATAGCTGCCTCGGGTGGGACTCATAAAGGCACAGGGGGGGGGGGGGGGACAGAGGCTGAAGTGTTCCCAGTTCAGCTCAGTAATGCTGAGCCTGTATTGAGCTCCCAGCCTGGCCGCAAGCAGGTAAAACAGGTAAGCACAGCTGGTAAGCATCTTCAGTGATGCAGAGCTTGTTAAAAGTTCAGGTACAGCATCACTAAGGACAGAATTGCCTCCCACTGAGCTCTGCTCAGTGATGGTGAGTCGTCTACAATGTGACCCGATTCTCCCATCTACACATTTGAGGAGTATGGGGGATTCTTAAAAAATGTATATATATATTATGTATATATATATATATATATATATATATATATATATATATATATATATCTATATATCTCCGCCGCGGAGGAGATGCTGGACGAGAACACAGGAGGAAGAACCAGAAGAACCAGAAGAAGAAGAAGATGAAGGAAGATAGAAGATAGAAGAAAGAAGAAGCATTTAAATAAAGGAATTGTCAAAAACTGTCTCTTGTCATTGTCATTTTTAACATTTTTGACAGTTTTTTAGTGAAATGGTAGGGGTACATTTGTACCCCCTTACCATTCCACACAGCGGGGAGGGCCGGGATCTGGGGGTCCCCTTGTTAAAGGGGGCTTCCAGATTCCAATAAGCCCCCCGCCCGCAGACCCCCACAACCACCGGCCAGGGTTGTGGGGATGAGGCCCTTGTTCTCATCAACATGGGGACAAGGTGTTTTGGGGGGCTACCCCAAAGCACCCTCCCAATGTTGAGGGCATGTGGCCTGGTATGGTTCAGGAGGGGGGGTGCTCTCTCACCCCCCCTCTTTTCCTGTGGCCTGCCAGGTTGCGTGCTCGGATAAGGGTCTGGTATGGATTTTTGGGGGGACCCCACGCCGTTTTTTTTTGTTAATTTTGGTGCGGGGTTCCCCTTTATATCCATACCAGACCTGAAGGGCTTGGTATGGAATTTAGGGGAACCCCCCACGTCATTTTTTTTTTACATTTTGGCCGGGGTTCCCCTTAATATCCATACCAGACCTGAAGGGCATGTCATTTTGTGCAGGGACTGTTCTAAACACGGGAAATATGCACCCCTTTACAGGCATACTATAGACACCCCCCAGGTACAAAATTTAAAGGTATATTACACTTTTATTGTTTCACTTTAAGCATTATTAAAATCACTGCTCCCGAAAAAACGTCCGTTTTTAAAACTTTTTTTTGCATTGATCCATGTCCCCTGGGGCAGGACCCAGGTCCCCAAACACTTTTTATGACAATAACTTGCATATAAACCTTTAAAATTAGCACTTTTGATTATTCATGTTCGTGTCCCATAGACTTTAACTGTGTTTGCGTGTTCTAACAAATGTTTTGCCTGTTCGCATGTTCTTGTGCGAACCGAACAGGGGGGTGTTCGGCTCATCCCTAATGGCCATATACCAGTGGATTTTCAAACGTTCATACAAATATCTGGCTATTTGGATATGGCATTTGAAAGTACTTTAACATTTCATTTGCCTTTAACATTCAATTGCAATTCCAATTCCAGAATGAAAACCCACATACATTAGTGGAAATTCATTTGTTTGAGAAACATTTTTCACCCTGCTCTTTCGAATTTTCTTGCCACTGAGGTCAAAAATGAACATCGATTTGACACCACCATTAGTAGATCGAATGAACGTTAAAATGTAAAAGTTTGGACAACATATTTCTTGATTTCTCTATGATTTCTATTTTGAAACAGAAATCAGTACATCCAGATCATGTGAACTGATTTCAGAAGATGGTTTTGTTATAATTTCACAATGTATTTTGTGATTAAACATAATAGGGTTTCTCTAATCTCTACTGACCATTGGGGGTTATTTACGAAAGGCAAATCCACTTTGCACTGCAAGTGCACTTGGAAGTGCAGTCGCTCTAAATTTAAGGGGTAGATCTGAAATGAGTGGAAGTTCTGCTGATTTTATTATCCAATCACGTGCAAGCTAAAATGCTGTTTTTTATATTCCTTGCATGTCCCCCTCGGATCTACAGTGACTGCACTTGCAAGAGCACTTGCAGTGCAAAGTGGATTTTCCTTTAGTAAATAAACCCCACTGTCTTTATTTGTGCTTTAACAGGCACAAAGATTTTTTGCTTTGTTGTACATCTATGAGCATGCATGTCCACATGAGTGGACAATTTCTGGGACATAGCTTATTATGGGCAGTCAATTAACAATTAAGTAATAAGAGCACATACTTGAGAGTTTACAGTTTAATTTGCTTTTAAAAAAAATCCGAACACAGTGAATGCATTTATGTCAAAATGATAAAAATATGAGTATAAAAAATATACATATTTCCCTATACCATATTTTACAATAATGTATGATTAAAATAATTGTATATAACACTATAAAATAGCACACCTAAAGGTAAATAAAAAAATTCAATAAAATACAGTTGCAATCAATTTTAGTTTACATTTCAATATCCAAGTTCGATATGGTAAATCTTTTAAAATTGCATGTTTTCCATGTACATACTCACATCCGCTAACCACCATTGGCTTGTCAGAGAGCTTTTCTAAAAACTAGAAAGAATAAGCCCATGCATTAAACAGGATGCCGAATCCCAAAAAAACACTTACTGGTATAAATGTACAGAATGTAAACAGTCCAACAGACTGAGAAATGTATTGTATAGCATATATAGTGTAGCAATTTGTGGTACGTGATATGCCGTTACATATGCAAAATTTAGTGAAGATGTGTGCTGGTACAATTTTGGTCATTGGAGATGTGCTGGTACAGTTGCAGTCATTGGGGAAGTGTTGAACATTGAATAAGTGTGCTGATTTCAGTGGTAGCCATTGAATAAGTGACCTCATGTAGTGGTGGTCATTGAATAAGTGTACTGAGGCAGTGGTGGCCATTGGGGAAATGTGCTGGAACAGTGGGGGTCATTACAGAAGTGTGCTGATAGAATGGCAGCCATTGGAGAAGAGTGCCATTGCAGAGGCAATGATTACAGGAGATTTAATTTAGAAGTCTTGAATATGTCCTCTAATCTGTACTCAGGGTTTCACATTCTATATATTTTGCATACAAAGTATGACATGCATCCCCCTTATGCATGTCTATGCCCATTAGAGTAAATAAAGTTTTATTTCCATCATTGAAATTAAGTGATGTGGTGCTTTTTCACATAATTTACCATTTTGAAGGGTGCTTTATTAGATCTCACCTCTGTCAAATGTGGATCTGATTCCAGTATTCCAAATCTATTTACTTTCTGTAGAGCTCTGCTAAATAAATATTAGAATGGGCAAGTGTAGTGATGCAATGACAAAATGAATGGCAGAACCGTTTAGGGCCAAAGAAAAACTGTATAAGAATGTTTGGCACATGGAGAGGACCCGCCATTTGGATTTATTTCAGCACACATGTTAAAGTTACTCTGATGGGCATAGACATGCATAAGGGGATGCGTGTCATACTTTTGGTGCAGAGGCAGTCAGTATGGAAATGTGCTGGTATTGGAGAGCACACTTTGATAGAGGTGAAGGAAAATTATGGAAGAGGTGATAAGGTGTAGATGGATTTAAAAATTAATGATTACATACAGAAGAGTGGGCATGGAGCAGTACATTGTCCAGTGCACGTTGGATCCGTAGCATATCCTCCGTGGGTTCAATGGGGCACATAGGCCCCAAGGTGGTGAGGCCCACTGTGCCATTACACATTGCACAAGAACATGTGTGGGGAAACGCCATTCAGTTCTCCCTTTTGTGTCTCAGCAGCAGCAGTGCATCCATTGTGTTTATGCCAGGGGAGGGGCAGGTGCTGAAGGCCAGGGGGTGGTGAGTGGGTCCCTATAGCAGGGTTGTAATTGACTGTGGGACTCAGTGGCCCGTCTGGGGGCTAGTGCTACACATGATATGGACAATTAACAGTTATAATCTTTATAATCTCCGTAGGAAGGAAACTTCTTTTCCTGCTACACATTAAGTAGAAAGTAGCGTACAGTAGCTCCTAAGATCATTGAAGTGCCATATGTAGAATTCAGTGTATGTAATGCTACAGAAAACCATAACAAAAGGGAGAACATACTACAGTAGATGGTCAGAGAATGCAGGCCTGCTACAAGAGTTTGTGAGGGACTGCAGACATGTCACAGGAAGCCTATATACAGTGCCTTGCAAAAGTATTCACACCCCTTGGCTTTTTACCTATTTTGTTACATTACAGCCTTTAGTTCAATGTTTTTTTAATCTGAATTATTTGTGATGGATCAGAACACAATAGTCTAAGTTGGTGAAGTAAAATTAGAAAAATATATACATAAAACAATTTTTGAGAAATAAAAAAATGATAATTGGCATGTGCGTATGTATTCACCCCCTTTGTTATGAAGCCAATAAAAAGCTCTGGTGCAACCAATTACCTTCAGAAGTCACATAATTTGTGAAATGATGTCCACCTGTGTGCAATCTAAGTGTCACATGATCTGTCATTACATATACACACCTTTTTGAAAGGTCCCTAAGCAAGAGGCACCACTAACCAAACACTGCCATGAAGAAAAAGGAACTCTCCAAACAAGTAAGGGACAATGTTGTTGAGAAGTACAAGTCAGGGTTAGATTATAAAAAAAATATCCAAATCTTTGATGATCCCTAGGAGCACCATCAAATCTATCATACCCAAATGCAAAGAACATGGCACAACAGCAAACCTGCCAAGAGACGGCCGCACACCAAAACTCAAGGGCCGGGCAAGGAGGACATTAATCAGAGAGGCAGCACAGAGACCTAAGGTAACCCTGGAGGAGCTGCAGAGTTCCACAGCAGAGGCTAGAGTATCTGTACATAGGACGACAATAAGCCGTACGCTCCATAGAGTTGGGCTTTATGGCAGAGTGGCCAGAAGAAAGCTATTACTTTCAGCAAAAAACAAAATGGCACGTTTTGAGTTTGCGAAAATGCATGTGGGAGACTCCCAAAATGTATGGAGGAAGGTGCTCTGGTCTGATGGGACTAAAATTTAACTTGCTAAATGCTTAGGGGGTTATTTACGAAAGGCAAATCCACTTTGCACTACGAGTGCACTAAAAAGTAACGTCGCTGTAGATCAGAGGGGACATGCAAGGAAAATAAAAAATAGCATTTTAGCTTGTACATGATTGGATGATAAAATCAGCAGAGCTTCCCCTCATTTCAGATCTTCCCCTCAGATCTACAGCGAGTGCACTTTCAGTGCACGTGTAGTGCAAATTGGATTTGCCTTTCGTAAATAACCCCCTGGTGCAAGCCCAGCACATCACCCAAAGAACACCATGTTTTTCAGCAGTCGGGACTGGGAAACTGGTCAGAGTTGAGGGAAAGATGGATGGTGCTAAATACAGGGATATTCTTGAGAAAAACCTGTAGCACTCTGTGTGTGATTTGAGGCTAGGACGGAGGTTCACCTTCCAGCAGGACAATGACCCCAAACACACTGCTAAAGCAACACTTGAGTGGTTTAAGGGGAAACATGTAAATGTGTTGGAATGACCTAGTCAAAGCCCAGACCTCAATCCAATAGAAAATCTGTGGTCAGACTTAAAGATTGCGTAAACCATCCAACTTGAAGGAGCTGGAGCAGTTTTGCAAGGAGGAATGGGCAAAAATCCAAGTGGTAAGATGTGACAAGCTCATAGAGACTTATCCAAAGCGACTTGGAGCTGTGACAGCCGCAAAAGGTGGCTCTACAAAGTATTGACTTTAGGGGGGTGAATAGTTATGGACATTGACTTTTTCTGTTATTTTGTCCTATTTGTTGTTTGCTTCACAATAAAAAAAAAACATCTTCAAAGTTGTGGGCATGTTCTGTCAATTAAATGATGCAAATCCTCAAACAATCCATGGTAATTCCAGGTTGTGAGGCAACAAAACACGAAAAATGCCAAGGGGGTAAATACTTTTGCAAGGCATTGTAATTATGAAGTGAACAAAACGATTGTATGTGTTATAACTGTTTGTGCATCTTGTTGAAGCTGATTTAGGCTGAGCTTGCATTTTTCTTTTTTTGTAACTTTATTTAAAGTGTCACAAAATGATACTTCATTTAAGACTATGCATAGCAGTGCGTTGTGATGTGCTGCAGTAATATGCGGTGAGGTGCCGTGCTGTGCATGGCGATAAAAAGATGCCTGTATCATATTATTGTGGCTTACACCAATGCAATGCACACCTGTGAAAGTGTAGTGCACCCAGTTAAGGGCCGCAAGTAACTGGGATCCCCCACCCTGCACAGCCAGGCACACCAAATTTTCACAGTTACTCAAAGTCAGAGAACAATCCGTGGCATTGTTTTTTTTTGTTTTATTGAGGGTAATAAACTTGGATGGGAATTGTGTGGGTATTATGAGATGCCCACTTGACTTCAGAACAAACTTCAGGGACACTTCTCCTATATACAGTCTATATTCACCTTCAACCTCCTCCTCCAGCACACACTTGCTTGGTTCCCAGCTGTGTCACTCTAAAAGGATTTGTAGCAATGGCCCATTACAGGCAGGGACTCACAGCCCCTATACTTGTAGCATGTTGGGGTGACACAGCTAACACATTTTTGGCACTTCCTTCCATGGTCACCGATCCCAGAACCACCTCTTCAGGCACTGACAGCCTGCCTGGCTGCAACTGCCCCTTTCAATAGCCCTCCTGGCTAACTTCTCCAGAGTTCTCCCAGACTGACACTCTTTCCACAGTCCTCCCAGACTGACACTCTCTCCACAGTCCTCCCAGACTGACACTCTCTCCACACTCCTACCAGACTGAATACTCACCAGCCCAACCGACTGACTTCTCAGGAGATCTCCTGGACCTGCTGACCTACTCCTTGTTGCAACAAGCAAGCTATCGCTTGTGAAACGTCTACCATTGCCTGTATCTGTCTGACCCTTTTGACAATAAAGATGACATCAAGCTAATTTAGAGTTCCAGTGTGCGACCAATTCCTTGTTTTGTCTGACCTACTCCTGCTGTCCTCTAACTTGCTCCCATGCCTCCAGGATAGGATTCCTCCATGTGTTGTAGAGGGTCCCTCCTGCAGGCCTGTTGTCCTCAGGCCTGTAGAGAGTCCCTACCCAAGCCCCAGGCCTGAGGACAATGCCCCCCCCAGACTAGGGGGCACCCTTAAGGGGCACTGACAGCCTCCTCAGCACTCCATCTCTATCTTCCACCGGACTGCCCCTACTGGCATGACTCATGCCTATTTATGAGGTGCCTACCCCCTTCCAGCTCCCTTTTGCTGGGGATTGGTCGAGGACATTATAAATATGTCTAACAGCTCCTCCTAACCTCCACCCACTACATCTGGAAGCTTCTCCAAGGTTCCAAAAAACAAGGGTAGGCACCAGAGATTCTGCTTGCTGAGTCATCCAGCCTCCCTGAGTCACTCAACTCTGACCCAGATTCAACCCAGGCCTTGCTCTCAGCCAAACCAATTTACCTACACTAACTGCTAACTATACACACTAGTACACTAGCTAGAGGGTGCTACAGAAGCAAAGCTATATGGCTTGTCTTAGGTGTTGTGTAGGCATTGGGCAACACTGCCCAATGTAGGACAACTGTTGTGTTGTGTGCCAGCCCTTACTAAGGTACTTGAGAGTCTTCATACAATAAATTGTGTGAATATTAGCATCCAACCAAGTGAAAAGCAAACCAGGGAATAACTGCAAAACAGGGGGCCCCATAACAAAATCCTCCCCAGAAACCTCCCTACTGTCATTGATCTTAACATAAAGTATGTCTCAATCAAGGACAGATAGCACTGCAGGATAGCGGTCCACATAGTTAGTACATTACTAGAGAACAGTGATGTTGTATATATAATGTTGTATATATATAAGTTGTCAAGGAAGAGAGGCATCAGTGCATGGCATTAACATTTAACAATAATTTTCAATTCTCAGGTAACCACCAGTCTTTGAGATTGGTACTGTTTTTTTTCTGCTAGTGACTAGCTGTAAACTCTGTCAGGATGCTGAGCAGGAGGCATCAGGAAATATCCATTCCACAATCTCCCTCGAGTTGAATGAACCTGGAAGTGTTGAGCATTTCTTACTTCTAGCTGCAGCTCTATTCAGATTCCCTGGCTGCCCTGGCCAGTGGAAGCAGCTAATCAAGCACGGCCTGTACTTGATTAGCTGAAGTAGGTAGCAGAGATGACATTAGGAATTTAAAAGGCCACTGATATTTCTATGAAGAAAACCTGTCATCTGGCCATGATATCACAAAGGGTGCTTGTTAGCCCACTTGAGATAGCAAGAAAGTTAAACGAAAAAAAATTGTATACCAGCAACTCAAATATTGTACAATGTGAAAGGGTATGCACTGGGAAAAAATCATATTTTTCAATCCATATTTGAAAGAAAGACAGCAGACGAAGCCAAGAATTTAAATGAGACTGTATCCTAAACCAATAAAAGTCACACTGGCATAGAGCTCTTATTTTGTATGCCTTTTTATATTTGCTAATCCATATATACAACAAAAAGTTAATTCATTTCATATTACCTGTTATCTGTTAAAGGATATAATTAAAAGTTGATTAAAAGTGAGCTAATTTTGTACAGCCTTTGATGTGGCTAAACGATTAAAGCAATTTGATAGAAGTAGGTATAGTTTCCAAAAATCTATTCCAAATCTAGTGATGGAGCCTCTCAGCCTAACATCCAGTAATGTGAGAGCTATAAAAATGAGTTAATGCCTAGTGCAGTCCCCGAGCCAAACATAATATGGTTTGGCACAGATATTTCAAACTAGACAAGAACCAGACAGGAGCATGTCTATACTATGTGATAATGAGTGCCACTCCATCCACTGGTGGTTAAATCCCATACCCTGCAGTAAGTGACTGTAGGTTATAAAAACATTAGGAGAGCCATTGCATATGCTGACCCTAGTGGGAGCCAGCAGGGGACAAAATTCTCTCTTTGACCCCCCCCCCCCCTATAATATTTGTGTTTGTGTAGGAAAGTTCTTGGTGCCGAATCTATCTTCCAATGTTTTATTACTGGCTTCCAATTGTATAAGCAGTGATTACGTTACAATGTTTGTCACTAACAATCAGTTGGAGCCATTCATGATAATACATTGAGGCAGCTTTTTTTGTTTGGATTTTAATAAAATACTACAAGCAATGATGGGATCTACCTCTCTGACAGTAGCACCCTTCACCAGTTTCTTAGATCTATATTGACATTTATGATGTAAAAAAGTCATTGTTATCTTCTCATCAATGACTGTATACCACATGGCCAGAAGACATAATGTAATTGAATTATGATTTCATCTAGCAATGTGTGCACATATCCAGATACATTCTATAAATTAGTAATAGAAGAATATTGTAGTACACAGGGAAAGCAGTCAGAATCCATCTTGCACTGGTCTGGCTCCGCTAACATTAATTGTGATTCTGATTGCTGTTTTTTGGATAAAAAAGAGAAACCAAGTATCAACATAGACTTTAAATTGGTAGCCACCAGTAGACCCAAATGAAATAGAGAGCACTCAGTTGAATAAATATCCAAATTTATTATGACATCATTGTGAAAAACATTTCAAAAACAGAAATTTAATTAGAAACAGGTAATTTCATATCTATACATATGATATTGTCCAAAACAGGTGTGGCCTATGTGAACACAAAATAACCTGTAGGTATGTTCATGGATATGGTGGACTCTGTGGCTAGTATTTAGAGAAGGCCTTTCATATCAGGGCCCCACAGGAAATCAAAGTACCAAGGGATGGCTACGTGTTTCGCTTACAGCTTCCTCAGGGGATCCTATTGGTACCAGATTACAATTGGAAAACATGGAATGGCCAGCCCAATGCCACAAGGAGAGAGGGAAGGACAGTACACAGATAGCCCCAAAGCGAGAGTGCATCAAATGTATTTCAGCCAAATAAGGGAGCTTGCCATAAAGTAAAAGCATACACCATACATAAAGTTTTTCCAAAAAAGCAGATCCAAAAAGGCAGGACCTGGAGAGATGTCAGATGTTTGTGTAGAAGGAAGCCATTTAATATGGGTAAAAATGCTACAAATATTATGTATCCGCTTGCATTTGATACACTCTCCCAGTGCTTATGCCGATCCTGGCTGTAACCAGGATCGGCAAATATTGATCTTTTTTGTATCTATATTTGGATGTGGTGCCACAATCTCAGTCATGTCTCTAAAACTTTCTAAAATTTTTTGGATAAACACAACATTTCCAGCATCATTCAGTTTTGATCTCAATTGGCTGCATTTTTCAAACATGACAGAGGGTCTTTTCACACCAGGTGTTGTAGGACTGCATTGGCAAGACAAGGCAAAATGCCTTGTCTCCTACCTGGCCAGTTCCCAAGCCGTTAACAAGCCGTACTTGTTTTCAGCGTAGTGCAATATAAGGCAATCCACTGCCACGTAACACAGGGCAGCCAATAGAATTGTGACATCTCAATAAAATACATTTTTTAAAAGTGAACAGTGCGATGCACCACAATCTGCACATTGGCACTGTTGTTATCCCAACGCATTCCACTGTACACTAGCCACTACGTGCAGAGTGCAGAGAGCTGCAGCTGCAGGGCTGGTGGTCGGACGTTCATGATCTCGGCATGGCTCCATAGGACCCAGTGGCATACAGTTTGTTTGTCTCTTTTCTCGGCTTTCCAATGAGAGCAGCACCCTTTTACCATTGCAGTGCCTTTAAATCCTTCTTGGGTGCAGCCTAATTAATAGGGGACCTTCGTGTGGGTTTTTTTGTGGAGCTCCTGCCCTGGAAGTGCGAGTGCCACCCCTGATCCATCTTGGGTATCAGTCCGCTGCAGCAAATACTTATTGGCTAACATTCTTTGACATATAGAGGGTGACAGAAACATATAAACTCCTTAATCTAACACCCCTGAGGAACGTGTCAGGTCAATGGAGATTACTCACAGTTGGATATCTGTCACATATATCTATGGTCATGTACAATAGGCATATGTTTTTATGCCGTTGATGTCGTTATATATGTAATTTTTTTTCATGCAATTTTTTCATGTGCTTTTTAAACTGTTTGAATAAACCCAGTTCCTATATGTTTATTGGTGTTTTGCCTGCCATTAAAATCCCATTCCCATGGGGGTCTGTATCTTTTTGCTAGCCGCCACGTGAAACGCAGCGGCTGGTGTGAATAGACACGTAAGCTTGTATGTTAATGTATAACTGCACCACTGACCACTATTATACTCAACTGCCCCTGACTGTAACCCAGAAAGATATCACCCACAAAGCTGCCAAGCTGTTTGTCAACAATCTTCTAAGCCGAGTCCATGCATGCACAGTCAGGGCCGTCTTTAAGGCATGGCAAAAGGGTCAGCTGCCCTGGTCCCTGTCATTATTGTGGGGCCCAAAACAGCTGCCCCATACTTGCCAACTATCCCAGTTTAAATTCCCTTGTCCCTTGAGGTTTTAGTCTCATGCTGTGTCCTGATATCTCAGTGTGAAGTTTTGTTACTAATGCTGCCCAGCTCTGCCCTATTGTGTACAGATGACTCACTTGCAGACCCTGTGTTTACATGTAAATACCGGCATTGCTATGTAAATAGCAGCGGCATTCATATATAAATAGTGGCGGACCAGCAGCATTCATATATAATAGAGGCGGTATTCGTATATATATCAGGTCCCCCTGAGGTCTTATCCACCATCACCTATACTGAATGCTGCCCACTGGGGAGATAAAAGGGCATTCTTGAAAGTCCTCCCTACAAATGTGGTCATTAAGCCTACCATCAGCCTGTTCTGCAAAGGTAAGCAAATTAGTGGGGGGAGGGTAGTGTGGGGTGTACAGAGGTAGGCAGAAAAGTTATTACAATTTGGGGGCACAAGTGAGCAAGGAGGGATGTATTGAGGTAAGGAAGGTGGGTGCAAAGATGAGCAGAGGAGGCAGGTAGAGTTAAAGGGGAGGGGGATTGGATTGGAGAGGATGGGGGAGGTTTGGGGTGCAGAGGTTAGCAACAGTTAATGGCACTGCTGTGTAACAGCACGTTTCTGTGGTGTCAGGAAAGCGATTTTGCATGCGTTCCCGACACACACAAATGTGAACGCAGGCTAAATGTCTCAGTTACATTGGTGATCAGTGTAAATCTTCTCATTACATTGGTGCTTGGTGTAGAATCCTTTCATTTACACTAGTGGCCAGTGTGAATGTCCCCCTTACATTGGTGGCCAGTGTAAATCCCCCCTTACATTGGTGGCTACTGTGAATGCTTCTATTACATTAGTGGTCAGTGCAAACCCCTATTGCATTAGTGGCCAGTGTAAACCCCTATAACATTGGTGGCCAGTGTTGAAACTCCTTTTTTATATTGGTTTTCGGTAAAAAAAAATCAGCATTGCCATTGATCACACCCTCCCCTCCCCCCAGCATTGCCACTGATCCTAGGAGTCCTAGGATCCCTAAGAGTTTTTTGTCTATTAATGTGTCCCCTTACCTCCCCAGTCCATGGTATGTAGGCGGTGAGGAGATAATGTGCTGTAACCTCTAGCAATCAATCAGTAAGCAGTAATCATTTTGCAGTAACCCGTGAGCAGTACTGATGTACAGTAATCTCTAGCAACCAATCAACAAGCAGAAATCATGTGCTGTAAACTCTAGCAACTAATCAGTGGACCGTAATGTTTGATATAACCTCTAGCAACCAGTCAGTGAAAGGTAATGATAGACTGTAACCTCTGGCAACCAATCGCAGCCTGATCTGATTCAGTAAACTGATTTTGAGTCTAGCTGCTATTTATTGGCTCAGAGTAAGTGGAGAGCAAAACTGCATGGGGGGGGGGGCAAGAAAATTTTTGCCCAGGGTCCAATCAATATTAAAGACAGCCCTGTGCACAGTATACTTTTCATTCAATCCAATAGAAAAAACTATCTCAGCCACGGTTTCGTGGACCCCTAGGGTTCCTCCAGAGGCTGCCAGGGGTTCCTTGAGTGGTGGCTGCTTGACTTCCCATTTGATGGTGTCTGCATAGTTGCTGGACCAATGCCACTTTACATAGTCAGCAGTATGTCACCAATTATCTATGTAGCTGCCTGTAAGGCTTGCATTTTGACCACCTCTGTAAGGAGAATGCATGCTAAAAGGTTCCCTGAGACCTGAAAATTATTTTAGGGGTTCCTCTGGGGTGAAAAGATTGAAAGGCTGCAAAAGAGTGTTTTATGACCCTGGAGAATGGAATACAAACCCTCCATAGGTTTGAAAAGAGAGCTACTGCACATGATCGAGGCCAGTTTGTGGGCGGAGCCTACTTGGTCCTGCACATGCGGGTATCTTTCACGTAGAGCGCACTCATAATTGCCTGGGACCAGGTGGAGACTGCAGTCATGTGAAAAATGTGATGTTATGGCGGTACCCTGGCTTAGAGATGAGCGTGTGTGTGCAGAAGCAAAATATACAGAGTTCCTCAGTAAAATATCTTGTCCCATGTCACTACACACTAACTTGATTTAAGCTGCATTAGGAGGGATGTGCTGACCCTTTGCCCATTCCACCGGTCCAGCGTACCTCTGTTACCTCATTCACAGTAAGAAAATGGGGTCCCACCGTGCACATAGTGCCGACCTCATGCGTGCATTAACTCCTTCTCTTCCCAGTCATATGTGACTAGGCCACAGATGTCCATAACGTGGGTTCAGTTCCAGTTGCCACTGGAAACGGACCGCTAGGGAAGGAATCAGAACTTCAACCTCCTCACTACCAGAGGACCTGTCACCTTACAAGGTACCACGCCTAACAATTGCTTACTTTGTGCCTTGAACTTGGTTTGGTACTCTTAGCAACTACACTCCACTTCTTTGTCTTGCCAAGTTAACCCTTTTGTAGTGGCGTTACTTCATACCCCTTTGTGCTTTACAGACCCTGGTTGTTTAGATACTCCAGAACCAACATGCACCCCTTTAATAACTTCAGACCAGGCTTACAACAGTTGATGCAACTTTACTGAAGAGTTTTCAACATTACAGTCCAGTTTAAACAGTCTAATCCCTAATCCTAACTATAACTGTAAGGCTGCACAGGCATACATCTGAAAACTTCTTCAAACAACTGCTGGGCTTGCAACAACTCTCTCCAGTGTGTATGGTTAAACAAGCTCACAGGGTCCCCACTGGTCCCCGGCCTGCTGGACTTGGACCACGGTTCTTTCTGTTCCACATGCTCAATTACATGGCTAGGGATATGATCCTGACAGAGTCCCGCAAGCAGCAAGAGCTGCCAAGTGCTGTGATATGAGAATGCGGGTATCCACCCATACAGAAGAAACTACGCTCTTTCACAGATGTTCGCAGATGCCTGCGGGAGAAAGGTCTGGTTTATAGTATGCTCTATCCTAGCCACCTTAAAGTCATCCATAATGACTCTGCAAAGTTCTTTAGGTCTCCTACTGAAACGACTGACTGGTTGGATTCCATTGCCTGAGCTGAGGCTGGGTTGTCTGGCCTGCTTGGTCCTTACCCTCGGCTGAAGGTGCACTGCCTTACACTGTCCCTGGAATGAGTGCTAAATTGTTTCATTTGAAGCTTGCTGAAAGGTTTTTTTTCCTTCACCCATTAATCTTCCCCCCTTTTTTAATATGTATCTGTTAACTGTTTGGGAACAACTGAGGTTGTTATCTGGTCGAAGTGGGAAGATGTGATGCTATACTGAGTACTGTTGTTAACCTGCATGTCTCCCTGGTTTCTATTTGAGTGAACAATTCGCTGGAACAGTCTGCTTTTGATTTCACTAGGTTTTGGACTGAAGTTTCTTCAGAATTTTTCCCATTTTGTGGTTTTAGCCAGAGCAAACAGGGTAATGGGGCCATAGATTTTCATGTTTTTGTTGTTACATTTTATTCTCAAATTTTTTTTCAATTTTTTTTCTTTTTTGTGATTTTTTCCTGGCCTTCTGGACATTTACTGGGGTTGTCCTAGCCTGGTCTGTTTCCCAGCTAAGCATTTGCCTTGAACAATGTGTACTATAGTACTAAGTTATTCTATGTCTGGTGGGATACCATTCTCTGTATCTGGGTTTCCCGTTCCCCCTTCTTCTCCACCATCCCCTCTTTTTTTATTCTATATGCATTATCCTGTCTCGGGGAGTATTATATATGTATTATTACTATATGAGTAATCTTAAAATTGTTTCCTGGAATGTCACGGTGCTAAATTCGAAATCTAAATGGTCCATGGTATTGAAATATCTCAAAAATCAGAGTCCCCACATAGTTCTCCTCCAGGAGACTCATTTTATTGGCAATAGAGCACTAAACAGGAACTGGATCCGGACATCTATACACACCACCCATTCCTCATAAGCCAGGAGTGTAGCCATTTTTTAATGCATAAAAAGCTAGTTTGTACGATTTGAACATGTGATCACAGATCCCCAGGGATAGTATGCCATTTTAATTCTAAACATCGACAGCTGTTGACAGTGGTGAATATGTATGTCCCACCCCCCTTCCAAAATGCGTTCCTGTATTCAGTCCTGGAAAAAGTTGCCACCTTTGGGCCTCTAAAGTTACTTGTGGCCGGTGACTTCAATAATATTTAAGACTATACTTTAGACACCTAAAACCTGGCCCAAGTGCAGGACCTAGATCTTCAGCATTGGGCAGACTCAGCGGCATTGGAGGAGTTGTGGCGTTGGAAACACCCCATGGTGCGAGGCTACTCCTATCTCCCTTATGTAGTGGCCTCCTCATCTCGCATTGACCTAGCTTTCGCCAACTCGGCCCTATTGCCCTTAATCTCTGATGTTGCATATTTGGCTGGTGGGATCTCTGATCACACTTTCTTACAGGTTGTGCTGTCCCTTTTGCCGGGTAGGAATCCTGGTGTTTGGCGGTTGCACCCAGGCTGGGTGGTGGAGCCCTCGATGGAATCCTCAGTTTCCCCGCATTTGAAAGAGTTCTGGGAGCTCAATGATGGCACTGCCACTCTGCTTGTGGTGTGGGACACCTTTAAGGCATCCACACGGGGGGGCTTATGTATATTATTTGGCTGGTGGGATCTGTTGACTAGTTCTGTATTTTGTGCATACACCTCAATCATTGTAGTAGTATGGACATATACATATCTAGATCTGAGAGATCTTACAACAAAGAGGTAGTTCGTTCCGCAATACACATTTATTAATAGGGTTACATAATCTATACAAAGTACACACCCAACAGTATTTACAACACAATGTACAGTGTAGGTCTCCTGGCTTACATGGTATTTACAAATTACCCACAACACCCATATTTACAGTACAGTATAAAATACAAGTATATTAGATTACCTGTTAACTTCAGGTCAGCCCATGGTGACTGCTGTCTGTTCCCACACCAAAGAGTCAGTTAGCTTGGTCACAAAGCATTATATCCCCCCCCCCCTCCTTTCTGTAGTGTGGCTAATATAATTCTCCCTAATTGGTCACTGTACCTAGTAAATGTATATTGGGCACAGCCTGATTGGATGAGTCAAAGAAGGCTGTTGTTTACTACCCAGGGAAGATGTTCTCAGGGAGAACAAAAGGCCAACCTTTGAAGTTGAACTAATTACAATAACACCAACACACCACTCAGTATTTTAAATATATTTCCCTCTAACTGAAATATATTTCTAATTGCAATATTTTACAGCGATTAATGGAGATTTCACATAATCCTATAAGGCAACAGATGGCCCCTTGTGGCCAGTTGAAAATATGAGACTCGGCCACACCTAGAATAATGGTTTATGTGCAATCTCCTTCAATATCTGGCACGTTTGACTTTGTCCTCTGAAATGAAATAAAACTCTTTGAGAAGAAAAAAAAAACTTTTAAACTCTCCATCTCTACAGTTCACACTTCTGGATCCCAGTATTGGTAGTCATCACTTGTTCTGGATGTCATAAGTCCAAAATAGAAATCATGAGAAACAGCACCAAAACAAAACAATAAGGAAAAAAAAAAAACAAAAACATGAGGATCCTTGTTCTCAACAGTCCAATAATAACAATAGTCCGATAATAACAGTACGAAAGTCCATAAGGCGAATCTGGTCATGTTGCCCTTGCTTCTGGGACGGCCTTCACTGGTGATTCCAAGTGGATACAGCATACAATAATAGCCTGGGGACCAGCTTTTCCTGGCTTTCTAAGATTATACTTTATTAATGTGGACAAAGGTAGAGAAATAAAAACACAAGTACATTTAAAACATATGCATTCAACTGAATGCTTGTCTGGTAAGTCTGAGCCGTAAGGACCTTTGATTAGAATTGTCATAGATATACTGCGACATACTAATGAGACCCCTTTCCCAGTGACATGTGTAACAATTTGAATGGTTACGCCCTTCAGCCAGGTGTCTGATTTTCATCCCCCCATCTTTCTTCCTCCATTGTCATATGCCTGCAAGTACCTCTGCCCCACCTTCTGTGGAATACCACGTTGCGTGTGTGTGTATGACCCTTCACGTGTTCCAGGGAGTTTTGTTGCCATCGCAACTCACCACTAACCCCTTTTACTGGAACTGTGTTTTGTTCAACCTTGGCTGGTGCCAAACCTTTGGGCATATAGCTCCGTCCTTGGATACCATGTGTAGCTACTGTATGAATCCTGCCTTTAGCAGGCTATGGAAGAGGTCATCACTTTAAGAGTTTTCAGTGCAGATTAGGCAGTGTCGCCTATGCAGACCAAAATAACTTGATTTCAGAATACGGATAAGTGTGATGTCATCAGTCACTAGTGGCTTCAGGAACAATCAAACTAAATTACTCTTAAGTACAATTGTACTATACTCCCTGCTATTTGCCAATCACTATGAGTCTCACCAGTCCCAGTATATCTATATGATATTCACACAATGCTCTTTGAACTTAGTTATGGCACGAAAAAGAAAACTGACCAACAAACAAAAAATTGATCAATGACCACATATGATGACTGCCCAATATTAGAACTGTAGAGAGGATTGTATGTCACATATACAAAGAAAATAGTCACATGACCAGGTGTAACCAGGTGTTACTGTCATAGTTGGTAATAACTACCATGACATACATTTATATAAAACAATTATCCAATGTCGAAAGAGAAGAAGAAAAACTGTTGGAACTTGGTCCATCCCCAAAATGCTATAGGGAAGCTTTAATATTCTATATCAACATTTCTAACCATTTTAAATGTTCTCCATATAATGTTCCCCCTATTCCCCTCTTTTTTTTATTTATTTATTCATTTATTTCACCCTGGTGACACCAAACTCAAGAATCACAATAAAAAAATAAAAAAAAAATAACTAAAAATAAAGGTACTATAGGAAAGAAAGAAAAATAAAAAATAGTAAACATTAAAAAAAAAAATTAATAAAAAAAAAAAATAAAAATCTTTCTTCCCCCCTTTGTTTTTTTTTTTTTTGTAAACAGATCTCTGACCACACTTCCTTACAGGTTGTGCTGTCCCTTTTGCCGGGTAGGAATCCTGGTGTTTGGCGGTTGCACCCAGGCTGGGTGGTGGAGCCCTCGATGGAATCCTCAGTTTCACCCTTAAGGCATCCACACGGGGGGGGGGGGGGTTTATGTATAAAATATAAAAGCTACCAGGGTTTCACCTAATTTGACCACTAAGGAATTATAGGACAGGGAACAGAACTGTGCCCAAACTCATGCTATATCACCCTCCCCCACCTCTTTGGTTGAACTACAATTGGCTAGATAGGCAATACTAATGCTTTATCAGAACCTCACCCAATGTACTTTCAAAAATCAGGCAGAAGATCTGTTTGAAAAGGGAGACAAGAATGGGAAATTATTGGCCCTTCTTACTGCAGCTTCCAATGCCGCGTACACACGAGCGGACTTTACGGCAGACTTTGCCCGGCGGACGGGATTTCGTCGGACAATTCGATGTGTGTGGGCTCCAGCGGACTTTGTTTTCTCAAAAGTTGGACGGACTTAGGTTTGAAACATGTTTTAAAACAATCCGTCAAAATCGAGTCCGGTCAAAAAGTCCGCTCGTCTGTATGCTAGTTCGACGGACAAAAAGCCACGCTAGGGCAGCTATTGGCTACTGGCTATGAACTTCCTTGTTTTAGTCCGGTCGTACGTAATCATGTACGAATTCGACGGACTTTGGTGGATTGTGTGTAGGCAAGTCCGTTCATTCAGAAAGTCCGTCGTAAAGTCTGTCGAAAAGTCCGCCGAGCAAAGTCTGCCGTAAAGTCCACTCGTGTGTACGCGGCACAAGACTAATACAATGGTTCCCTGTATTTACTCCTTAGGTGGCACCTTGGTAAGGGACAGGGAGGAAATTATGCAGGTGTTTGTTCACTACTATTCCCAGCTATATTCTCCTATACCCCCAATATGAGCCAGAGGTCCTTACTGATCTGCTGGATACTCTTTGGATTCCAGTACTGCCTGACTCGGTTGTAGCACAGCTTGATGACCCATTCACCGAAAAAGAGTTGGCTGCTGCCATCAGCTATTTTCCGAATGTCAACTCCACGGGTCCGAATGAGATCCCTGCAGAATGGTATAAAAATGACTCATACCTTGTTACACCTAGGCTGCTAAAGCTGTATTGGGAGTGTTTAGAGACTGGGACCCTGTCATTATCCTTTTATGAAGCTCATGTGGTGTTATTATCTAAGCCAGATTTGGACCTCCTGTTTTGCTCCTCATATCACCCAATTGCATTGCTCAACATGGACCTTAAAATACTCACCAAAATGATCTCTACTAGGCTCACCAAGGTGCAACACTATTTAATCTCCTCGGACCAGACTGGTTTCATGCCTAAGAAAGCCACAGACATTAACATTCGTAGAGTGTATATGCACACCCAGCTTGGTCCTGAGGTTTCCTCTGGGGGAGCCCTGGTTTTTCTCGACCTGAAGAAGGCATTTGACTCCACAGATTGGACCTATATGAGTCATGTATTTGTCAAGAACCATGAATCAGACAGAGACAGAAAATGCAGTAAAAATCACACTTTTTAATAAAATGGTAAAAATGGTACAAATAGTAATCGTAGTCAAAACATAGCCAGGGTTATGTAGCCAAAGCAGGTAGTCAGAACAAGCCAGTAAATCAGGATGCCAGAGATCAGCGTAGTAAGAGGCAGCAGACAGGATCAGGAACCAGAAGGGATGTGAGCCCCTTCAACAGGAACACAGCAGAGAGTCTCCAGATATGTTTGACCAAGGCGAAGACATGGAATGAATGATCCAAGCAGTTTAAAGAGCCAGAAGGGGCTGGCTGTAGGCTGGACTGATGAGCAGGAAAGGATCACCAGGTGGGCCACTACTACCTCTGTGCGCTCAACTATTAAAGCCTGGCAGGTGGCACACGGGCCTACTCTGCCTAGCCCTGGTCAGCTGTCTCCCCATGTCCCGTTGTGGAGAAACCCAAATCTTTCACACTTTTATGACTGAACTTTTTCTTGACCCGGTAGTATATGGACTAAATATGGCATTAAGACGTTACATAGTCCATATAGTATCTCACGGTTCCTTGATGTTCTTTGATGAACTTAAACGGCTCTACAATCTACCTAACACTTTTCTTCAGGTATATTCAACCGAGACATGCCTTTTTGTCCCAATTTGGATTAGGTCCTTGAAGCCAGTGATCTGAAATTGCTGACCCGAAATGACGAGTTAACCAAACCATTATCCACTATATATAAAGACCTCTTTCCAGAAACGGTTCAACTAATGAGACCATGTAAACTGGCCTGGAACGCTGCTGCCCACAGGTTAGACTGTGATGATTGGGATGATGTTTTGGAAGCCCCAATTACGAAACTAGTCACCACTAGGGACTGATTGATGCTTTATACGTTTGTGCATAGAGTTTACTTTACTCCAGCTAGGCTGGCTAAGATATATAGGGGCCAATCCTTTGTATGTTGGAGATGCTCTATGCCTGTTGCAAACTTTATGCACATTTTTTGGGAGTGTCGTTCTATTAAACCCTTTTGGCAGGATGTCACAGCATGTATCGCATCAGTCACTTCCATCTCTGTCACCCTCTCGGTCGAAGTTCGTTTATTGAACTTAGTTGAGCCCTTGGCCACCACAAAAGTTATACACACTCTCCTTATTATTTTATGCTAGGAATTTGATCATTTTGTCCTGGAAAAAGTCTTCTGTGCCAACATTTGCGGCATGGAATTTTTTGGTGAATAAAGCAGTACCCTTCCACAAGGCCACCTATCTGAGTAGAGGGGCCTTTACCAAGTTTGAGAAGGTATGGGATGGTTGGATAGCATCTACAGACACAATCTTGGATTGAGTTCCTATGCTCTTATTGTTCATTTTCTGTCACTGTCCAATGACTGTATGAAATACACTTTTTAAGGAGAGTTTGTTGACAATATATTTCATTCCTATTGTCGTTTCCAACTAAATGTTGGTATTTTTGTTTTGATTATATGTTCCTGGTGGGGGTGGATGGGGAAACTCTGGAAATGTTTCTATGACCTGCTAATTATGATGTGCGGGGGGTGATATCTCACTAGTTCTTACATACAGTATGCTTTCCTCCTGGTGGAGGTTTTTAATTGTGCATGTTTGATGGGGTAAATGTTCTGGATTGTTTTTTTTTTGGGGGGGGGAGGGGGGGCTTTTATTGTGTTGAATTTTGTATTCTTCCTTTTGTACCCACTACCGTGTTTTTGTTACACTGTCCTGTATAACCTTTTTGTCAAAACTCAAATAAAAACACAAAATACCGCTTGCAAAGCGATCGTCCAATATTAGCTGAAGGGACAAACACGAAAATGTTTCTCGTACGATACCAGATCGTCCGATTTTCGTTTCATTAGTACAGTTTTCGTCCGAAAATACATAGTTTCCAAATTTTTGTTCTGTAATACAAGAATTTTTGTACTTTAGTAACCTATTGGTTTTCAATATGAATACTAGCTCCATATCATACCATCCATTTGTCTGATAATCTCATTGTACAATCATTTGTCCGATAATCTCATTGTGTTTACTAGGCTTTAGCCTAGCACCTATCTAGGAGGGTGCTACACAGGTTTCCTCTGATTCATTTAGTATCTCAGCAAAGCAACAGATGTATTTTTAACCAATCTATTTCATCATTGCACAATCCTGCAATACAAGACATATAGGACTTAAATGTAATAATAAATGTTTTTAAAGACAAGAATGTATTACACTGACCGGGTATTGTTTGTGGACCTGTCTGAAATCTCATTAAAATGTGCTAATTAGATGCAGGCAAACTCTATAGGGAATAACCTGCTCTTTCGAACGGTCTCTCCGCAGTATAATAATTGTTGGTATTGCTGTAAAACAATCTACAGAAAATATAATATTGAATTCTACTGTCTAACTAGTGCATACTTTTTCAAACACTTTCATTCTAGGGCTCCTGAGGGTAGTCATGAACAAAGGCTTCCAATCATTCCTGACAATGAGATATTTTTGCAAAAGGTACACTTTATTGATCATAAAGCTGTGTACACACTATTCATTTTTTTGGTTGAACGCAAAAAACCTGTCAGCTCCGGTCAGAGACACTGTAATAACCATGCAAGGTTAGTTCAGCGATCTTCCCCCGCTGAGCTATTGTGTTCTGACAGGGGGGCGGCCAGAACACTCTGATCAACGCTCTTTGCCATTGGGTAAGTGTGCTGATTGGGATTTGGTCGGAATGCTGGTTTTCCAGCATGCACGTCAACAGCCGGCTTCTGTCGGACAGATCGACATACACACGGGCAGAATTTTGGCCGTTTTTTTTCTAACTGGCAAATGTCTCCTGACATTCTGCCCATGTGTGCAGGGCTTAACTGCTGGGTAAACTCCACATAGGTTATAAACTATACAGTTGACTTATATCTATACCAGCCTTAAAGAACAAGGAGCCAGGTAAAAGTTTCCTTCTGATCCTGTTATATCAATGTGGTCTTTTCCTAACTGTCTTGCCACTCTCCATTTATAGATCTGTAATCTTATGGGAAATATATGTTTGGTTATTAATAAAACAAATGTAGTACAGAATTGTTGGTATTTATTTCGAAACCTAGACTCAGCACAAGGTAAGGCCACAAACCTTCTCTCTTTACCATATGAAAGTGGCACATACATGATACGGCTGACACTTACAACGATCAGCTATATGACCACCCACCATAACCTGTCAAGGCATGGACTCCACCAGACTTCTGAAAGTATGCTGTGGTATCTGGCACCAAGACATCAGTAGCAGATCCTTAAATTGCTGTAAATTGTGAGGTGGGGTCTCCGTGGATCAAATTTTTTTCCCAGCACATTCCACAGATGCTTGATTGCTTTTGACCTGGGTCAGCAGCCCCATACACAACAAACTGTAATGCACTGTGTGTTCTGACCAGTGGCTTACCGGCGGGAGGTGCCATGCATTGGGGGGGTGTCAGCCTGACGCCCCCGTGAGTGAAGCCGTGACAGCAGGCCGCCGGGCACAGGCAGCAACAGCGGCGCTGTGACAGTCAGGGCAGGGAGAGATCGTCTGTGACAGGGTGCGGGGGTGCCCATGTGCGGACCTTACCCGGGTGACTGACACCCAGGGCCGGCCACCGGATTCACTTTGTGCCGCACAGCAGGGGAGAGAGACAGCGAGCAGAACTGGAGAGAGTATGACAACTGCTGGACGTAACTTTTCAAGTTAACCAGCAGGTGATTGTTTGTTAGTTGGTCCTAGCAACCAATCATTAGCATTGTTAATATGAAAAATTAAGCAGTTCCCGCCCTCTGTTCAGCACTGCTGTGTCTCCAGCTTTGCATGCATGCCCCGGTAAGGTAAGAAGGGGCAATGTGTAATGTACAGGGGTCCAGAGCTGGGGGGGGGGCGTGTAATGTGCAGGGGTCCATACCTGGGGTGGGGGGGATGTGTTATGTGCAGGGGTCCAAAGCTGGGGTGGGAGGCTGTGTAATGTAGAGGGGTCCAGAGCTGCGGGCGGGCCATGTAATGTGCAGGGGACCATAGCTGGGGTGGGGGGGGCTATGTAATGTACAGGGGTCCATAGCTGGGGGGCTGTGTAATGTACAGGGGTCCATAGATGGGGGGGCTGTGTAATGTACAGGGGTCCAGAGCTGTGGGGGCAAGGTAGGCACCGGCCTAGAGCGCAGTCAGCTGGGGAGTTGTGGAGAGGGGGTACACAGTAGTGACAAAGAGATATTGGGGGGTGCAGAGGTATAAAGGGGGTACAGTGGGGTGTTTTTACATTTTAAAGTTGGGGGGTGCCAGATATAGGATCCACCCCGGGTGCCAAATACTCTAGGTACACCCCTGGTTCTGACACCTTTCTATCGGAAACCAGCATTAACTTTTTCAGCACTTTAAACTACATTAGATCTTCTTTTGGATTGAACTATATGGGCCATCCTTCACTCCCCATGTGCATCAAAGAGCTGTGGCCGCCCATGACCCTGTCACCCACATGCGCTGCACTATTGGGGTTCCCTTGACCCAGTCCTCTAGCCATTACAAGCCCTTGTCAAAGTCTCTCAAAACCTTATGTTTGCCCATTTTTTCTGCTTTCAACACATCAACATCATGGACAACATGTTCACTTGCTGCCTAATATATCCCACCTACTTTCAGATGTCATTGTAATAATCAATGTTATTTACTTTATTATACAGTTTACTTATCAGTGGTCATAATGTTATGGCCATTCTCAGTTTTTCCAGAGTGACCAGGAGAACCTGATTGCCACTTCTGCTTACCCCTCTCATCTTCTACGGCTCACTTTGATTATTGAGGTCACTTATTATAGCGATGGGCCAATAGTGAGCTACAGTAGACAGGAAGGGGCAGGCAGAGCTGCCAACCATATGACCTGGTTCCTTCTTATGATATAATTATCAGGGCTTGTGGGGCACTATAGAGAGAAACAGATTTGGCTGGCAAGCAGCTGGAGCTGCCTACAGTTCAATGTACAGTATCTCCCAAAAGTGAGTACACCCCTCACATTTTTTGTAAATATTTTATTATATCTTTTCATGTGACAACACTGAAGAAATTACACTTTGCTACAATGTAAAGTACACCCCTAAGTGAAAATTTCCAAATTTGGCCCAATTAGCCATTTTCCCTCCCCCGTTGTTATGTGACTTGTTAGTGTTACAGGGTCTCATGTGTGAATGGGGAGCAGGTGTGTTAAATTTGGTGTTTTTCACTCTCACTCTCTCATAGTGCTCATACTGGTCACTGGAAGTTCAACATGGCACCTCATGGCAAAGAACTCTCTGAGAATCTAAAAAAAAGAATTGTTGCTCTACATAAAGATGGCTTAGGCAATATCAAGATTGCCAAGACCCTGAAAAAGACCCCTGCAGCATGGTGGCCAGCGGTTTAACAGGACAGCTACCACTCAAAACAGGCCTCGCCATGGTCGACCAGAGAAGTTGAGTGCACATGCTCAGCGTCATATCTAGAGGTTGTCTTTGGGAAATAGACGTATGAGTGCTGCCAGCATTGCTGCAGCGGTTCAAGGGGTGGGGGTGGGGGGTCAGACTGTCAGTGCTCAGACCATACGCCGCACACTGCATTAAATTGGTCTGCATGGCTGTTGTCCCAGAAGGAAACCTCTTCTGAAGATGATGCACAAGAAAGCCTGCAAACAGTTTGCTGAAGACAAGCAGGCTAAGGGCATGGATGACTGGAACTATGTCCTGTGGTCAAATGAGACCAAGATAAGCTTATTTGGTTCAGATGGTGTCAAGCATGTGTGGCGGCAACCAGGTGAGGAGTACAAAGACAAGTGTGTCTTGCCTACAGTCAAGCATGGTGGTGGGGGTGTCATGGTTTGGGGCTGCATGAGTGCTGCCGACACTGGGGAGCTACAGTTCATTGAGGGAACCATGAATGCCAACATGTACTGTGACATACTGAAGCAGAGCATGATCCCCTCCCTTCAAAGACTGGGCCACAGGGCAGTATTCCAACGTGATAACGACCCCAAACACACCTCCAAGACGACCACTGCCTTGCTAAAGAAGCTGAGGGTAAAGGTGGTGGATTGGCCAAGCATGTCTCCAGACCTAAACCCTATTTGAGCATCTGTGGGACATCCTCAAACGGAAGGTGGAGGAGCGCAAGGTCTCTAACATCCACCAGCTCCGTGATGTCATCATCGAGGCGTGGAAGAGGATTCCAGTGGCAACCTGTGAAGCTCTGGGGAACTCCATGGTGGAAAATAATGGTGGCCACACAAAATATTGACACTTTGGGCCCAATTTGGACATTTTCACTTAGGGGTGTACTCACTTTTGTTACCAGTGGTTTAGATATTAATGGCTGTGTGTTGAGTTATTTAGAGGGGACAGCAAATTTACACTGTTATACAAGCTGTACACTCACTACTTTACATTGTAGCAAAGTGTCATTTCTTCAGTGTTGTCACATGAAAAGATATAATTAAATATTTACAAAAATGTGAGAGGTTTACTCACTTTTGTGAGATACTGTATTTATTACATTTTCCATTTCCACAAAACTTTGCATTGTGATCACTTAAAACATAGAACATTATCTTTAAATCTTCCAGTTTAATTTAGAATACTATAAAAAGCTATTTAGCAAAGCTACCAGACATTATATCATAACAAAAGATTATTTTTGGCTTATCTTGCTCACACTGCCTTTGAGGTCTTGTAAGACTTTAGACTCAGTGGGGTTAATTTACTAAAGGCAAATAGACTTCACCAGTGCCGGGACAAGATCACCAAGAGCCCAGGACGAACATGCCAAACTGTGCCCCCCTCAATATGTACTGCATGAGCATTATGCATCAGCAAAAATCCCCCCCACCCCAATTGGGCCCTAATCTGCATTATTACTCCCTACTCCCCCCTACCTTTCCCCCTCCCTTCCCCCCTGCTGAAATCTCCCCTCCCAGCACAAATCTTTGCCCTCTCCAGCCCCCAAATCCCCCCAGCACAAATGCCACCCCCACCCAAAAAAATCACCCATTTTAGCACAAATCCTTAACCCCTCAAATTTCTCCTCCGAGTACTCAATTCCCCCAATCCAAATCCCCCTCCTAGCACAAATATCACCCCCATCTGTCCTTCTAGCACAAACACCCCCCCAATCATTCCTACTAGCACAAATCCCCTCTCCCCTCCACCACATCATCTCTCCTAGCACAACCCCCCCAAGTCCCCCCTCCTAGCACAAATCCTTTCCTCCCAGCCACCTCGTAACACAAATCCCCCTTAATAACCACTCCTAAACCCCCTCAAATTTCCCCTCCTAGAACAATTCTTTTCCCTTGCTGCCCCCCAAATTCCTCCTTCTAGCACAAATCCCCTCCCCTCTCAATCTCCCCTGCCCTCCCACCTCACATGATACTACAGTGCCCAGGGCAGCCGTCCCTCCTGCCTGCTCCTTGTCCCGGCCCTGGACCTCACTTTGCAAGACAAATTGCACTGTGCACAGGAATTTTCCCCAGAGCTTAGTAAATGTGGTGAAATTTCACTGTGCAAAGAATACCCAATTACATGCAAGGAAAAAAAAAACAGTATTTTTGCTTGCATGATATTTGATTAAAGCGTAACTCCACTTTTGTTGAGAAAAAAACATTCCCCTCTGGGTGACCTATGTACATTACAAGGATTATAAATAACAACCTTTGCTGCAGATTCCTACCTTTTGTTATTCTGAAGTAATCCATGTGTGTTTGTCTGTGCCTCTGTACTGAGTGGGTCTAATGGGAGTGGTTTCATAATTAACTGGCAGGTGTGCAGCTGCAGGGTACAAATGAGGAAATCTGCTGGGCCTGCATCCCTTTAGACGTGTTCCTATTGGGAGTATCTCACCAAAAATGACACTTTTGTTGCAGGGGATGTCTGAAATCTGACTTGTATCTTAGCCAGACTTCTGGGGAAATTGGTGAGCCAATCACACAAGCAGGAAATAATGTTTCTGGGGAGTGATCCATACACACTCTGTGTACAGAACAACTCCAAGTAGCCATATTGCAATGCATTCTCAGAAAATGACAGTGGCTGCAGATTGAAAAGTAAAGGTAATTTTTTAATAATATTCAATTACAATATGATTAGTGTCACAATTATATGTGCTATATAATTTTTTCTTTATTTGCTATTTTTTCCCCATGAAAGTGGAGTTACACTTTAAATATTGGAAGTCAGCAGAGCTTTACCTCATTCCTTAAAGTGGAATTTCACCCAAAAGGGGAAGTTTCACTTATTTACATCCCCCCCCCCCCTGCTTCCACATTTGGCACTTTTTTGTGGGGAGTGGGTGCCTGGTTTTGACAGGTACCCGCTCCCACTTCTGGCCAGATCCCCGCAGCGATCTAAGTGGAAGTCCCCTCCCCCTTCCTCAAAAGCCTTCCGGGACACATCACAGGTCCCGGAAGACTGTGGGACCATTCACAAAGATTTGTTGTTATACGTTTTACTTACTATTACACACAGTAGTATACAGGTTGACTGACTTTTTTCATGCAAGATTTACCATAGACATAGCCCATCAATCATTTGGAGAATCGGGACACAGATTTCCATATTGTAAAAAAATAAAAACAGGCATGGAACACCACTAGATATAGTAGATTTAGTCTGGCATTACTAAGTCTTCTATAGGTTACACAGATACCAAGCCACCAGGTCACTATTATTACATTGCCTTCACATATCTTTAAGGCTGCTCAGTTCCACATATTGGCCTAGTGATTGAAATTTCTGCTTTGCAGCACGGAGGCCACTGGTTTAAATCCTGATCAGGACACATGGAGTTTGCATATTCTCCCTATGCTTGTGTGTGTTTCCTCCAGGTACTCCAGTTTCCTCTCACACTCCAAAGATGCCTTGGTATATCAATGCTCAGTGGCGTCTCCAGCTTTCATATTTAGGGGGGGCACATGGGGGACAGGGACAAAAATAGGGGGGCAATATAAAATGCAAATATATAGATATATATATATATATATATATATATATATATATATAGATATTTTAATTTTATCTATCCTGGGGCCCTTTACCCCTTTACTACGATCCCACAATGGCCCTTTCACATGTTCTGCAGTGAGCTCCCTTCCTACTGTATTGGGGCCCCCCAGGGTGACAGAGAACAAGAGATATATGTCACCAGCATACCAAGAAGATATAAGGGTTCAAAGCAGTGGGAGAACTGTCAGGGTTGCAAAGGTTGTCTTGCCACCGGGCCCTGGTGTTCTGCCACTGTGGGGTTCCCCAGCCTCCTCTTGCTGTCCTGCCCCTGCTATTGACAGCGCTGGTCTGGCATTTCTTGGAATTTACAGGCTCGTCCTCCTGTCCTAAGGACGGGAGAAATCAGTCTGTTTTTTCAGTAACTGAGAGTCCTGGTGGAGTCCTTCCTGCAACTCACTCTTCTCTCTGCCAATGAGGATGCAGGGGAAGGAGCAGATCGGGCGGCCGTGGTTGTGTGAGCGCTTGCATTATGCAGTGTCAGCGAGCAGAGGGAGGGGGGAGGAATCACCCGCAGGAGCTGACTGGGGATGTTCTCCCTCTCGATAGAGACTGTGTTACCCCAGCGGTGGCCTGAGTAAGATGCGGCACATCCGATATGAATACAAACAAAAAGAAATTGCCTTTTTGTAAAAAAAAAAAAAAAAAAAAAAAATTAAAAAAAAAAAAATTTTTTTTTTTGGGGGGGCACATGGTGGGGCCCAGCATAATGTTGGGGGGGTCAGGGCCCCCTCTGGCCCCCCCCTAGGGTCGCCATTGTCAATGCTCTCTAGACTGGCCCTAGTATGTGTATGTAAGATAGCAACTTTAGATTGCTCCTTGAGGACAAGGACTGATGTAAAAATATAATGTTTTATATCAATAATTGTTGATGCTCTATAAATACCTGTAATAAATAATATAAAAAAGTATATTGTTATAAAGTATATTGGTCACGTGGTAAATAGTAAACTTTAATGACATTTTGCCTTTGGTCCTTGCTGTGTTTACTATTCACCATATATACAGTATACAGTGTATGAGTGTTGAATGTAAGTTCTGTATATCCCAAAAATGTCATGGAATGTTCCCTTCCACTATTTAATTGTCCTTCCCAATCTGTTTACTTGAAATATTCAGGGCCGCCTTTAATATTGATTGGACCCCCGGCAAAACTTTTCTTGAGGCCCCCCCACGCAATTTCGCTCTCCACCTGCTCTGAGACATACAATAAATAGCAGCTATGCTCAAAATCAGTTTACTGAATCAGATCAGGCAGCTATTGCGATCGGTTGCCAGAGGTTACAGTGTATCATTACCGCTCACTGACTGGTTGCTAGAGGTTACAGCACATGATTTCTGCTTGTTGATTGGCTGCTAGAGATTACTGTGGATATGACCTCAGGGGGGCATGATATACATATTAATGCCGCCGGCCGCCGCCATTTACATATGAATGCCGTCACAATTTACATATGAATGCCACCGCTATTTACATATGAATGCCGGTAATTTACATGTAAACACAGGGTCTGCAGGTGAGTCATCTGTACACAAAAGGACAGAGCTGGGCAGCATTAGTAGCAGCACTTCACATTGAGATATTGGGACACAGCACGGGACTAAAACCTCAAGGGACGAGGGAATTTAAACCTGGATAGTTGGCAGGTATGAGGCAGCTGCTTTGGGCCCCCAACAATGACAGGGCCCAGGGCAGCTGCCCCTTTTGCCCTGCCTTAAAAACGGCCCTGGAAATATTTCCATGCTAATCAAAAACAACCTTACTGTGGTGTCTATGTCTATAACAGGGAGTGGCAAATGATGAACACACTTTTAGATGCAGAACCAATAACATTTTTAGGGCTTATTCTTACATGCAGCAGCCCTTGCTGCCCCTCTGAAAGGGATCTGCTTTGGATCTCTATGCAGCGGGTGTTTGACAGGCATTGAGGAGGTGATATGTCTGTTTTAACCCTAAAAAAGTAGAACCACCACGTCACAACCACTTGTAGGCTGTTTGCAGCATTGCCACATACTGTATATTTAAATGGGTCACATTAGGCGGTGGAAATGCAACATGCGGCTTCATTTGTGTACAGCCCTGAACAGCTGCCTGCTCTTCTTTAGGTCAGTGGTTGGGGGGCAATAATACCGAGGCTCAATCGCCTGCTTTTAATACCCCTGCCCATGTCAACAATCCCTTACTTTTGGGTTTTTCTTGATTAAATATTTTGCTATAGTTTGGGATTTAAATAACACAGACCTAGCTTCTAGAGAGCAAACTATGCTTTTAAAACCCTTTACAAATGAATTTATAATAGATATGAATGTGTCCCTGAATAGATTTTGTAAAAAAAAATAAACATGCCCTATTTTGTGGATAAACAAAGTATGCAATAGCTTATTTTCAGGACATATTTCTATATATACCCCTGGTTCCCCGAAGTGTACTATGGAAGACATTTGTCTCTAAAGCAAATTACGTTTTCTCTTGTTATATATCTTTCTGGGCAAATCATAAATGCCATTTTCTCTAAGGTTTAAAACCTGCAAAGTATATACAGTATATTATTAAGGAGAATGCAGTCGAGACCAGATCTACATACCTGTCTATAATTCAAAGTCAAATTCAAGTGAAGCAGAACGGTAAACAGAAATTCTTTTGGCATAATTGGGTGTTTGAAGAGAAAACCCATGTGTTGAGCTGGAGCGCACTATAAGCAAATGAGCTGATCTGTGCTTATTACAGGAAATGTTTCTGAGCAACTGTTTTGGTCTAGAGAAGCCTTTATAATCCTACTAAATATGAATTTCCTTCAGTATAGCCCAGTGGTCTTCAAACTGCGGCCCTTGCCTTGCTGTTATCCGGCCCTTTTGGTATTATTCTTCCCACTGTCAGCAACAGGCACTATTCATTTCACTGACACCAATGAAGGGACACTATTCCTCTCACTGAAACCAATGATGTGGCACTATTTCTCCCACTGACACCAATGATGGGACACTATTCCTCTCACTGAAACCAATGATGGGGGAACTATTCCTTCCATTGATACCAATAATGGGACACTATTCCTCCCACTGATACCAATAATGGGACACTATTACTCCCACTGATACCAATAATGGGACACTATTCCTTCCACTGAAATCAATGATGAGGCACTAGTCCTTCCACTGACACCAATCATGGGACACTATTTCTCCCACTGATACCAATAATGGCACACAATTCTTCCCATCAATACCAATAATGGGTCACTATTCCTCCCTTGCATACCAATAATGGGGCATTATTCCTCCCTCTGATAGACAAGAGGGGACACTGTTTACCTCCACTGGCACTATGACATTTTCTAGTCCCACTGGCCACAGTCCAGTCCCCCTAAAGATTTGAAGAACAGTAAACTGGCCCTTTGTTTCGAAAGTTTGGAGAACCCTGGTGTAGCCCATGGAGTTGATTCAATTCAAAGTTAAATGATTTATTCAACCCAGAGCTGCTGTTTGGGGTATATGCAGATGCCATTGGGTGGAATCTTTCATTGGCATCTTTATCTCTCAGCAATATTAAATATGGTGAAATAACTGTATAATAACCCGTAGAAACCAATATGCTGTCACTTTTATGTTATGCAAAGTGAAATCTTATCAGTTAGTATAGGCTACTGTACTTTGTGCTATCATATTAATATATTTCTTATATAAAGTATATACAGCTGTGCTCATAAGTTTACATACCCTGGCAGAATTTATGATTTCTTGGCCATTTTTCAGAGAATATGAATGATAACACAAAAACATTTCTTTCACTCATGGTTAGAGTTTGGCGAAAGCCATTTATTATCAATCAACTGTGTTTACTCTTTTTAAATCATAATCACAACAGAAACGACCCAAATGACCCTGATCAAAAGTTTACATACCCTGGTGATTTTGGCCTGATAACATACACAAGTTGACAGAAAGGGGTTTGAATGGCTATTAAAGGTAACCATCCTCCCTGTGATTTGTTTGCTTGTAATTAGTGTGCGTGTATAAAAGGTCAATGGACTCCTGACAGACCCTTGCATCTTTCATTCAGTGCTGCACTGACGTTCCTGGATTCTGAATCATGGGGAAAGCAAAAGAATTGTCAAAGAATCTGTGGGAAAAGGTAGTTGAACTGTATAAAACAGGAAAAGGATATAAAACAAATATCCAATGAATTGAGAATGCCAATCAGCAGCGTTCAAACTCTAAACAAGAAGTAGAAAATGAGGGGTTCTGTTGAAACCAAACCATGGTCAGGTAGACCAACAAAAATTTCAGCCACAACTGCCAGCAAAATTGTTCGGCATGCAAAGAAAAACCCACAAATATGGGATGCACAATAAGGAGGCACTTGAAGAAAGATGGGCTGCATGGTCGAGTTGCCAGAAGAAAGCTATTACTGCGCAAATGCCACAAAGTACCCCACTTACACTTAAGCCTCAAACCTTCTGGCACGAAGTCATTTTGAATGATGGGACCAAAATTGAGCTTTTTGGCCACAACCATAAACACTACATTTGGAGAGGAGACAACAAGGCCTATGATGAAAGGTACACCATTCCTACTGTGAAACACGGAGGTGGATCGCTGATGTTTTGGGGATGTGTGAGCTACAAAGGAACAGAAAATTTGGTCAAAATTGATGGCAAGATGAATGCAGTATGTTATCAAAAAATAACCGGAGGAACATTTGCATTCATCAGCCAGGAAGCTGCACCAAGTGACGTACTTGAACATTCCAACATGATTATGATCCAAAACACAAGGCCAAGTCAACCTGTCATTGGCTACAGCAGAATAAAGTGAAGGCTCTGGAGTGGCCACCTCAGTCTCCTGACCTCAATATCATTGAACCACTCTGGGGAGATCTCAAACGTGCAGTTCATGCAAGACAGCCCAAGAATTTACAAGAACTGAAGACTTTTTGCCAAGAGGAATGGGCAGCTTTACCTTCTGCGAAGATAAAGAGCCTCATCCACAAATACCACAAAAGACTTCAAGCTGTCATTGATGTTAAAGGTGGCAATACATGGTATTAAGAACTGGGGTATGTAAACTTTTGACCAGGGTCATTTGGGTAGTTTCTGCTGTTATTATGATTTAAAAAGAGTAAACACAGTTAATTGATAATAAATGGCTTCAGCCAAACACTAACTATGAGTGAAAGAAAAGTTTTTGTTGTGTTATCATTCATATTCTCTGAAAAATGGCCAAGAAACCATAAATTCTGCCAGGGCATGTAAACTTACGAGCACAACTGTATATATATATATATATATATATATATATATATATATATATATATATATATTCACAGGTGATGTAGACGGCACAAAAGGCCTTCAATCGGCATGCAATCAGGCCTTCCCAAGGGCCATATATACAAATAAATCCAGGGATTTCTGCACTTAAAAATGTATTGAAAAATAAACAGGTTACATGTCATTCCACACAACGGTTTCAGGCTATAAAGCTTACACCCTTCTTCAGGTACAAACAGATTACTAATATTCTGTCCCTACCTGAAGAAGGGCGTAAAATATGTAAAACATCTCCCCCATTCTGCCGTGCAATCTCAGTCCTCTTAGTGCTCTCCTTATGTAATGTTACAATGAATTGAAGCAATAAGTAATTTACTTTTTTTTTTATAATAGTTCCAGCAGGTTGGCAAATCTGGAAACAGGTACAACAATCTTTCTGCTGATGTTCCTTACTGATTAATGCAAGTGGAGGACTCAACCCAGTTTTGGGGGGCTAGCATACTTCTATTCCCACATTGTTCAGTTTAGATGTAACATTGCATAGATAAGCTTGAAGAAATAACCAATATGCAAAAGAGCAATTATATGTTGGGAAAACAACAATGAACAAGTTCAATAATAACATTGTAGGCTCAATAACTAAGGCAATAAAGTTTTCCTTGTACAGTTTAATTTAGATGTTTATGAAAGTATATATATAAAATAAAATAACAAGGTAAGTGTAATAAATAATAATAATAAATTCACTAGGAAATAATCTACAATCTTTGACATAGAGGATGAGATATAAGAAGAACTAAGCTAGTTTTTAAACTAGTTAAATGTTGGCGATCATCATTTTGCCTCTGGTGTGCTGTGAACATGGAGACCTCTTTTTTATAACTGACTGAATATGAGCTTGCTTTAAAGTAAACAGGAGCGGTGTAAACAGGCAAGCAATGGAGTTGTTGATCTCTTTACAAAGGTTGGTACTATATGGTCTGTAAACACAAGGGCTGCAAATGACACGTATTCTCTTCATATGCACTTTAGCAGGAAAGTGTTGCAGGACGATCCGCGGGAGCAGTCACACAGCTTGCCAATTCTGGGACCTTGCTTCACGGCACACCTCTCTCCAATGTCACACTGAGCATGGAGACAGACAAACACAAACATTACAGCAATTTTATTACAAGAGCCAACAGGGGTCACCAGATGTAATCATAAGAATTTAAAAGTGCAGCTATACGATTTCAACTGTGACCACACTTTGAATAATGACATTTATTTGAAATGAGTTAAGCTTGGTGATAATGATGTGTAAGATGTGTCTCAGAATAGCATGCATTATGTGTTGCCCTATCAAAATAAATATAAAGTACATCAAGATAATATACACTGGTGTGTGCAGCCTATTGCATTAAGGTGTGCACCTCAAATGTATGAAAACATGGCCGCTGTTAGTAGGGCAGTGGATGATGTCAGTAAAGCAGAGTTTGGTGTCAGTAGGGCAGTGGACGTTGTTAGTTTTTTATTTTTATTATTTTATTTTTTAATTATTCAAAACATTTTTTTTAGAAACCCTATTGGGGGGCTTTTGTGAAATATCAGCAGGGAAAATCTGCACGGGGGGGTGGGGGTGAGTAGGGTGTGCCCAGGCACACCCCATGCGCACTCCTATGATAATATATAGTGGTAAAAGAGTCCTAATTATTAGGGTAATGCAAAGCGTAGGGCAAAATTCAACAATCTATTGTTAGCATCAGATTTACAGGCTTAGACCTAGTACACATGGGCGGAATGTCGGGCGACATAGACCGATTCAATAGAAACCGGCCGACATTCAGCCCGTGTGTACTGCAGTCAGTCTGACAGAAGCCGGCCATTTGGCCGACTTCTATCGAAGGGGTATGACCAAAAAAGGTCTGCCGATTGGCTCCCAATCAGCGCACTCAGCCAATGACTAAGCTGACTGGAGTGTTCTGGTGGGGGGGGGGCATCCCCCTGTCAGAACACAATAGCACAGCAGGGGAAATCACTGTACTAACTTTGCATGGTTAGTACAGCTGCTCCTCCTGAGCTGTCAGTTCTTTTTGCCTGCAGCCCTTCTGAGTTGAACGGAAAAAAAAAATAGTAGTGTGTACAAGGTGTTATTCATTTAAGCCAGGCTTTCTCAACCAGGACTTCCTGGAACTCTAGGGTTCCTCCAGAGCAGTGGTTCCCAACCTCAGTCCTAAACTACCTCCAACAGATCACGTTTTTGAGATTTCCTTCACCTTGCACAGGTTCTTTAACCCAATGTCAATGTCTTAGTATTTATCACAGCTATTTTATCTAAGGGAAATTCCCAAACATGGCCTGTTTTGGGTAATTAAGAAATGAAGTTTGGAAACACTGCTCCAGATGTTGATGAGGATTCCTTGAGCAGTGACAAATCTGTCTCCCACCTACAATGAGCACCAATGTAGGATGTAATTTAGGTATGCAACATTCTTCAGTATTTTATTCAAAACTTTCTACAACTTGCCAATCACGCTACCATGAGCTGTAAATATAAAACATTCCCTGAGACCTTAAAGCCCATTTCCGGGCAAAAAAAAAAGTTTTCCTATGCAGTGGGGCTGTGCCTCCACTGCACGGATTAACTGCTCATTCTGTCCAGGGTAGAGTAGAAAGCTTTTACTCACCTGATCCTCCGTTTCACTGGCAAATAGCGCTCCCCCACGATCCAGCGGTGGATTGTTCCTGATGTCCTCATGTCCAGAGCTGGGTTATGGGCTTGATAATGTCAGAAACAGTCCACCACACAAAACTGCTAGACCACGGGGGGCAGGAGACACAGGGACCAGTCTTGTGCAGGGATGATTAGAGAATCAGGTAAGTATATCTCCGTTCTCCAATCCCCTAGACAAAAATTAGCATTAAACCTTTCCCCACTTCCAGGAGAAAACTTTTTTTTGCCTGAAAATGGGCTTTAACATTATTTCAAGCGTTCCTCCAGGGTAAAGAGGTTGATAAAGGCTGATTTCAACAGTTCATGCATGAAGTGCAGTACCCAGAGAAACCAATTAGAATATATCACACACTGTTCTGTTTTCAGTGAATTGATTGCTGACAAGTTGCTTTGGGTTGCTGCACTTGGACCTGGTCCACACTTATGCATGTTGCAGTTTGCAAATTCCAGGTGCATTTTGTGTTTTTCAGTACACGTTTTTGATCCATTGAAGTCTATGGAACCAAAAACTAGAAAAAAAGTCCCCTGGCCCTTTCTATATAAAACACAGATGTGAACGTGACCCATAGAAAACCATGTTAAAAGAACGGTAATGTGTTTCTGCAAAACTGAAAATGCACTAAAAAATGCATAGGTGTGAACCAAGCCTTAGCAAGTTTCCTGCACTACTACTTATTAGTCTCTTATTAGTTTAGAGGAGACAGAATAGAACAATGAAGGGTAACTGATAGTTTGCTATGGGTTAGGCAAACAATGTAGTCAGTTAACATGATAGTCAGTGGCAGTTCGGAGGTTCCAATAAGTGCCAATCCCTTATGATCACATCACAGGCTTTGCATGATTATTTTATCACCACAGGTCCACAGATATACAGTGTTTAAAGGCAAGGTTAGCCCTTCCTCAAGTTCTTAGGCTCGATTCAAACCTATGCATGTTGCTTTTGAGCGTTTTTGGAGGTTTTTTTTTCATGCTTGCCATGTTTTTGAGCCGCGTTTTTGCCACGATTTTGCCGCGATTTGCGTTTTGCGTTTTTTTTTTTTACATTTTTTTTACAGTCTTAAAAAAAATTTAAAAAAAAAAAAAACGGCAAAAACGCATCAAAAACGCACCAAAAACGCATCAAAAACGCACCAAAAACGCATCAAAAACGCTGCAAAAACGGTGCACTTGCGTTTTTGAT